>JAHRHZ010000046.1:30211298-30229852 GCA_024137785.1 Ginglymostoma cirratum
AAGTTTCTATTAGATCTCCCCTCAACCTTCTAAACTCTAATGAATACCATTCCAGGGATCATCCGTGTGAATCTCCGCTGGACACGCTCCAGTGCCAGTATGTCCTTCCTGAGGTGTGGGGCCCAAAATTGGACACGGTATTCTAAATGGGGCCTAACTAGAGCTTTATAAAGTCTCAGAAGCACATCACTGCTTTTATATTCCAACCCTCTTGAGATAAATGACAACATTCCATTCGCTTTCTTAATCACAGACTCAACCTGCAAGTTAACCTTCAGAGAATCCTGTACTAGCACTCCCAGATCCCTTTGTACTTCGGCTTTATGAATTTTCTCACCATTCAGAAAATAGTCCATGCCTGTATTCTTTTTTCCAAGGTGCAAGACCTCACACTTGCTCACGTTGAATTTCAGCAGCCATTTCCTGGACCACTCTCCTAAACTGTCTAAATCATTCTGCAGCCTCCCCACCTTCTCCGTACTACCTGCCTGTCCACCCAACTTTGTATCATCGGCAAAGTTCGCCAGAACGCCCCCAGTCCCTTCATCCAGATCATCAATATATAAAGTGAACAGCTGCGGCCCCAACACTGAACCCTGCGGGACACCACTTGTCAGCGGTTGCCATTCCAAAAAAGAGCCTTTTATCCGGACTCTCTGCCTTCTCTCAGACAGCCAATCCTCAATCCGTGCCAGTAACTCACCTCGAACACCATGGGCACTCACCTTACTCAGCAGCCTCCCGTGAGGCACCTTATCAAAGGCCTGTTGGAAGTCTAGATAGATAACATCCACTGGGTTTCCCTGGTCTAACCTACTTGTTACCTCTTCAAAGAATTTTAACAGGTTTGTCAGACACGACCTCCCCTTACTAGATCCATGCTGACTTGTTCTAATCCGACCCTGCACTTCCAAGAATTTAGAAATCTCATCCTTAACGATAGATTCTAGAATTTTACCAATAACCGAGTTTAGGCTAATCGGCCTATAATTTTCCATCTTTTGCCTTGATCCTTTCTTAAACAAGGGGGTTACAACAGCGATTTTCCAATCTTTTGGGACTTCTCCTCCTCCTCCTCCTTCTGAATGTGAAGAATGCAGTTGTGACAATTAGCAATTCTGTAGAAGGGTACACCTTTCACAGTGATGGCATGGTCGTCTTTGGGTGTTCTTTATTTTCACATTTTCAGAAAGCTTTACAGAGTGCTTCCACTCTGAGACATTCTCACAGCTTCCTACCTGTCTCAGCAGGCCCCATCTCTCTCCAGCAGGACTGCTAGTTGTCTGGAGCTTTGTGCTTCTTGTGCCCTTTGTGAATGATCACAGTGCATTCAGCCAGCTACCTTCAGCATGGAGTTTACATTTGGCTCTGAGGGCAGAAACATTTCAAAATTGGTCAGGTTTCACCCACAGAATCAATATTTAATTTGGGAGATAGGATACAAATATGAATCACAGAAAACTGGAATTCATTTCTAGGAATGACTTCAAAAATAGAAGGGACAAAATGTATGTATCACCAAGAATAATAATTATTTGTACAAAACCAAACAGAAACATTACATGCTAAATACAAAGAACATATCTGGAAGCGTCTGTAAAACCAGGACTAGTTAAGGAGGCTGATTTGTACGGTTGTAATAATTAACACATTTTTAGAAAGGTACATGTGCTGCTAATTACCACACTAAACTTTACATGATGAATTTAATGGGAAATCAATATGGAAGCACAGAGGTTCTTAAAACCAACAGAGCTTAAGAGTAAAATGCCATTTGTGTGAAGCAATGATGAGACGGTATAATTTGACCAACAGGGTCTGGAGATTCACAGGATGTGGTCTATTTCTTAGTCCCTGAATCTACACGTTAACAATAGGGTATATTGTTATTTGTATAGCAAGATGCAGGCAATTTGTTTTTTTCGGGGGAGGGATGTAAACCATCATTTGAATTCAAAACTGAATGTGAAGGAGGTTGACCAATCCAGCAGAGGTCAGAAAGTTAAGTTAGTTAAGGAATATTATGACCTCAAGCTTTGTCTAATTCCAAGATGCTATCAGTCTTACTCAGCAATTCGAGATCCAGGGGAATCTGTGTCGGGATTTTTGACTAGGTTAAGATTACTGGCTGAGGCATGTAGCTTTGGTTTAAGCTTTAAAGAGATGCTGAAAGACCATTTGGTGTTTGGGATTGATGATGTAACCACACAAAAGCACTTACTAGCTGAAGCCCAACTGAACTTCAATCAGGCACTGCAACTAGCTTTGTCATTGCAAAATGTGGCAAGTGGAGTATGTGAATTGTTAGGAATTCCAATGGAAGTGGACATCCTTGCCAGGCAACTGAGCTTGGGGAATACTATTGGAGTGAAGACAATTCCATAGCTTCACTTAGAACATAGCATGAACAGAAGGGCTGTAGGTTAGCCCACAGCAAAACCCCAAAAAAAGCTAAGCATCAACCAAACAGTTAAAATTTTCTTCAGGATCTGGGCTGCAAACCATTCTAGTGGCAGATGGTATGCGGAATTGAGACAGAAGTGTCCCACTGGACCTAAATTGAGTAAGAGAATTTGTAGGCTAGTATCTAGGAGAGTGCATAGCTTGGAACGACCACCTACATCTGGTTTGGAACATCCAAATCAGAACCAACCTAGATAAACAAACATGTGGTTAAATGGTCACCCGGTTCCGATGGAGGTCTTTCCTTGGGCTGGTGAATTATTACAGAAAGTCCATACATAACCTGGCCTCTATCCTAGCATCTTTGCATCAACTCTAAGAAAAGGGTCAGCCTTGGAAATGGTCATGTAGCCAAACCATAGAGTTCAGGGAAGTGAAGAAACTGCAATCATCTTCCAAGGTGTTTGCACACTATGATCCCAAGCGAGATCTGGTATTGACATGTAATGCCTTCCCATACGGCATCCATAAGTATTAACTCATAGGCGGCCCAATGGTGAGGAATGCCCAATACAGTAAGCATCCAGGACTTCGGCTAATGCAGAGTGTAAGTATGCCCAGATAGAGAAAGAAGATTTGACAGTTATATTTGGAGTCAGGAAGTACCACCAATACTTTTACAGACATAAATTTCTCATAATAGCAGACTACAAACCCTTGCTAGGTTTACTTAAAGAGGACAAGCCAGTGCTGCCCATAGCATTAGGCTGAATTCAGCGGTGGGCTCCCATTCAAAGTGTATACAATTACAAGTTGGAACACCATCCGGGAAGCCAAGTAGCAAATGCATGGAGCCACTTCTCACTGGCAGATAAAACTATTATGAAGTCTTGCAGTGATATAAGTGTTCTGGAAACACTTCCAGTGACAGCTGGTGATACCAGACTTTGGGTGCAGAAAGATCCAGTCCTGGCAAAACTGAAATGCTGGTGGTGATGGGGGAAACCAAAAGGCCATTTCAACCAGAACTCCGCCACTATGAGGATACCGTACTCTCTACAGTTACTTCAGTAGGGAAGAAGAAAGAAAACATAGATAATACAACAATACAAAGAGACTTGTGGTTAAAGAACCTGTTTCAATGGAAAACAGTGAAATATCAGTTTATATAAGAGGATCTCAAAGTAAAGCAATAAAAAGAGACAGAGGTGAAGAAATGGAAATAGCTAAAACAGTGAAATAGGATTGGAACTGATGATAGAGGGAGGTCAGCAAAGAAAATGTGCAGCTAAAACCAAAAAGGGGTAAAGTAAAACTGCAAAGATGCTAAACATGGAAATGAAAAATGCCACAAGTGCGTAACAGACCCAAAAGTCTATTGAAAAATTTTCATCCAAAACATTAACCTAGCATCTACCTATACCCATTGAAATGATCAAAGTTCTTACTTTTGAAGTTTCCAATCATATTATTTCATTGTGATTTAATAATATCATGATTTTTCAGAATAAAGTCAGAGGATGGAATTTTGCAGAGAAAATGATGATCTCGGCTGCAGAGCCCTGCATTGCCTCTTTTATGAAAAGGTGTCCCTCAGACGCTTGATAAGCTGTTGGCAGGCCTGCTCTTGGTATCAGGGACCTTAGGCACAGAAATCCTGCCTAATGAGATCTGTCAGCTGGTCAGACATCAGCAGCTCTATTGAAAAGCATTGGTTTCAGATGCGTCCTACCCCAATGCTGGGTCCCTCGATTAAGTATTGAATGATTTTCATTAATTACTATCAATGAATGCACACTTGAATGCCACATCCACTACCAACTTTAGACACTCCATGGATTTTAGAGGATAGCACTAAGGTGGAATTTGCACGTGGTGAGAGATAGGGCACAAACATGCTACAGCTAAAGCACTCTCTGGTGTCAGTTTGACCAAGGATGAAGTATAACATTAGTTGTGTCAGGAAATATAAAGTGGGAAAGTGAAAAGATTCAGATGAACATTAATGTGTTGCAGATAATGCACTCGTTTATTTTTGACAACTCAAGGCAAAAGTGTAACTATTTGTTCATTTATTGGTTACAGAAGGAAATCTAACTTTAGCAGAAGCTGGATTCGAACTTCTGTAAAACAAACTGACACCACCTGTCTTTGGGTTCTGGGAAAAAAAAATTGTCTAGCAACAGCTTTTGAAGTGAAGTTGCTGTTTGTCACAGAACTGAGAGAAGGTGCAGAGGCAGTCAGACCTTCAAAAAGCCTGAAACCCAATAAAACCTGAAATCCAAGACAGCTTCTTTTTGTCAGTCGCTCTGTAATTGGAAAAGTAAAATACTGAAAGCCTTAGGAGACAGGAACTTCTAATACAAGCAAATACCTAGGTCTAACTAAGCGGCTGCCAGATTGAGTATTGCCTACGATTGATAGTGAGATGATGTCATCACCAGAAACCAAAAAACTGTGAGACAGTCACCTCTTTCCATCCTTATGGTTTGGAATCTTCTTGCAAAGGATTTTTCCTCTTTGGCAAAGTTTTTCATCCATGATTTTTCTCCAGAACTGTCTGGTCTTGTCTTATCCTATCCTATTAGTGAATAAATGTCTGTGTGTGCGCTAAGAGTTAAAAGAGGGGTATTTTTAAAGTTTTCATATTAGCAATCCATTTTGACACTTGTTAAAGAATATATTTGTTATAATGCAAATGTTTTGTTTTCTTGTTTATTGATGTAACCTGCTGAGAGTTTCTTTTGCCTGAGATAGCAGTTAAAGTCAAGCAAATTAACCATCTTTGTGATTCAATTGGTAATTTATACATTTCTGACAGCTTGTTGAGTAATGGGGCTTAATTCCAGCACACTTTTCTCACCAGATTTTTGGCAAGATGAATACTTTAATGGAGTGACATACAGAGAACAGACTTATGGGTCCGTGCATGGAAATGCTTGGTGTATTAGGGAAATCTATCTGAAACCCTTCATTCAATGTCAAGAATCGTGTAGAAGTTTAGCATCGACAGTGCACAAAGTGTACGGGTCATCATTCCAATTATAACTGGTGACCAAAACTCATCAACACTATTGATTCAGCATCAGCCAATGTTTCACTGCAGCATATATAGCAGGCACCTATCAGCTGAGTGCTGTAGTGGAAGCACATCCCTCTGGATACTAGTGCTCTAAAGAGGACTATCACAGAAATGCAACAATCTCTCCTTTCGCAGAGGACAAGTGATTCCTCATTGACACGTACCTGTTGTCCTGTCTCCAGAGGACAGCATTTGTCTTCCCACCGTTGTCACTGGCCTAGGATCTTGTAGAAGCAATAGGGAAAACAAAGACATTAAAAATACAGGGAAACAATGATTAGTTTATTTTGTGTGTAATATGGCATAATTACATTTATAAGTTTGGAATGTAATGGGTAATATAATGTAATTTGTGTCTTTTTTTTTGCGTTTGCTTTGTGAGACAGGATGCTGTGAAGGTGACAGAGTGAAGGTAAGAAATGTGGGGCTTTTGGTGCAGGGAAACTAGATGATATGATTGGTATCATTTGAGAATGAATTGTTTACTTACAATAGGAAGAAAGATGATGTCTACGTTTCAGAATTTTTACTCTTCCACTTTCCTCCTGCTCCTCAGCTACTCACTATCTAGATGGTGAGAAGGGTAGCAAACAACAGACTACCACACATCTTGAGATCTGCTCAGTTGAATATGTACGGCTCCTCCAGAATAATCCAGGAGCAGAACTGTTGCTTCAATATGCTGGTGGCTTTCTCTATAAGAGCATTTTTGGCAGCATGGCACCATGCCTGCTGCACGTGTGTACATGGGCCTAACTGGAGTCACAAGGTATGTTGACAGCAGAGAGCCCTAGTCACCCAGTATCCATCATTTAGTTTGCTGTAATTGTTGAAATACAGATGGCAGAGGACAGTTACAGAATGAATTCATCAAGACTGCCACTAGGATCTTGGACATTGCCCTGCATGATATACTACCCATGATTACACACCACTGCATAACGAGATGGTGAAACACCTTCCAGTTCAGGTACACAGTAGAGTTGAAATGAGACGTGTCTATGTGGTCAGTGCCATCCTGCATTATGGGAAGCCTGTGAACCTTGCATAAGCTTTGAACTCACGCCAACTGTTCCCCTTTGGCAGGCAGAATTAAATAAACTTATTCCCCATGCATAGACAGCCTCAGTAACATCCATACAGTAGTGCAATGTAAAATGCTAGATGATGCTAATATCTCCTGCCACGCATAGGATAGTACATTACTCTAATTCCAAATTAGTCTGTTTTAACAAATACCCTATTTTTCACACATTCCAGAAGTGGGAGGACTACTAAAATTAAGGCCTGCAGCCTCATTAAAAGACTAAACTGCATCACTTCTGATCTCTGTTTAAACTGGAAATGGAAGAGTTCTAGATATTTGAACATTAACCTCTGACCCAAGACTAACCAATTCATTTTTGCAGCTTAACACGCAGTACCTCGGCTTGCCATATCTTTGGAAGTTAAAAAAAAAGTAAACGATGCGGCATATAAATTGTTAACAATTCAAACAACCATAGTACTAGCATGAGGCTAGTTAAGTTTGTATAATAAATGCTCATAGAAATTCCAATAAAAACATCTAATATGGAGCAAAATTGAATGAGGTGGCTAAAATTAATAGAAATTCAAATACCTCATTGCTGGGTATTTCCACAGACGGTCTCATGCTGAAACTGTTGGGAGTCATGAAAAAGTCCATTTACATGTCTGAGCAGAGCTTTTGCTCAAGTCAAAAGCATATGACATTGAAGGAAACGATCACGGGGTAGTTTTAACAAGAAGGCTGTGTTTACGGTGAATATCACTAGATGGCATAGTGACAGTGCATGTGTATAAACACAACTTGGCGATGGACTGGCAACTCTCTGGAACAAGTATGGCACTGTCTATGTAATCACTACACAAGGCAGACAACGAAGCATCAGCTCAGGTAAACCAATGGACGTTTTGTCTCCTGCTTCGAGTATTATTAAAAACGTTTCAATATCAAATATAAAATTTAGGGAAGAATTCTTAGGAGGCTGGTTTGAACTAAGAAGACTTTACTGCGAGTCTTCCCAATGCCCCAGTTTCTGTAAATGCTGATTGGAAAGGAGCCAGATTTGCGCTGCAGGATGCTTATGCGTGAGTGATCTCCTGTCACATTAATGAGTTTTTGTTGTCTGTGTTTAATAAAGTATTTTCTGTCCACCACATTTTGAACAAAATCAATCTAACCTCTAAGAAGGGGGGAGAAATCTTCATAAAGCTTGGAAATCGCTACAAACCTTAGCTGTTCTATGAAAAATCCTTAGGTGAAAGTAAGGGGTTGTCTGTCAAATTGGATGCGGAGACTCTTTTTCTTATTGGAAGGACAAATTGTTACGGCTGACGGTTTGATAGACAAGCACAAGTGTGTCCTTGTGAAAAAGCATATGTCACAGTAAAGTAACATCACTGGTCTCAGAGCTATCCAACACAGAAACAGAGTCTTCGGTCCAACTGATCCGTGCCCACCAGGTTTCCCAAATTAAACTAATCCCATTTGCCTGCACCTGCCTATATCTCTCTTCCTATTTCTGCACCTGTCCAAATATCTTTTAAATGTTGTAACTATACCTGCATCTATCACTTCCTCCAGCAGTTTTCTACATATGAACCACCCTCTGTGTGCAGAAGTTGCCCCTCGGGTCCCTTTTAAATTTTTCTCCTCTCACCTTAAAATTAGGTCCTCTCTGTTTGCACTCCCCTATCCTAGAGAAAAAAAAAAACCTTTGCTATTCACTTTATCTATGGCCCTCATGATTTTATAAACCTACACAAGGTCACCCCTCAACCTCCTACACTCCAGTGGGTGGCACGGTGACTCAGTGGTTAGTTCTGCTGCCTCGGGACCCGGGTTCGATCCACCCTCAGTGACTGTCTGTGTGGAGTTTGCAAATTCTCCCCGTTTCTGTATGGGTTTCCTCCCACAGTCCAAAGATGTGCAGGTGAGGTGGATTGGCCACGTTAAATTGCCCATAGTGTTCAGGGATGTGTAGATTAGGTGGGTTACGAGGGATGTTCTGAGGGGAGATGTGGACTTGTTGGGCCAAAGGGCCTCTTTCGACACTGTAGGGATTCTATGATCTACGAAAAAGGTCCCAGCCGAGGCAGCCTCTCCATATAACTTAAACCCTCCACTCCCAATAACATAATTGTAAAGCTTTTATACACCCTCTCCAATTTAATATCCTTCCTGTATCAGGGTGACCAGAACTGTATATCGTATACCAAAAGTGCCTAACATATGCAAATGCACTGGCAGCTATTCATAGAATCCCTACAGAGTGGAAACAGGCCATTTGGCCCATCAAGTCCACACCAGCCCTCTGAAGAGCATCCAACCCAGACCCAACCCCTACTCTATCCCTGTCACCCTGCATATCCCATGGCTAACCCCCCTAGCCTGCACATCCCTGTACACTATGGACAATTTAACAAAGCCAAACCACCGAACCACTGCGCATCTTTTGACTGTGGGAGAAAACAGGAGCACCTAGAGGAAACTCACGCAGATGTGGGGACAATGTTGAAACTCCACACAGTTATCTGAGGGTAGAATCAAACCTGGGTCCCTGGCGCAGTGAGACAACAGTGCTAAGCTCTGAGCCACCCAAAGGCTATTTTGTCAGCCCGTTTCTGGCATTCAAAGTTATTGCCCCATAACAAAGAGCAGAATTTAAGATTCTGCAGGATCCTGATGTACAACTCTCAGCTACTTTGCTGAAACAATTGTCCAGCCATTGGAAAATTCAGACAGTACGTTTGATTAACTGCACTCTCAACCTGTGCCATCTTTTAATGACTTCTGCACGTACACACTAAAATGCAGCTGCTCCTGCACCTCATTTAAAGCTCTTTCTTTCACATTGTCTCTCCACGTTCTTCCTATCAAAACCTATCACCTCATCCTCTCCACAATGAACTTCATCTGCTGCCTATCTGCCCAGTCCATCTTGTCCATACCCTTTTGATGTTCTACGCTGTTCTGCTCACATCTGATAATGCCTGTAAGTTCCACATTCAAACTGTGCGCTGTACGCCGAGGTCTAGATTATTAATATATATTAGGAGGAGCAAAAGGTTTTTGCAAGGACCCCCTGGGGAATTCCCACTGCAAACCTTCCTCCAGACTGAAAATCATTGCATTAACCACAGATCTCTCTTTCCTGTCACTCAACCAATTTTATATCTATATCACTGTTGTCCCCTTTATTTCATGACCTCGAGCTTTGCTCACAAGTCTATTGTTTGGCACTGTATCAAAAGCCTTTTGGAAGTCCATGTACATCCCATCAGCAACATTACCCTGATCAACCCTCTCTGTTGACTCATCAAGAAACTGTCTTCCCTTAAAACTATTGCTAACCCAGACTTTGTTTGGATAATTATACTATCCCATTACAATTATTATGTAATTTTGACCTCTTGCAAGTTTCCTTACAAACTTATTACTCCATTTCCTTTCCATTTGCCAATAGACTGTTCTGAGCAATATAATTGCACCTGTTTTGTTCTTTAGCTTCTGGTACACCAATTTGATCTATGACC
Organism: Ginglymostoma cirratum; assembly: GCA_024137785.1. NCBI lineage: Eukaryota > Metazoa > Chordata > Chondrichthyes > Orectolobiformes > Ginglymostomatidae > Ginglymostoma > Ginglymostoma cirratum. Next base: position 30,221,344 of record JAHRHZ010000046.1, read on the forward strand.
CTTCTGGGACATCCTGTTTCGACAGCACTTCAACATTCTTGTTAACCAATACTGCCACTTTCGCCTTTCTCATCTTTTCTGAACATCTTGTATCCAGGAATAATTCAACCCATTCCTGTCCTTCATTGTCCAAGGTCTTTGTTAAAGCCACAACATCATACTTCCATTACATATCTTGCAGCAGCAACACACTGATCTTATTTATCACATTCCACACATTCACACACATTTCTTTCTCCCTTACTGATCCCACATGTTAACTTACTATTCTCCATTCTAATGCTATCTCACTCTCCCTGAATTCTATGCATCTTATATTCACCTAAACTAAATACTATGATCAAATTTTATAGTCAAAAATATTACTATTTAGTGATGGCTTTAGATTAATTAGTCCCACAACAACTAATAGTTATTCAAAATAACAATTAAAAAAGGAAAGGATCTGTGTGACTCTGTGTAGATTTTTCCCTTCAGTTTCACAGTTACTGCATTAAGTTGTTATGAAAAATGGAACAATGTAAATGGTCAAAATCTGAAAGAAAATAGAAAACGCTAGAAGTACTCAGTATTGTTAGGCAGCATTTGTGGAAAGCAACAGAGTCAATGTGCTGAGTCTTATCGAGTTTTCTACGTTTTATTTAACATTAGCCTGGTTTCTGGATTACCAGTCTATTGACATTACCACTACACCACCTCCTCCCCCTAGCAAGTTATCTCACCATATCCATTCTCTATTGCCTGAAACATTTTCCACTCACCCACTCTCAAACATGTCCCGACAACCTCTTTCACCACTGATCCCGCGTGGTGTCTCCATAAATAAAGACCTTCCCCAAACCATACAATATTATGCAGGGGATAATGGTCAACTACAAGTAATGACAAGCCTAACAGAATGAAATTGGATGTTTTTCCTCATAAGATGGAGGAGCTGCACATTGTGCCATGAATATAATATCAAAAAGATTATTTGATACAATTAACAATACTAATACATCTACAGTGCATTGAAAATATGTGGATTGATGTAACGCTTTGAACTTTGAAAAATCTGATAAAATAAATGACCGTCATAACTTCCTTATTCTAACAAGAAATATTGGAATAGTTCAGAAACATGACTAGAGAAGGAAAATGCAGTGGAAATTGCATTTTGTATTGAGAGCCTGAGTCAAAGTACATCTTTAGATTGTTGGTAACAAAGAAATCATTAGGCTCAGATTATAGATCTTGCCTTTTACAGAAGCAGGTAGTCAATTTGCAGTTCTTGCAAATATGTTCATTTATAGAGTGATATACTTTGTGGTCTTGGAGTAGATTTGTAGCTTGGGTTGTGGGGCTTGCGGTTGGTTGGACAAGGAGAACCACGACTTCGACTGGGACAACACCAAGATCCTGGGACAGGCTAGGCAGAGACAAGCACGAGAATTCCTGGAAGCATGGCACTCCACGAAGCAGGCTATTAATAAACACATTGAACTCGAGCCCATATACATTCCACTATAGAGGAGACCCGGAAGTGAGGCAATCCATCACGACGGACCCCAGAGTTTAAAAGCCAGGCGGGAAAACACACCGACGCTTCATCAGAGGCTGCACTGAGGATGTTACCAAGCATGGTAACGAAACGTCTGCGGAACAACAAACCAGCTCGGCGAGCCAACCAACCTCTTAAGCGTTCCCAATTTGGCCCCAACCGTGACAATATCTACATTCGGAACATTTTGAGACCCTCCAGAAGCGCTTCTCCCTGCGACTCCTGAAACACACACTTGCAGCAATGCGCAGGCATCTCCAGGCACTACAATCAAGACTCCCCCAGCTCAGAGCCTCCCTCTCCCAGATCTCTCCTGTTTTTTATTCTTCATAGGATCCACAACCTGAACTCACAATTCTACTCAGCTTTATTGGACACTAAAAACCGTAAGTACAGTAAACTTACTGGTGCCCACCACGCAGAACGGGCTTCCCCCACCTCCCAAATCCCCAGCCCTACCCAGGACTTACCCCACAATGTACCCGCCGCCGTTGGCCACGAGGCCACTGTCGGTGAACCCACAGATAGCGTCACATCCGCCACTGCCGGGTACACCACTTCCGGGACAGCAAACGCCACCGCTGCTGAAACCACCGCCTCCACCTCTGAGACCAACACCACAGACACTACTGTCACTGCTGCTGCCGACGCAACTCCGCCCAGCGCCGACGCCGACAACGCTCCGCCCACTGCCTCCACAGCCAGCAGCTCCAGAGGAGATAGCAACACTGAGCCCTGCTGAGTCTTTACCATCCCCCCAGACCTCCCCCTTACTGAGGACGAACTGTCAGTCCTCAGTAAAAGGCTCACCTTTGTCCCCCTCCACCCACATATCAACGAATACCGCTCACGCTTGGATATTGAGCAGTTTTTCTGCCGCCTCCGCCTCCAAGCTTACTTCTCCAGCCACGAATCTAACCCTCCCTCTACTGACCCCTTCTCCCGCCTCCAACACAAGCCCTCCTCCTGGACACCACCCCAAGGCCTCCTACCCTCCCTCGACCTCTTCATCTCCAACTGCCATCGAGACATCAACCGCCTCAACCTCTCTACCCCTCTCAAACACTCCAACCTCTCCCCCGCAGAATGTGCAGCCCTCCACTCCCTCCGCTCCAATCCCAACCTCACCATAAAACCCGCGGACAAGGGAGGCGCAGTTGTAGTATGGCGCACTGACCTCTACGTTTCTGAGGCCAGGCGCCAACTCTCCGACACCTCCTCCTACCGCCCCCTGGATCATGACCCCACCCCCGAGCACCAAACCATAATCTCCCAAACCATCCACAACCTCATCGTTCCCCAACCCCGCACCGCCCACTTCTATCTCCTTGCCAAAATCCACAAACCTGAATGCCCTGGTCGACCCATTGTCTCCGCCTGCTCCTGCCCCACCAAACTCATTTCCACCTACCTAGACTCCATTTTCACCCCCTTGGTCCAGGAACTCCCTACCTACGTCAGTGACACCACCCATGCCCTCCACCTCCTCCAGAACTTCCAATTCCCCGATCCCCAACACCTCATTTTTATTATGGACGTCCAGTTCCTATACACCTGTATTCCCCATGCAGATGGCCTAAAGGCCCTCCGCTTCTTCCTGTCCCGCAGAACTGACCAATCCCCCTTCACTGACACCCTCATCCGCTTAGCCGAACTCGTCCTCATCCTCAATAACTTCTCTTTCAATTCCTCCCACTTCCTACAGACAAAGGGGGTGGCCATGGGTACCCGCATGGGCCCAAGCTATGCCTGCCTCTTTGTAGGTTACGTGGAACAATCCCTCTTCCATACCTACACTGGCCCTAAACCCCACCTCTTCCTCTGTTACATTGATGACTGTATCGGCGCCACCTTGTGCTCCCACAAGGAGCTCGAACAGTTCATCCACTTCACCAACACCTTCCACCCCAACCTGAAGTCCACCTGGACCATTTCCAACACTTCTCTCTCCTTCCTGGACCTCTCTGTCTCCATCTCGGGAAACCACCCAGAAACCGATGTCCATTTCAAGCCCATTGACTCCCACAGCTACCTGGAATACACCTCCTCCCACCCACCTTCCTGTAAAAATGCCATCCCCTATTCCCAATTCCTTCGCCTCCGCCGCATCTGCTCCCAGGATGAGGCATTCCACTCCCACACATCTCAGATGTCCTCATTCTTCAAGGACCGCAACTTCCCCCCCGCAGTGGTCAAGAACGCCCTGGACCATGTCTCCCGCACTTTCCACAACTCATCCCTCACACCCCGTCCCCGCAGTAATAACCAACAAAGAATCCCCCTCGTCCTCACGTACCACCCCACCAACCTCCGATCCAACACATCATCCTCCGACACTTCCGCCATCTGCAATCCGACCCCACCACCAAAGACATTTTTCCCTCCCCACCCTTGTCTGCTCCACACTCCCCTCCAGCCCCACCACACCCGGCACTTTTCCTTGGAACCGCAGGAAGTGCTACACCTGCCCCCACACCTCCTCCCTCACCCCATCCGCCAATGTGGTATACTGGATCCACTGTACCCGTTGTGGCCTCCTCTACATCGGGGAAACCGAGCGGAGGCTTGGGGACCGCTTTGCAGAAAACCTGCGCTCAGTTCGCAACAAACAACTGCACCTCCCAGTGGCGAATCATTTCAACTCCCCCTCCCATTCCTCAGACAACATGTCCATCCTGGGCCTCCTGCAATGCCACAATGATGTCACCCGAAGGCTGCAGGAACAGCAACTCATATTGAACCTGGGAACCCTGCAGCCCAGGGGTATCAATGTGGATTTCACAAGCTTCAAAATCTTCCCTCCCCCAACCGCATCCCAAAACCAGCCCAGCTCGTCCCCGCCTCCCTAACCTGTTCTTCCTCTTACCTATCCCCTCCTCCCACCTCAAGACCCACCCCCATCTCCTATCTACTAACCTTATCCCGCCCCCTTGACCTGTCCGTCCTCCCTGGACTGACCTATCTCCTCCCTACCCCCCACCTACACTCACCTTTACTGGCTCTATCCATCTTCTATCTGCCTCCCCCTCTCTCCCTAATTATTTCAGAACCCTCTTCCCCTCCCCCATTTCTGAAGAAGGGTTTAGGCCTGAAACGTCAAGCTTTCCTGCTCCTATGATGCTGCTTGGCCGGCTGTGTTCATCCAGCTCTACACTTTGTTATCTCAACCTCAATACTTTGTGGATTGAGTGTAACTGTAGTAGGGGAAATACTTTTAAGTGCCATCATATTGAATGTGATACAGCTAGAATAAGGCATAATCTTAATATCCAAGAAATGTCACATTTGTTAAAACTTAAAGTCACCAAACTACAGATGTAATTATTTGAGTTGAAATGGTTACCACTATTTTAATAGATCAACAGGAAACAAAAACTGCATTGAATGTTCTTTGTAATATGCTGATTATTCTAATAAGATGCACTGGACAGCAAACATGACTGGATAAGGATACTTCAAAGTGAATTGCATTTTACATTTAAGGCATCAATCATTGTATATACCCAGAGTAATTGTAATGATTGACTGTAGAGCTTAATTATCCTAATGTGTCCAAGAGAGAAAAGAAGCACTGTGCTTGATTTTATGCCTATATGCAGAAAATCCTAAAATGATTCTTATGATTAAGATTGCGGATTGAAGTTTTACGTTCGTATTTTAAGCAGCGAACAACATTATTTTGTAATATATAGCCGTGTGTGAGATAAATAGTTAGTGATTAATTTCTTAATTGTTGCCAAAGATTATGATACAACACATACCTGTTATGTATCTGAATATTTTATTTCTCCCTTTGTCTTTTATTTATTGGGCTATTTTTTCTTGGTTTTTTTTGAAAAACCTCAGTTTTACAGGATTGTAGTGATAAAGTTGCTCAGTATAAGTCGAACACACTAAACTACTTCAGTCTGAATTGTCTCCATAAAACAGAAGAATTTGGGTGACAATGCTGTACTTATTAGCAGTCATAAACCTTGCAACCAATCAGCTGAATCCCCTGGGTGCAATAGCTGCATTCCATGGGAGTGTCATTAAAACTCAGCCACTCTTACCACATTAATGAATCATCCAGACCTGTCAAACCTCAGTCACTTGGAATAACAATCATCATTTTGGTTGATAAAAATAACCTGGTTAGATGTATGCCAGCTCTATAAAATCTTGAACCTCTTCTCCAAAATTTCCCTATTGCACACATTTCTGGCAATCAATGATGATTTCATCCAACATATTTCAACCGAAACAATTTAGCGAATACTTTACAATGGTTTTTGAGCTGTAAGGTGCTATCAGTGAAGGAGAATTTTGTTTTTTTTGATGAGCATCATGGACAATCGCTTCAGTGATGATTATGTGGCACATTTTTCTTCATAATCTCTTTGTGTTTCTTGGACTTTTTTCCCTTTGTGCAATTTTTTTTAAATTTCCTATTTCAATACAGCACAAAACAATTCTCTGCCTACATAGTTTCAAATTATGCTACACCAAAGTTGTCTCCCTACTAACATTCCAGAAAAAAAAAATCTGCTCAATCACATTGCATCAAAATCATCATCTCTGTGGAATGGTCACCATGAGAATTCCCAATCAAGCCACTAAATATCCTTAAAAACAAAATAACAGTTGTAACCCACTAAAATATTGAGGGAAAAGCTCAGCAAGTTACCAATAACCATTCCATCTTCCAACTGATCTGTCAACTTTTATCTGCATCATCCTACATATCCCAAGATGTCCCATATCCTGAGCTCTAGCTGTACCATCGCCTGTTACATCACAGCTCTAAATTTCTCAGCTTTCTGAATGTCCAGAACCAGCCGTGCTCCAGTAAAGGTTTAACACTAGCATCTACCCAGCAATATGGAAAATCGCCTTGATAGATCATGTCGATAAAACAGCAGGACAAATACAATCTTGTCAATTACATTATTCTATTCTCGATGATTATCAAAGTGACAGAAGGGATCATCAACTGTGCTATCGACTGACATGTCCTGGACCTGCTCACTGATGCTTTGGATTCACCAGACCCGGTCATCTCCTGATCCATTACAGCCGTCATACAAACATGGACAAACCAGCTAAACACATTAGGTGAGGTGAGAGTCACTGTCCTCGATATCAAGGCTGCATTTGATTGAGTATGAAAACAAGGACCCCCAACAAAACTGGATTTAATGGGAATCATGGACTTGGGGGTGGGGACCTCTCCACTGTTTGGAATCATATCTGACAAAAAAAGATGGTGGTGATTCAAAGGTCAATCATTTCGTCGCGATGGTAGTTCTGACTCAGTATAACATCACTTATTCTTAAGCAAGTGGCAAACATTGCTTAATGTCTAAATTAAAAGCCAGAATGAGAACTATAGTCCCTTAATACAAAACAGACATATACTAACAATACAAAAGGACAGCACTCCATGTAGAGATGGTTTTTAATAATAATTGCAGAAAGGAAAAACACCGTTGTGGACGAAGGGTCTGCAAATTGAGGAGAGAATGTGTTGACTTCCTATGGTTCACTGAGTTTCCTGTCAATGAAATTGAACTGCGAGCAGCTGTAGACTGAAGGGAAGATCCTCAGAGAGAATAGAAATCAGGATGGATCCAAGAATTTGGGAAATGGCCACAGTTCAGCCTTTCAGAATTTATAAACTAGTCAGAAATACTGATAATCTCTAAACTTCTTTGTTAGTTTCTCTTGGCATGCGGGTGGGGGTGGGGGAGCGGTGGGGGTTTGCTGCTGGTGCAGGTTCTTACTAACTGTTCAGTAAAACAGTCAATTAAGTCCGGAAAAGGTTATCAGGCGATCATTACCATATAAGCCTCTATAGACTTTTTAAAACCAACATCCACACCTTGTTATCTCGGATTCTCCAGCATCTGCAGTACCTATTATCTCTCATTAAACCTCATCTCTTCTTGAAAACTTTCTCTAAAGTCACTTAATTTTCCTTTAAACAGCAGGCAGTTTACAGCCCACATTCAATTGTTGACCTTGTTTCTTGGCACAACCTCATTTGAATCCAGAAAGTATCCAAAGAATTCAATATCATCCTGTTTTTCACATAGTCCTCGTATAAAAATATGTATCTGTAATGACTTTTATTGTTTTATTTTGCGTTTAACTACACTTATGGAATTAGAATTGTTGTTTTTTTCTATTTTGCCATTGCGATGTGAAGATTGATTATCAGGAGTTCTTATTCTTTGTTTGGGCCTTGAATCTCATTTCAATGAGTTGGTGTGATATAAACCATCTGGTGAAGACAAAACCAAGATCAGGATCTAAACAATGTTGTACTGTCTCTTATGTTAGTGAAGCCAGGGACGGAGAGGTGAGGGACTCAGGCAAGGTGTGACAGGGTAGGAATACAGATATTCTGGTGGAGAAAAATAGGTGAAAGGAAGATAATAAAGTGTTTTTTTTAATCTTTTGCTGAGATGAGATGCCAACAAAAACATAAACCAGCTGAGTTCAAGAAGCAGTACATTAAGGAATGATTAAGACAGCAAATGATAAAGATGATTTAGTCTCAGTATCAGACCTGATTTACCAGCTGATTTTTAAGTCCTGTGCAATTTATTCCTGATCTTTGAAGTTCATCAGCAGAGAAGTATAAATGCTCGAATATGTGTGATCAAAAAGACTGAGCCTGGTTACAAAACTATTTCAACACACTTATTTTTGGGCCCATCAAAACCGGATACTAAGTTACAATTCAAACAAATGAGACATGGTAATTAACTTTGGCAATCAAGTAAAGCTGTAAAATATTTGTCCATCCTCATTTACTGGAGGTGACAGTTCCAAAATGCCTGCAAGGCAGGAAAAATTGGACACGATTTTGGTTTTAGAGCTTGGGGAAAATTATTTTAGGGAAAAAGAGTGAAAACAGGCACTGTGTTAATGAGGTAACAAGGTGTAGAGCTGGATGAACACAGCAGGCCAAGCAGCATCAGAGGA
>JAHRHZ010000046.1:30239852-30274617 GCA_024137785.1 Ginglymostoma cirratum
TCCTCTAATGCTGCCTGGCCTGCTGTGTTCCTCCAGCTCCACACTGTATTATCATTTATTCTCATACTTTTATGATCAGATATTGACACTGTGAAATCCTGAAGTGAGAACAGTGGAGATATTTGCATGTGGTGAGATACAAGACAAGTGTTTAGGAGCCAAAATGAGGAGAAGAATAGCTGAAAGGATAGCTTGCCAAAGGTACAGGCTCTGTTGCAGAGGAGTTAAGTAAAGAATTTGATGGGCCAGGCCAGAAAAGAAGATTGATGGTTGGCACAATCAGATGTTTGGTGCATTCAGAGGAACATGAAAGAGTCTAGCACCAACTTAGCACAGTGTTTTGTGCAGACTCGGAGCCTATTCTTTTCAAGTTTAGAATGAATGGACACCTTGGACCAGCACACCTGCAAAAGGCCACAATGTCAGGTCTGATGGCCAATATCGTAGCTTTCCTCACAGGTCTGGGAAATACAGCAAAAGCTCAGACTTCCACCATTATTCCATTTGATACCAGTGTCCATCAGGGAACCAGGGTCGCACAGCAGTCCATTAATCTACTCTTCAAGAGATCAGGAGAATGACTGAGGCATAAGCCTAACAGAGTGGCAGTGGGTCCATGGAACATGATTCTACTGTTTTCTCTCAAGATGATCCACCCGAGAGGGCACCCAGGTTTAAAGTCAATTGCAAAATAAGTAAATGTGATGTCTGAAGACTCTTTTTCACACAATACATGGTTTGGGTCTGGAACACCTGGAAATATTGTGGAGGCCGATTCAACTGATGTACTAAAAAGAGCATTTATTTAAACATAAATAACGTGCAGGGCTTTAGTGAAAGGGCAAGAGAGTGCATTTAGTCATGCTGCTAATTCTGGGAGCCTGTGCTGTCATGGTGGACTGAATGATCTTCTGGACTTACGACAATTCTGTGATTCTGCCTGTGTCCTTACTGCTTTCTGTTAGCCAACCAGTCAAAACCCAGGTTAAAATGATCCCAGCGGTCATTGTTGTGATTTATATCTCCAGTGGTGCCTGCCACAGTCTCATGCCTTCCTGTGTAAAAGAAGTTTCATTTGGTCCCCGTCTTTAATCTGTTATATTTAATATCTACATTCCAAATTCTTTATCCTGTTTCAGCCACGCTGTGTCCTTTCTATTAGTTTAATATTCCTCCAAAACTGCAAACTGTACTGTAACGTGTGCCTAGGGCAGGATTCTAAGCATGGACATAAAACTATCTCCTCAGAGAATGCATAACCTGAAACTCTGCTCTCCCAGGTGGAAAAGTAAAGATGACATTGACCATTGCCTGCTGAAGAAGGCTATTGAAATATGCAACAGACTAAGGAAAATCTTTAATTTACACATGGCATTGTAGAACAATTTCTCCATGTCTTTCAGTGCTCCCAGTGAACGCCAAGGTCAAGTCTATAAGCCATCCATCTTCATTACAGAAGGTTGTTGCCATTATATACACTGCAGCATGTGATTCAATATATTACCCAAATATGTATATTCAGCATTGACTTATTTGAAATTCTGAGAATACGAAGAGAATGAATTTAAGACTAAATAACCCTGTAATATTACAGAACTCTGAGATGTTATGTTATGACACAGCCTCATCAAATTTAGTTGCTAACCTGACCCGCCTACAGAGTTACTTTGTCACCTAATACTTTATGTGCTCTGAGCTGTCAACCTAAGTTTTATGTGTCTGCTGATGAAGACCTCCCAGGAGGTTTAACTACTTGACTGCAGTATTAAAAACTGTACAGATAAAAAGAAAAAAAAAGACTGCAAGTGCCAGAGTTACACTGTATACCAACTGCAATCTGAAAGAAAATAGATAGGGTTATTATTTCAGGTGAGACAGCCTTCAGCAGAACTGATTTCGTTCCGGTCTTGATGGACCTGCTATGCGTTTCCTGTCTTCATGAGAAACTTGGTTTTGCTGGAAAAGAAGATACACTTTCGGCCAGAATTTTGTGCCTTATGTTGGGTCAAATAGGAAGGTCACAACCTTGCACTGTGTGTACAGCAGTCAACTAGCAATGATATTCGCTGAATTAGCTGATTAGTGCCCAAAGGGTGGTCTTCTCATCCAATTTACATCTGCAGTCACCACATTCCAGGTCTAAAGTTCTTACCATGCACTCCTTCAGTATTTCCCATGTCTTCAGAAAAGTCCAATGCAGTTCACACCCAATTAAGTGCATTTTAAATGTAGTCACCATTGTGATGTAGAAACCAACTGGGACATAAATGTTCTGCTGTGATATGATGTGGCTTATTTTATCTATCTATCAGACCAATGCCAAAAAGGGGGCCAATAATGGGTGGAGACGCATTTTCTTTTTCTTTCTGTCAGAGACCAGGGAAGGGCAGATGATGTGTACATATCATTGGGACACTCACAATCTCAGAGAGGAGATGACAAGGCCTTAGTGCAACAAACAATGAGTGCTAAATGGAGACTTTGGTACAGGTAGGAATTTAGTATTCAGGTGGATAGGAGTGCCACTTTTGAAGGCCTTTTTCAGGCTCCACTAGCTGCTGAGTGTTTTTTGTTCATCTCCAAGCTAGGAAACTTCTCTTCTTTCAGATGTGTTAAGTAATAACTCATTGAGCAGTCAAATAAATAAGATTCGGCAGACATGACAGTGATGGTGATGTGACATGATCACAACGTACGGAAATCTATGGAACACTGTGCAGTCTCAGGTGGCCATATCTGCAATAAGTGTTTATAGCTTGAGCAAATTTACCTCAGGTTTGACAAGCCAGTGTTTGAGTTGCAGACATTAGGGAGAATCTTGGAGGGGGAGAGTTGCTTGAACACTTTGTTACAAGAGGCTGTCACACCCTTGGTATGTGTGGAGTATTAGAGTTGGTCACTTAGTCAAGAAGCACAGGTCGATATGGCTGCAAGTCAAACAGTTATGGAGACCCAGCAGTTAATGATAGAGGTGCTTCAGGCCCTGGCTTTGATCGATAGGTACAGGGTGTTTGCTACCTGTTTGGATGGGCACAGTGATTGCAGTGTAGATGAAAAGAATGATCATGGCAACATGGTACAATGTGCTCTTCAAGTGACAACACCAAAAAAAAAACGGGCGTGGTAATTATTATGGAAGATAATGGGGCAGAAGTGGTTTATGTTCAGGTCACATGAGCCCTACTTAGTCTACTAATGTCCAACCCAGTCTGTAGGTGGAGACAAGGAGTTCAAATCTAGCATTTGGAGGGAGCAAGTGTTTCTGTACCTGCTCCACGAGACCCTTACCAAATATAGCTGTACTTCTTTTCAAACAATAAAAAAAAACTTATTAACTAAGAACAGTGCCTCTTCTGTACTGTAATCTGCTGTACACTCTGCCACTAATCCTTACCAGGGCCCAGGTCAAAGAAAACACAAAAGAGGATTGGTGACAGCAAAGCACCTCTAACAATCTTCACCCACAGGCACGTACTGGTAGAAATGGGAAATGTCAGACAGTATTAGGAATGGTCATCTAGGAAAACACCACATAATTGCAGCTGGTGGCTCTGATCCCCACCATGGAGGGGAAAAAAAAATCCAGAAGCACCAGAAGAAAGCAGAAAATCAAAATAGTGAGTTTATCACTTTAGGCATTCCCATGTCAGCCAAACACAGACAGACAGCAGCTGAAACATAATTATTGACCGAGAGAGATATTGGAAGCAGTAGAAAGGCAAGAACAGCACTCCAGTAGCACAAATGCAATTAGAAGCCAGTAAGAAATGATGGGCTAAATGTATAGACTAAAGAAAGGAAGAAAACCTATCTACACCACAGAGACCTAAGCAGAGAAACTGTAAGGAACAATCAAAGGCTTCAGAAGGTAAAGCTTGAGACCCATAAGAGAAAAGGGAGTAAGTTTGAAAAATGGCTAAGACCAGAATGAAAAAGCAAGCAGCAATAAATGTCTAATGTGATATCATAAATGTAAGTTATGAGGAGGATATAGAAAAGTTATGTCAGTACTCAACAGGATAGAGTAATATATGGGTTCATGTGAACTATTCATTTCGGTTGGAAGAAATGAGAAGCAGATTATAAAAGGGTGGGAAACTGTAAATGTTGACATTTAGAAAAACTTGTGCGTTCATACAAGGAACACAAAATTAGCGTGCAGACACAATAAGGAATTAGGCAAACAGCACCGTTTATTGCAAAGGTCTTGCAATACAGAAATAAAGAAACTGTAGAGGGTTTGGTGAGTCCACACCTGCAGCTTTGTGTAGTTTTTGATATATAAGGAACAAAAGACTTGCATTGGATATAATACAGACAATGTTCAGTAAATTTGTCCCTAAGATGAGAGGGTTGTCCTATGATGAGTGAGTTGGTAAATTAAGCCAATATTCTACAGGGCTTGGAAGACTGAGATGTGATATCATTGACTATCAAAACATTTGAAAGGATTTGACAGAACAGACACAGAGGCTATTTCGACTGACTCGGGACTGTAGAACAGTCTCAGGAAATGGTGTTCATCATCAAGGATGGAAGAGAATGAGGAGGAATTCTGTTCATTCAAAGGATTGTGAATTTTTGGAATTTTTCATATTCAAATAGTCATGTATTTTCCTTTGCTTTCTGCATTTAGGACTGGGTTACACAGTTTCTGGTGTTTCAGAGAATCAAGGGATATGGGGAAATGTCAGGAATGAAGTTGAAACCCTCAATCAGCTATGATCGGCAGAGCAGGATTGATGGACTGTTTGGTCTACTCTGCTCCAATCTCTCATGTTCTTGTGCAAAGGAGGCAGCAGTGTAATTAGCCAAAGAGCAAGGCAGCCAGTCAATCACAGGCAGTGAAGTACGGTTACTGCAGAGTGAGAACAGAGAACTTTTAACATGATTCAAAAGTCCTGGAACCCATCTACCTACACTTCTTGTTCTCTGCTCCCTCAGCCACCATTAACTTCCATTCACTAACTTTGGTTCTGTCTCCGCATTTTTACTGATGTTGTCAAACCTCCTGGGTGTTTCCAGCTTTTTTGGTTTTATTTCAGATACATCTTTGCTCTTGTGAAATGTTTTTGAACTGTTTAATACTGTAGGTTAGAATCACAGCCTCTGAATGTGATCTGAATGTGACAAACTAAACATAAGTTCCAATGTTACATCAATTTTATGCAACTTTTTAAATAAAATGTAATTTTTGTTAGAAACATAATTTAATAATGAAATGAAATACAAAATAGCCCATTCACAAACATGCATGACAATATCAGATTATTTTCAGATTAACTTCCCTAAAACCTCAGTTTATTGTTTTAATTAAGTCTATTTTCTTAATTAAGTTCCACATGGAAAAGAGGTCATGTCGCTTTGGCAAAATCAAGATAAAGTTATAAGAAAATAAAACAATGTGATTTAAGATCCAAAGAGCATAGAACCAGTCTGATGCATTTCTGAGGTAGAGTACTTTATGTGATTCTGCAGCAGGCTTTCTATTTGAGAACTATCCCAAAGGCGCAGACATTCTGGGACAAAGACCATCACTTTCTTTTTTGTGTACTTCAGTGCACAGTCCCTTGCCTCTTGCTTTATCCGAGAGAACCCTTGGGATATGTCTCTTACCTTTCCTTTGCTCAATTCCTTTGTCCCATCTCCATTAATCTTTCTCCCTTCTGAGATTCTGCCATCTTTCATACCGAGGCCATATTTATGGGTATGCTGCCTGGTAGAGAAATTTTGTTCACATCTGGTGATTGTGGAACTTGGAGTGAATGAGACAAAAGCTGTTTTGTTTCCATTTATATATTATAACAATTAATTGCGATGAGATTATGTGAAGATGTCACAAAGATGTGGCAAAAACTAACGCTGTAATCAGCTGATAAGAATGTGCTCAGTTATTACTTACCTCACAAGTAATATATTAAATTGATGAAAAATCTTTGGGCAGTGCACTAATTTAATATATTTTCAATGGTTATTCACCTGAATGACTCTAAATTTATACACACTTCTCTAATGTTTTTGTAATCATAATACCAACCTCAGAGTACTAATTACCTGTCCCTAAACAATCAATCATTGCCAACAATGGCATATTCATTGCTCCGTTAACACAATTAGTATCATTCCCTGCTTGAATAGTATCAGTCCCAGATACAGAGCATCTTCCATCTCACTGAAGCCACATAATTTGCTCCCTTGTTACAATGAACTTTACAAGGTTAAAAAATGCCTAATGATGAGTCTTTTTCTTTAGAATAAACCTTAAAATTCTTTACAATATGCAATTGTATATTGTTTATTGTATATTATGAGGCATCTCACGTAATGTTCAAGTTAAATTTCCATATCTTTTTCATGCCCTTCTTTAAAAGATGAGATTTTCAATCCCTGCCTAAACTTGAGAAATACCTATTATTTTTGGTTCATTCCATTACTCAACACATTGACAGTACAAGATGTTTTCTAATTTATTCATCATTAGACTTGGTGCTTCAAAGTTAAAGCAAAACTAAACAGTACTGTTGAGAAAATTTTCAGGATGTTGATGAAGTGGTGAGGGGAGGGGGAAGGTGATAAATGCTGTTTCATTCACAGTCAAAGGCGATAAAATTTCTCAATGCAAACTTGCTTACTACTGAACAGAAAATTGTGCACTATTTCAGTCCTGAAAGCTATGTAGCCCTTTAAAGAGCATTGCTGTATCTGATAGAAAGCTTTGGTCAAAGTAAAGTAAATCATAGGCATGTGATTATCTCAACATGCGGATAAGGAAACTCCACTATTGAAAATAATGCCGATTATATTGGAGCTAGCACCTTACAGAAGAAGGCCCACTTTGTAATAAATGATCAGCAGATCTTGACAAAAGTAACACAGGCTATTTGGCAGATTTAGCAGCAAATGGGAATGACCATTATACCATTGACTTGACCACAACAGGATTGCTAATCTCAACATGTTCATTCATGTTGAAAAACAAACAACCTCTACCCAGTAGCTCCCACCATAAGTTAAATTAACACCAAGACTTAAGCACATATAATCTCCTAGGTACCTTACAGCCCTGAATAATGTGGGCTATGGTGAGATGAGTGTAAAATCAGGCAAGCCGTATCTCGACTCTGAGATCATCTTACCACATCTTGTATACTTTTACAAGTGGTGTGGCGAGATTCTCATGAGGCAACGGCGAGTTGCTAATTTATGCTCAATATTGCTTATTACATGCATTGTTAACAGTTCACTATGGGTTGCGATCTCACCAAACTCAGCATACCAACCCAACGTGGAAGCCACAGTGGGTTCTTGGCATCGGCAGTGGGTGGTGAAGAAGCAAAATAGTATGTTAGCCCTCATAGTGACAGAATTCGAGTTCAGGAGCTAGGGTATCGTACTATAATCGTACAGGACCTTGGTGAAACCACCCCTGGAGTATAGTGCAGTTTTAGTCTCCTTATGCAAGGAAGGATGTTCAGGCTATGAAGGGATTGCAACATAAATTTAACAGATTGACTCAAGATGGTAAGACGAATGTATGAGGAGAGATGGAGTCGGTAGGAATGACATGAGGAGAAATTTCTTCACCCAGAGAGTGGAGAGCCTGTGAAATTCTCTGCCACACAATGGTTGAGGCCAAAATGTTGAAGGTTTTCAAGAATGAGATAGATATAGTTCTTAGGCCTGGTGTAAAAGTGGAAATAAGTTACTGAGTTGGATGACCAGCTATGATCACATAGAATGGTGAAGCAGTCTTGAAGGGCTGAATGGCTTAATCTTGTTTTTATTTTCTAACAATTCTATGTTTCAATCCGCTGCTGGTCACAGGGGAACAGAAAGTCCATACTCTGCACCACCCCCTCCTGCAGAGTCTCCAGGCCCACGGCACACAAAATAGGGCAGTGATATGTCTAATATGTCCTGTCTAATATGCCAGGAATCATGCAGTGCAGCTGCTGACTGACAGTGCTAATCCCTCGAACAGTGGTCAATTCCAAGATTTCTGGTGAGTGACAAGTTTCTGTGTAAATAGTATGTGGTAGGAAGGACAGAAATCGAACGTGATACTCACCAGAAGGACTGAAAAACCGATTTGATGCAATGCATTTTGGAAAAAAAAACTTGAGAAGGATTAATGGCTTTGCAGTGGAAATGACTCCACCAAACTCGCACCGATCCTAAAAGTTCTAAGATTCAGCCCACAGCTGCTTTCCTCACATAACTAAATGTTTTAACCTTA
The DNA here is from genome assembly GCA_024137785.1 of Ginglymostoma cirratum. Classification (NCBI taxonomy): domain Eukaryota; kingdom Metazoa; phylum Chordata; class Chondrichthyes; order Orectolobiformes; family Ginglymostomatidae; genus Ginglymostoma; species Ginglymostoma cirratum. The sequence goes on from JAHRHZ010000046.1 coordinate 30,248,089, forward strand.
ATACCTTTGCATTTTATACAGTAAATTACACATGTCTTTGTAATCACTTCTACTTAAGTGAAAGCTGCCTCAGACACGGCCTCTGCATTAGTAGCAGAACAAGTGGTAGAGACTGAAAATAAACAAAGCTATTTTCATTTAGCTTGCCTAATTAAAATGCTTGTTGAGATACAAAAGTTCATTAGTGAGTTGAAGTTGAATTGAAGATGCTGAGTAAACAAGCCCATGGTTCAACTGTCCGATAAAGAACTAGGACAGAGATTGGAAGACTATTATGAACAGTTCATTAACAAGTGTTATGGACATCTTTGGTGAGAATTAAATGGCGATAGGACAGATTGGAATTTGTAAAACCTGTGCAAATCTTTGAAAGTCAGAGTTGGAATTTTTCTTGGGAGGTTGAAGCTGATCAAGGAAATCTTCTTGCGATGTGATAAAGAAGGATGTAGTAAAGTGATCGATCAAGGTACATACAAAGTATCTAGAAGCTAATGGCAGCTGAGTAACTTTAAAAGTGAAAATTATAATCCAATAGTTTAGGCAAAGAGCCCAATATTTTATAGGGTATTTCAAAATAAAGCAAAGCATTATAAGAGAAAAGGTGTGGACAATAATCCAACCAAGTCCATGCCTGAACAAAGCTATTACATTTGAGGCTCTGGGGAGGCAGGCAACAGGAAATGGGGAAGAACATTCAAGAACAGATTAAAAACAAAATCAGTGGCATCACTGGCTTGGCCAACTTTTCTTCCCATCACTAACTGGCCGTGAAAAGGTGAGCTGTCTTCTGGTAATGCTGCATGTATGTATGCTATTACAACAAGATTCATGTAACTCTCAATTATACAACTGATCACACGGATCTGGCATCCTATATAGAGAGACATTGGTTGACAAGAAAGCACATGAATAGAAAGGTTTTAGACACTACACTAGGGAGCTGTGTTTGATATTCTACCATGTTCTGATCTCAGCAACAGAGTGTTACAATACACAACGAGTCAAAGAACCTCACTTAGAGGTCAGGAGCAAGCAGTCTTGGGGATAGCATATGTGCAGACACCCTAAGTCCGAGATGCAATATACTGGTAAAAGTTTTAGCTTAAAGCACAATGGAAAGCAAGTTTGAGAAGCCATGAAGATGGGATGTAGTGGAAAATAATACAGAAAGAGAAGGGAGAGAAATACCAGATGTTCATACCTGCCAATTATCCTGCTCAGTCTGGACCTAGTGTGTTACTTGCTTTAATCATATGTTTTGCAATTTAGTTTTTTGATTCCATCCTAAATTCAGATTAAACTCTAGCACCATAATTAGATTTGATGCAGTCGCAGCTGATTGATTGATAGAAGTACAATCAACTATTTCCAAAATGAAAATTGAACAACTGATAATTCCAACAATTGCAGTGTTTCATCGTTTTTATTTGTTTGCAATAGAAGGTAGCAGTAATAAGGAGAAAACTTCACCAATCTATAGCCTCAATTGATGAGGCAGTCCAAGTGTCCTTGGCGAAGAGAACATTGATGATTGGTGCGTGGAGACACAAAAGATCTGGGTACATTTCACCTACTCCTTTTTATCATCCTGCTTAGTAAACAGCTCACCCACTCAATAGCAATTAAGTGTTCAATAAAAAGAAACAGGAAAAAGTTGTATTTACACTTTACCTTTCATGTAGAAAAATGCCCCAATTGTTTCACTTGGCAATTACAGATGATGATGATGATGATATTATAATATGTGCCTAAAATCTTTTCAAATCGTTAACATTTTTGAGGAGGATATGAAAGAGAAAAAGAGATTTATGGGAGGAATTTCCATATAACACTGGGCTGAGCATGTTAAATACATTGCAGCCCATATCAGTACAGAAAGAGCAGGAGATGCAAAAAAAAAAGAGTTGGAGAAATGCAGAGTTCTCAAAAGTTTGCAGGCCTAAAGATGTTTACAGCAATAAGACTAGATTAAATATAAGGAAAACAATTAACTTGCATGTGGTGAGGTTTAAGGAACCAATGTAAATAAACAAGAACAAGGATGCTGATTGAATGGGACTCATTGTGACTTAATAAATATCTATGTTGATATAACTGCAGGCTAAGTATTAGTTGGTTTCTCAAGTTTTCAGAATGTTGGTTTAATCAAGTGGTCTGCTCACATGGCAGTCTGTTCAAGTTGACTACATTTCAAGAGCTAGTAACTGAGCAACATGGTCTCACCCTCTTTGTTCCGCTCATTTGATCCTTGGGAAAGAAGCTTTGCTATAATGTGGGAAATGATATTATCAGACAGTTGGTTGGTCCTAAAACAAATAGGATAAATTTCCCCTGCAATAGTATAAACGGAAGAGGCCAGCAGTTAAGGTCTCATTGTACCTCCCCATTTCCCAATCCACCACCATTCAGATAATAAATGGTTTCCGGTTTTTGCGACCAAAGTGGATAACCTCACATTTATCCATATCATACTTTAACGTGCCATGCCTTTTTCCACTCACTCAACTCGTCCAAATCACACAGAATCATCTCCGCATCCTTCTCACAGTTTAACCTCTCAGTCAGCTTTGTGCTGCCTGCAAATTTGGAAATATTAGATTTAGTTCTCTCATCTAAATCACTAATTATATTATGACTGGCTGGATTCGAGCAGTGATCCCTGCGGTACCCCACAACTCACTGCCTGCCACTCGGAAAAAGAACCATTTATTTCTACTCTCTGTTTCCTGTCTGCCAGCCAGTTCTCTATCCAAGTCAGTGCACTACCTTCAACCACATGCACTTTAATTTTACATTGTTAATCTCTTACATGGGGCCTTATCGAAAACCTTCTGAAAGTCCATGTAAACCACATAGACTGGCTCCTCCTTATCAACTCTGATCATCAGAACATGTACATCAGATTTATGCCACTGACCTCTCCAAATGATATACAAAGGAACTGATCCAGGTGCAGGCTGATTTTAATTAGCAGTAAGCATTTATGATCTTACACTTCCGTTGATGGGTGCAGTCAATAAACAATGCAGTTAACACAGATAGTTTTCCAGATGACATTTTTGGTGGTAATCTACCGCATAAAGTTTCCAATTGCAGGTTTTACACACAGCAGCAATCTTGGTCTCTTGCCGCTCCGCTCCAACTAGTTCCCTACACTGATGTTGCTTCATGTATCTCGCTGGCTGTTCCAAACCCAGCTTCTCCAAAATGTGGAGCACTGCATTCCTTGAAAACCCTATCGCAGCGTGGTAGAGTTGTGAGCGGGTGACAGTGGAGCTTGTCGCAGCCTCATTAGCTGATCACACCTGCCATTTTAGGTCAGCATTTTGCCTTCTTCAAACTATGTTTCACCATGAAATGTCTCAAGCATTGGAATCAGATGATGGAAGTTGAATAATTCATTCTCACCACGATCATAAAATAAAAGTTAAGCAGACTACCCTATTCAGTCATGTTGCCCTTGCATTTGCCTTCCCACCAACAATCATGTCGTCACTTAGGATAAGCATGAAAAAATATAAAGAAATATGATCAAGCAACTGCGAGTGAAAAAAGTATTCCAGAACTTTGTTTCTGCTGGTTAGTTGTTCTGAAGTTCAATGATCTTCAGGCACCAAACTTTTCTGACCTTGTGTAATTTCTACCAATTTGCCCGTATTCTCTCTAACTTATTGAATTTAAATAATCAGAAAACGTGTTTCTTCATTTTAAATATTTAAGATATTTCTCTCTGAAGTGCTTGCTCTTCTAGAATGAAGACATATCTGAACTAAAGATAACTAAGGGTTTTAAATCTAGTTACTAATCTAGTGGCTCTCTTTTGAACCTCTTTCAGAGATTTTTTTGTCCCCATTACATGACAACAACAGAAAAAAAGACAGTATTCTTGATGGGCCAGCGCTGACTTAAAATGGTTCATGCAGAATATGTCCTAAAGAAGGCAGCCAGTTTGAAGGTTATGTGATTCTGATTGAAAATTGGCTTCTTAGTGCATAACATGTAACCTAAAATTAAGAAAGAAAGCAGAACTACATTCTGTGAATAATGGATAAGATGCATCAGTAAACAAGGATCACATATTAGGCTGATAGTTGATAACAATGACAGCAGTTATGGGAGAAATGAAACAGATGGAACATCAGTGAAGCTTGAAGTTCATGGTCAGTTAGAGAAAGTAAATAATTGAATTCACTAAGGCCTGCCATCATGCTTCTCCAGATGGGAAAGCAGAAAACGTTCCTTGCTCTTATTTGTAGGTTAGCACATTGGCTGTGATCCATAATTCAAGAACTGAGACTGACAAAGTATGAACCTAGCCCTTTGTACCCAGATTTGCTGTCTTATATCACATCACAGCAATAAGTCATTTAATATGCCAATGTAGGCATATTTGATGGACTACAGCATCCACAATAGTACTCAAATGTTTGATTACAAGTGAGCACCTAAACAGTGATTAACTTTTCAGTCATAGTTAGTCATAAGAGTGTGGGATATTAATAATCAATATATCCAGGCCTTAGTGTAAGGATGCTGGTACTTCAATTAATTTGTTACACCGTTTAAAATAAAATTGCAACTATTATAATTTAGTTTGATGCCCACCTTTCCCCTGTGAGAAACATAACTGTTATTTCAGCTTTTGATTATTTTGCTATTTCACTTCTTACATCATTATCATGTACTAACTTTGAAGTTGTATAGTGAGATTATTGGCTTATGACCACTGAACAGATTTGTAAAATATTGCTCAGTCTGGATATTTTAACAAGAGAGTTTATCCAAGTTTCTTTTATGAACCAAAGCCTTGCTTAGCAGAACTTTAACATAATGTGTTAAAGTACGTTCTCGGGATATCAAGGAAGGAAACATAATATAAACTTATTCCTAAATTGTAACCTCAAAACTAAAAACCTTTTCATGACTCCATTTTACTTACTTCATTCCCTCTATTATACACTGTTGAAACAACATGAAACTGTAAAAACCAAAAGAACAGCTGTTGCTGTAAAACAGAAACAAAAACAGGAATTGCTGGAGCTTGTTGGAAAAGCTCAGCAGGTCTGGCAGCATCTATGGAGAGAAATTAGAGTTAATGTTTTGGGTCAAGTGACCCTTCCTCAAAACTCAAAAACAGAAAAACAGAACCCAATACACAGAAACGGTGTATGCATCAACATACCTGAGGCTTCTGCATATCAGGAGATGACTGTTGAGCTTTTACCTTCTAATCAAATGTACCAAGCACACATTGATGAATAGCTGCAATGAAAGGCTTTCTCAATAGAGATTAACTGTCTATAGAGGGCTACAGGAGTACTGTCAACACACACCATCCACACATCAGGAGATCGACATGTGGCCTTGCATCACTTTATGTAGTAATAATGCATTCTAACTATATATATTCAGTGATATGCTAATCAAAACATTACACCACATCCCTTAAACCAATTCTTCAACAATGATTCTCTAAATCAGGCATATTTTTAAGATGAGAGGAGTAAGAGTTAAAAAAAAGACATCGGGGCATTTTTTTTTTTAACACAGAGATTGGTTTGTGTGTGGAATGAACTTCCAGAGGAAGTGGTGAATGTGGGTACAGCAACAATGTTTAAAAGACATTTGGATAAGTACATGAATAAGAACTGTTTGGCAGGATATGGGCCAATAGCAGGCAGACAGCACTGGTTTAATTTGGGATTATGGTCAGCATGGACTGGTTGGACTGAAGGGTCTGTTTTTGTCCTATATGACTCTACGATACATTCAATATGTGATAGTGACAGTTAGGAAAGAGAGATAAACTGTTTTGAAATGAAATTAACATTAACATGATTTCTTTAGCTATGCTACAAAGCATTTCCACTTACTAGTGAGTCTAAGATGAGGGTACAAAGGCAGATTCCAAAAGAAAAGTAGTAAAATACTGAAAACCGATCAGCACATCAGGATGTACCGATGGAAAGGGAATCAGAGCTAATGCTTCACATGGGAGATGTTCAATCAAATGAAAATCCATTGAGTTGAAAAAATAGAAGTAACTCAAACTGAACTTGCCAGACAGAATTCTATGGGATTCTATTTGGCAGTTTTATCTGCCAAATATTACTTACTATTAAAATTGATTGGAGTATGGAAGATATATTGCATCTGAACCATCTATTTTCAAGAGGTAGGACTGGTTAAAACTGCCCCTTGTTCATCCTCAAATTTCAGGTGTTTTGATAGACCAAATAAGGAGGACCCTTTGTCTGGGAATTTGATCAGTAAGAAGTCATTGATTAAAAATCACTGGGAAAGGAACTAAGGGGAAAATTAGGCTAAATTCTTTCACAATGCAATTTATTAAGGTCTGGTGGATGAAAGAATGGTAGGAATCATATTTCATAAGAAGATATTGCATAAGAAAAGGAAATTTGATAAGTACTTGTTTGATGAATTTGTGGATGTGTGAAAAACTGCTGTGCAGGACCTGGCTCGGTATGTCACCAAATGGTTTCCTTTCTGTGCTGTTGCATGAGAACGTAAGAGTTCAGAGAGGAACAGGAGCGAACATAATATATTGAAAGAGTTGCAGGCTTGCTCGTGAAGATGGACACCAGTTGCTGCACACACATTGACTTATGGCACCTCATAACAATGCTGCATGATCAAAAAGAGATTCCACGTCCTTAATGAACTGTTGCTGTGTGACAACACTGCATATCATGGAAATCAATTCCCTGTTTACTTGCACCATTCTTTTATGCCAATTGTATTATAACATATGGCAAACCAAAAAGTGTAGCCACTGAACAGCAAGGGCTGTCTGTAAATATCATAGTTTATGACTCCAATCCACAAAGCATGAAAATGTGTGCAGCAAGCATATAACAATAACTACACTCTCACCAATGAACTGCTAGAGCTTACGACAATACTGGAGACCTTAAGCACTTAACTGAGCAAGTTTTAATATTAATCATGGTATGCTCAAAGCTACATAACCTTGCTATCAAGAAAGAACAGCTCTTGCCACCAGTTATCAGGCTAGAAGCTGAGGAGATTGACCACAAGGGCAAAGAAGTTGTGAAACTGAGGAGGTAGAAGAGAAGGAAAAAGAAAGAATGCAGCAACCTCGACAGAACCTCTTGCTCAGACTCTATGCAAAGAAATATTGAAAGAACAACAATAGTGAACTCAATCCCAATTTCCTATTCACCAAAACACCCCACTGACTTTACCTGTCCTTTATCATTGGCCATTATGTCATCCTCCTTCCCATAAAGCAAAAAGAGAAGTGGTCATAATATGTGCATTCCAATTTTAAATCATGTCACACTGCATTCAAAAATAAAACTTAGTCTCTCTTCCATGTGCCTTTTTGTATTCTAGTATTCCTGGCCTCGGAGCTAGGACATTATTGATCAGCTCCAGGTCACAAAGGCCCAATATCATTTTTAACTACAACAATATAGATTACGTAGTTAACATGCAACAAGGACAATGGCAAGTGGCAGAAATGGGATCCTGAATGCTGAAATCTTGAGAGAAGGCAGCATGACGTGTATGCCAAGGATAACTGTCATCCTTATAGGATGGTTCTTAAATAACCCTCGTACTCTGCAGCATTTCAGCAAACTGTTCTTGTACAATCTCCTGGAAGCCCCTTTAAATTGTGTTTTATTTTAAAGAGATATGGTGGCAGCAGTGTGAGCATTCAAGAAAGCAGCCTAAACTTACAGTTGGTGACATACTGAGCCAGGTCCTGCACAGCAGTTTTTCACACATCCACAAATTCATCAAACAAGTACTTATCAAATTTCCTTTTCTTATGCAATATCTTCTTATGAAATATGATTCCTACTATCCTTTCATCCACCAGACCTTAACAAATCGCACTGTGGAAGAATTTAGCCTAATTTCCCCCTTAGTTCCTTTCCCAGTGCTTTTTAATACAGAGATTGGAAAAAAAAATGCTTGTGGTTTGATACCAATACATAGAATTCATGGTCAGCCATTCTTCTCGTTTTACCCGTTGAGACTCATTGCTGAACCAGTACCTACTCCAGCCACAGTGCCCCTTTCTTTTACAGGCTAGATATAATTACTGATAGGTTATCATGACATTGAGCCCTTTGCCCATACAATGTGCCAGTATGTGTTGTGGGAAGTGTTGACCGTGTGAAGCAGTCATGATGTGAAGGTCATACAACTCTGGTATGCTACCCAATACACATTACAAGCAAGTAAAGCAGGCATTGTAACCTCTGCTTATTTCAACAGTTAATCAATTTTACACACTCATGTTTCAATCAGTCAATTTAAATCAGACACGACCTGGTAGAAACTTGTATTGCAGGCATTGGTTTGGAACAGGTTGCTAGTCATAAATCTTGTGTTAACTTGTCATAAAACATCATAGAAGTGCCACAATCTGGAAGTTCAATGTGTGGATTTTGCATATTCTCCCTGTGTCTGCATGGGTTTCCTCCAGTTGCTCCGGTTTCCTCCTACAGTCCAAAGATATTCAGGTTAGGTGGATTGGCCATGCTAAATTGCCCAAGCTGTCCAGGATAGGTGGGTTAACCATTGGAAATGCAGGGATATAGGGGTTGGTCTGGGTGGGATGCTCTTCAGAGGGTTGGTGTGAACTCAATGGGCCGAATGGCCTGCTTCTAAACTGTACGGATTGTAAGTACCCTCCCAGGAATTGCATTCTGAGCTTCCAGATTGTGGCAGCTCTGTTAATTCCTTCCATTGCACTATGGGTGAGGAAGAGAAAGGTTTATTTGGAATTTTTGGATTAAAATTGTGGAAACAAGCATATTAGTCGGCAAACTAATTGATCAGTCAGATAGGGGAAAGATTGTCTCTATCTCATAGCCTGAATGTACAGAAACATTCTAACCAAAGTTCGAGAATCCATGTGAAAGAAGACAGAAAAAAAATCCTATGGTTAAAAAAATGCCTATGACAGCAAATAATTAGAAAGGAAGGGAAAGAAAGAGCAATATGAATGCGGATTCCTTCATTCCACCTTTGGTGACAAGAAAATATCAGTCGTGCTCCTTACAAAAAAGGAACTGGAACTAGTTACTGCATTTGAAAACTGAGCAAACTTCCGAATGTATATGGCATTATGGATGTGAGGTAAATTCATCTGAGACAGTAACCAGAAGGGTGAGTGAGAGTGCCTTCTTAAGATGAAGCACAACTTTTAAGAAAAGATAGCTGGGAATGGTGAAAATGCAGTGATACCTGATACAACATTACATTTAGTCTGCAGTAAAGAATTACCAGAATGAAAATAAAAGATGTTGCATGTTGGATTTGGCCAATTCAATGGTCATGGGTCATTGATATTTGCTTGCAAAGGCAATGGTAGTTTATTTTTAAACATATCTTTTCTCCAGAGAGACTCTCAGTTGATTTGAAGAAAGGTGCAAATACTAGCACATCCCAGAGTCTCTGTGAAGTGCTTGGATTACTACCCTGTCAGACCACTATCATGCTGTTTGATTTTGCTGGACACTAGAACTCTCCATAGTAAATGTCACAAAAGTCACATGGGAGTATTAACATATATAGCAGTAATTATTGACTTGACCTGTGAATAAATGACATTCAGAAATATTTAGGAAAGAAAGCTGCAGAACACCTGATAAAATTCAGATGCTCCGTCTGAGGAGGAGTATTCAAGGCAAGAGCCTAAACACGAACAGACATGGTGAAAAAGAATCGTCTCGATCCTGATAAATGATTGCACAGCTACATCAACACTGATATTTTCTTACAAGTCAGCAATTTCTAATACCTTCAATAAATATTTGTAACCAGTTTTGAATGATGTGGTAGAAAATCACTGATGTTGCGTGGTAATAGAATATTTTCTTACAATATTGTTGCTGTTAAGACCAACATTTCTTGCTCATTTCCAATTGCCCTTGGGAAGGTGGTGATAAGCTACCTTACTAAACTGCTGCAATCTTTGTGATAATCAAAAGAATAAGGATGCTGGCTCAGTAAACCAATTTCAGTAAGCTTAGAAACCCTCCCAGCTCCACATCAAGTATTTAAGGATTAAACTGTACAGCCAAATCTCCTTAAAGGCAGAGTAATTTTCAATAACCTGTATCTTCTAAAAGGACAATATCGTACATATTTTCAAGTTTGGTTAAAATGCACAAATCATATGAAACTAGTGACAGATAAAGCTAATTGTCTCAAGTCTCTGTACTTAATGAACCTGAATGTTTTTGAAAACAAGAAAATGTCCTGAAAATATCCATTGTTGCACCTATACCACCCAATATCAGCAGAGCGGTCAACTCCTTTTGTGTTGTATTCTGTGGTTAATAAATTTCCAAATAATTACAGCTGCCTGTTTACGAGAGAATCAATGGGGAATGCTGTGTGGAGGGTGATTTAACTTCAGTGAGCATGGAAAGCCAGTGGTACTTGTACATCAAATACACTTTCTTTTATATTGTCTTCCATTAATAGAATGAAATGAGTAGTGATTCATCACGCGAAGCAATAAAGTTTTAAAAAAAACTACCCCTTAAAATGAGATGACTCTTGGCCCCAAGATTCTGTTGGATTGGGTAGTCAGTAACCAAACAGGAAAAACAGAGACAAATTCAATATGGGATTAGTCTAGAATTTGGAGAACGAGAAAATCTAACTTGGTTTATGTTTCGTTCATCTCTTGGAGCTGTATTGGTAGCACTCTTGGCATTGAATTAGAAGATTATGGACTCAAGTTACACTCCAAGACAATAGTCCAGGCTGATATTTTGTTAAGAAAGTGCTGCACCTGCTGCAGGTTCCCTCCATCTTTCAGATGCAACATTAAAAACCAGTCTACCCTGTCAGGTGAATCTGAAAGTTTCCACAAACTATTCAATCGGAGAGCAGAGAAGTTATCTCCAGAGTCCTAGTCAATATTTCGCCCTCAAACATCACCACTAAACCGCATGCATTTGTCACTTTCGTGTTATTATGTACAATTGCTGTACACAAATTGGCTATTGCCTTTATACAAGAGTGACTATAAATCAGAGAAGTCCTTCTTGAAGTAAAGTGCTTTCTGATGTCCTGTGATCATGGATGTCACAAAATAAATGGTTTTTCATCTTTGTTTCAGTATAAATTAAATTCTAAATGTCATTGAAAGCTCAGTATAAGATCATCCTGCCATAGTTCAGGATAAATCGTTGCAAGTGATGATTTTTTTCTTAATTCACTCATGGGATATGGGTGTCTCTGGTTAAGCCAGCAATTATTGCCCATCCCTCATTGCTCAGAAGGCAGTTAAGAGTCAATCACATTGCAATGGGTTTGGAATCACACGCAGGCCAGACCAGGCAAGAATGACAGATTTCCCTCCTTAAAAGATATCAGTGGACCGGATGGGTTTTTCCAACAATCGACAATGATTTCATTGTCATCATGAGACCGTTGTTTCCAGATTCAGAATTCAATTTAATTCTGCCGTGGCAGGGTTTTATTCCCCGATCCCCAGAACTTTAGCTGAGTTTCTGGATTAATGGTCGAGCAAAAATATCATCAGGTCATCACTACCCCAAGTTTTCTCATGATAAGATGAAAGGCCGCTAACATTTGTCTCTATGCCACACCATCATTTATCAGAAATAAAGTAGCAGCACAATCAGAATTGTGAGAATGAACTGTTTATTCTAAAGTTTTTTATAATTCTCCTCATTTCCTTCTGTTTAATTCCCACCTGTGCCGATTCAGTGATGTTAAGAAACATGTCGTTGATACAACGTTATCATTGCTGGGAAGGAGTTAACCACGATTTATCTGTTACCTAATCACGTTTCAGCATATAAAGGAACTAGAAGTATGAAAAAAAGGGACTCTTACTATGACTTTGTTTCCAAGAGAAGATGACTTGTCAAAGCTCACAGCAATGTTCACATGCAAGAGTGTGGACAGCATTACGATTTGTAATTATGTGAGCACTACACACTTACATCAGTGCCTTGCCGTTACGTACTTCAACAGTGTGAAAAGAAGACATTGAAATGTGTCATGCGAGATTTACAAGGCTGCTAAGAATACAAGGTCAACTTTATAGGTTGTACAAATGGCTTCAAAACTTGAAGCTAAGTATATAACCAGCAAAATAAAAAAACTCTTCTTTTATCAAATAAACATTTTTGTTTCAAGTCAGTGCTATGGAAAGATAAGTGGTTTGAAAGGGTTTTGAGTAATAAATGTGGAGAAGCACTTGAATGGATTCCGAAAACACTAACCTACAGAATGCAACCCATGTTTCAGCATTACCTCAACTTTGAATTGGCTGTTCATGATAGAGATGATGCATGGCAAAGTTCAGCTAGCAAAGTTTATGTTGCATTACTTTGAGCTGAAAAATAGCTACTACCTTCACTTATTGAAATATTTTTAAAAAGTTTAACTATTAAAGACCAATGACAACTTCTAAATCAACTGCTTTTCAATGCTGTCCTGAATTGACTAATAAACATGGAACTTTTTTTTGTTGCAGTGGTGTAATATGTTATATTAAATAAGTAAATTATTACTTGCATTTTCCTTTTCATTTCTTGCAGTCAACACATTTCTGATTGGTAGAATAATACAAACCAGCATGATTCTGGCATGCAGGAATTGGACAATTGCTCAATATTTCATTCTGTCAGCTCCCCACTGCATTCATACATCAACTGTGTTCCTCTAACATTAACATAGATGAATCAATAATAATGAGCTGGTGCTCAATTTTTCATGGTTTGTTCATGCATCATGCCAGCCTGACTGTATAAACCCACCATTTAAAACAAATTACATCCAACCTTTTTGAGTCACCTAACCTGCTTGAATATAAACCATTGGAACCAAAAGTGGAAAAGAGATAAAACACTCTCATTTCTCTATCTATGCAGGTAAACTGTACAACTTTCAGGCTTATAAAAGCAAAACACTGTGGATGCTGGAAATCTAAAGTAAAAATTGAAAGTACTGGAGAAACTCAACAGGTCTGGCAGCATCTGTGGAAAAAAACAATAGGTAATATTTTTGAGTCTGACATGATCTTTCTACAAAGCACAAACTCTGTTTCTCTCTTTATGGATGCCGCCAGAACTACTGAGTTTCTCCATCACCTTTAAATGCATGGTTCAAAAAAAGCCAAAGAGCATTTGCGTCACATATAGTTGAAACTACCCCTGTCCCATCACCTGCGGTGGTGTCAATTTGACTAAACATTGACCAGGACCTATAATTGAAATATCTTGGCAACAAAAGCCTGTCAAAGACTAGGTATTTTGTGGCAAGTAGTTCGTTTCCTGACTCACCAAAGACACTCTGGTACCCAGTGCATGCAGCACTATCAACCTTCAAGAAACTCAGCACTATCCACAAAAACGTCAAGCAGCAGAACACAGCTTAACTATCCAATCCGTCCAGCATTGCTGTACTTTGGCTATGCCATACCTTATATACAGGATACATTATAGAAAGGTGCCAAAAGTTTTTTTTTTGTGATAGTAGTTGAATTGTATACTAGTTGAATCGTGCACCCTGATACAAATACTGAGCTAAAAAAGGCTTAGATTAATGAAGATGAAGAAAATCCAACAGACTAGCAGAGCCATAAAAATAGCAAAACATGAGAGTTGTACGATACCAAATGACAAAATATGAACAAAACTTGTCACAGTTAACGGTGAAAGCTTTTATAAAAGTATTAAGAGAAAGAGAGTACTCATACAGATGCAAGCCAAACTAGGTAATAAGACAATGCCAAATTAACTATGAAATTTTTTATTTCAGCAATGAAAGGATCAAATGCCAGAGGTAAAAATGAACCATAATAAGTCAAGTGGAGGGACATAAACAAAAATTGAAGGAACTCAGCAGGTCTGTTAGCATCTGAGGAAAGAGAGCAGAGTTAAAGTTTCAAGCTTAGTAACCCTTCTTCAGAATGATTCTGAGTTCTGAAGAAAGATCAAGGGACTTGAAATGTTATCCCTGTTTTCTGTCCATAGATGCTGCCAGACCTGCTGAGTTTATCCAGCAATTTCTGTTTTTGTTTCATATCTTCAGCATTCACAGTTCCTTGTATTATTTAAGTGGAGAAATGTGTTGAATTTAGAATAAATAAGAGTAAATAAGAATGGAACAAATTATAGGACTTAAGATAAATAAATATTCAAGCCCTGATGGTTTCTACTCTCACACAAGGTATTAACAAAAAGGTGAGGCAATTGTTGTTCCATTAAACATAAATTTCTAAAGATATTTAATTCTGCTTTGGACTGGAATGTTGCAAATGGCATAAAGAAGCCTTAGCTAAACTAGAGTCAGTACAAATTAGGGGGAAAATTCTCCACTGGTTAGAGTCATACTTGGCTCAAAAGACTATGATGCTAGTTGTTGGAGTTCAGTCACCTCAGCTCCAAGACATCCCTACAGGAATTCTTCAGGTTGCATCCTAGACTCAACCATCTTCAGCTCTTTCATCAATGACCTTCGGTCCATCATAAGATCAGAATTGGAGATGTTCACAGATTATTCACAATGTTCCCCACCATTTACAACTCCTCAGATAATGAAGCAGCCTGTGGCCAAATGCAGTAAACTAGAACAATGTCCTGGTTCGGACAGGCAAATGGCAACGGACATTTGGTGTACACGAGTGCCATGCAATGACCATCGCCAACAAGAAACATTCTAATCATTATCCCATGACATTATTGTCACTGAATTCTCATTATCAACTTTTTACGGGTTATCATTGACCAGAAATGAATGGAACGAGTCCTATAAATACAGTGACTAGAACAGATCAAAGGCTAGGAATCCTGCAGCGAGTAACTCACCTCTTGACTTCCCAAAGCCCGCCTAGCCCCTATAGGGCACAAATCAGGAATGTGATGAAATATCCCCCACTTGCCTGAATAAATGCTACTCCTACAAGAAGTTTGGCACTAACCAGGACAAAGCAGCCTGTTTGATTGGCATGACATCCTCAAACATTCACTGCCTCCACCACATTGTTCAGTAACAGCAGCATGTACCATCTACAAGATGCAGTGTAGAAATTCTCCAAGATTCCTTAGATCACACCTTCCAAATCCACAAGTACTTTCAGCTAAAATTAGAAGACAACTACCTGCAAGTTCTCCTCCAGGCCATGCAGCAGCCTGACTTGGAAATATGTCACTATTTTTTCAGTATTGCTGGTTGAAAATCTTGTAAATCCCACCCCAATGGCATTATGGCTGTACCTATAACAAATGGACTGTAGATTTTCAACAAGGCAGCAAATTACCACCTTATCAACAGCAACTAGTGATGATCAATAAATCCTGGACAAACTAGCAATATCAATATTCTATGAGTGAGTTAAAAACAAGCCAGTCCATTATTTAAGAAGAAAAAAAGGGAGAAACTATAATATTAAAGACTTGCCAATACAATGGGGAAGTAACTGGAATCCATCTTCGGGGTAGATGCATTAAGCACTTGGTGAAATATAAACTGAAACTGGAGTCCAAGTATAAAAATTATTTTAAAAGGCTCATGGAATAGCTCACAAGGCTGGAATATATCGGAGAATAAGTTATTTTCCTCTTTCACTGTGCTTTTGTTAATTGCCAGATTCAGTTTTGGGCATCACATCTCAGGAAAGACAATTCAACCTTGGAGGATAATCAATGCATATTTATCGTGCTGTGGATCTGATCAGAGCCATGTACCCCCTACCCCCCACTCCCTCCCCAGAGTATATTAGGGAGATAGCCTGGACCCTAACTTTTATATGTCTTAAGAGGCAAGTGTAAGGCACTGTCTCCAGGTATAATTTGACTGATCCACCAATAAGCTTCATTCAAAACACACATTATTCTTACAACACGGTTAAAATATATCAAAAAAGAAGAATTGGCGTAACTTTACTCTATTGAAATACTTAACAAGATAATGTATCATGTAACCACTAATCATCGACTTTTCCAAGGCAGCATCCCATAAACATCCCCTTGGCAAAAGCAATTCAGTAACACAGTAATTATTCTCACGTGCTGTTGCTCTCTAGTCCAGTTGAAAGAAACAACCTGCCCCTTTTGATTTTTAAGAGGAAGCCTCTCTCTCTCTAAGATTTCATTCATTCTAGCAGCAGTGAACTCAAGCTTTCAGCTACAGTAGCTAGCAAAACCCACCAACTAACTGCAAGCAAAATAAAAGTATTCTTCCGGGTCTATGTAAGCCTGACCCTGACCTCTCATGATTTTTTTTTAACCAAGAAGCACCCAAAGAGAACTCAAAGCTGTTTGCCAACTGCCTGTATGGAGGAGACATTTTGTCAACACTGTGACAACACCCTCTACAAGAGGAACAGGACAGAACACATCTCTTAAAGTCACAGTATCATCACAAGCAACAGGTTACTGAAGTTTAAATGGTGAGATGATGAGGAACAGTTGCATAAACGTAATTCTTATCTCTCAAGTTTAGAAGGTTGAGGTGAAACTCATTGACTTGCTAAGAATGATAAATGGCTTTGATAGGATAGAGATGGGAACTATACCCTCTGGTGAGAGAATCCAGTAAAAGAGGTTACAACCTAAAAATTAGGAATAAGTTCTTAGAAGTAAAATCAGGAATCCCTTGTAGGACAGTCAAAGTTTGCACTGTCCCCAATCACTCTCAAACTCTCAGCCAAAAAGTTGTGAAGTTAGTCGCCTGAAATATTCATGACTGAAGTTGAGAGTATCAAAGAATATTGAGCAACCCAACCCCTTGATAAACAGAGTTGAGTCACTGATTAATAATGTTCTGATTTAATAGTGGCATCCTACCTCCCTCACCTGTCTGGCACCTTACCATGCCTCATCTGCCTGGCACTCCACTCCCTCAATCAAATGCACTGTACCTCCTCCCCCGGATGCACTGCAGTCCATCACCCGTCTGGCATCATAGTCCCTCACCCACCTGGCACTCAATGCTGTTTACCTACATACCACCCTATCTCGAATGACCTTCCCAAATACCACCCTATCCCCAACGACCTCCCCACCTACGACCCTACTCCCAATATTCCCTCACCCACCTGACACCCTGTCCCCACGTTATCCTTACACACTCTTAACAGTTGTCAAAGTGCTTAAGGGAACTTTAAATCACAGGCCACTGCATTTCCTTCTGGAAAAAAAAGGTGCAGTTTAAGAATTCTATGCCAATCCTCTCTGCTCCTGCTTTTGTGGATTTCTGACTATGCTGTTTGAGTTGGGAAAGCTGGAAGTGCGCCCAACAATTGACTGCTCAAATGGTATTGATTCCAATTCTGATTGGAAGATTTGAACCTTTGCTTCTTTATTACAATAGCCTACAACTTCTGATCACTGCCAGATCAGATCTGTCAAATGGTAATCATATCAAAAAATGCTCGCTTGCCTTTCATGTTTCTTGCAACCAAATTTCTGAGTCTGACTGTTTCTGTAAGCCACCATCACAACTTTCTCAAATCAGCACTAGTGCATCCCCCATGACCCCAGAGGACCTGGAAATGCCCCTTGAGTGTGACAAATGATTGCATAAGAGATTTCCAGAGAAAGCTAAGTGCCATGAAACTTCTATAAGCATTATGTAACATTTAAAAATATCAATTTCTTAAAAATATTTAATGCTATTTGTTGATGAATTGTTTTTAAAGATTTTAAAAATTTAATGTCTCATTATTTATTTGATCTAAGTCTATTTAGTTTATCTCCTTTATTTTAACATTCAGTGTTAAATATCCAATTTAACATTTAATGAATTCTAAAGATTGAGTGTGGTTGGTGAGGTAGGTAGGTAAAGAAGTGAGGTAAATGGAATGGGAGTGGAGTGACAGGTGGATAAGGTAGTAAGGTGGTAGGTGATGAGGGTAACAGAGAGGCAGAGAACTGATAGGATATTAGCTGTGGAGGGTGGCAATTAGGTAGGTAAGGTTTTGGGTAGATCAAGCAGAATTGGGGGCTGCCACATAGTTCCAGACAATGATTGTTGGGGCTGAGTCAGGTGAGGTTAAGTTGAAGGGGCAGGAAGAGTTTGAAGGGATGATTTCTGGGGAATACTGGAAGGAAGTCAGGGCTTGGACTGAGTCCAGGACAGATGAGGGGTGTCAATAGAGGAATTGTGGCGGAGGTCGGGGTAGAAATTAGTGGTGAGCTGTGTTCGGATCAAGGGGGGCGGTGGTCAGTGATCATGCAGCATCAAGGTGAAGAGTTGTGGATGAAGTTGGGAAATGTGGAAGTCCTGTCTAGATGTTCACAGGTATTGGAAAGTACAGATGGGGATCAGTGGTGAGTTGGGGTAATGTCAGTTTAATGGCTATTCAGGAGTTAGGGTATGTTTTAATTCTCCTAACATTTTCTGGCTAACTATTAAGTTAACTATGTCAGAACCCTCAAGTTGCAATTTCCAATTCTAACTCTGAGGGATTTTTTTTTTGGCTAAGCCTGAGACGTATCAAATTTGGTAGACTGAGTCTAGCTGTATCTTACCAAGTTTGCCACGTTAAGTGGCATTTCAGGCCTCATGGGAAGTATCACGTGACTTCTCCACCATTTCTTTTCCACTACAAATCATTCCCAGCACACCTCACCACACATCAAAAAATCAGGGATTGGCATTGCTGCCACATTTAAAGGGTATTATGCATCTGGACAAACACGTCAGTCTGGAGCTGCCCTGGAAAGTTCTTGTCATTTGGCCTGCTGGCAGAGAGGGGAAATTTGAGGCCCATAGTGCAGGCATGGCACTGAAGCTGCTGCTGGCACAATGGCAGGACTTCCTTTTCCCCTAGGATTAGCAGTAGGGGCCATAACCCCAGATCCGTACAGTTCATAGAATACTGATCTTAATCCTCAATAAAATATGAGCCAAGCTAAATCCTCTGTACTCCCAAATTTTGCTCTGAATAGCACATGTGCAAACTTTGTTTTAAAATATTGTTATGCTTCTAATATTTGCTTAGAAATGTAAAATATATGCAATCATTCAGCAGTTTGCTTAGTTGGGCTTGTTTGACATCTGCTCTGGGAACAAGGTTGTAAAAGTAAGGTGTCCTAGGAGATGGATGCTGCTGTCTGCGTGTTTATATCTGCAGCTGTTGGTTCTTTCATTTTGGCACCCCACCATCTCTCGATTCTGGCCTGGACAAAGCAGACCATAAGTTCTGTACAGCACAAGTCCATTTCTCATCCTTGCACCTTCTTCTCACCAATATCCACTGCACCAAACATCAGCAATGAGGTATAATGTGACTGTGGTTATTCACTTCCCCTCTTATTACTGTTATAGAACAAAGTTAGTGTTTTGTTGATCCAAATGTAAATTTTGCAGATATTGTATTATGGTCTATTTATCACCATATTTTGTCAGTTCCAAGCTTGCTCTAAATTACAAGGATGTGTACCATGAGGATTGGTGCTGGGTCCACTGCTTTTTGTCATTTGTATGAATGATTTGGACGTGAATAGTTAGTAAGTTTGCAGTTGACACCAAAATTGGAGGTGTAGTGGACGGTGAAGAAGGTTACCTCAGGGTACAATGAGATCTTGATTAGATGGGCCAACAAGCCGAAGAGGGACAGATGGAGTTTAATGTAGATAAATGGGAGGTGCTGCATTTTGGAAAGGCAAATCAGGGCAGGACTTATACACTAAATGGTAAGGTCTGATGAACTGTTGCTGAACAAAGAGACCTTGGAGTGCAGATTCATAGTTCCTTCAAAGTGAGTCGTACATTGATAAGGTAGTGAAGATGATGTTCGGTATAGTTGCCTTTAAAAGTCAATGCAGTGAGTAAAGGAGTTGAGCGGTCATGTTGTGGCTGTAGAGGATATTAGTTAGGCCAGTTTTGAAATACTCTGTTCAATTCTGGTCTCCCTGCTGTTGAAAGGATGTTGTGAAACTTAAAACGGTTCATAAAAGATGTACAAGAATGTTGCCAGGATTTTATTGTTTGAGCTATAAGCAGAGTATGAATAGACTGGGGCTATTTTTTTCTCCCCTGGAGCATAGGAGGCTGGAGCTTTATAAAATCATGAGGGGCATGGATAGAGTAAATAGACAAGTTCTTTTCCCAGAGGTGGGGCAATCCAAAACTAGAAGGCATAGTTTAAGGTGAGAGGGGAAAGATTTAAAAAGGACCTAAGGGACAACTTTTTTACACAGAGGGTGATGCGTGTATGGAATGAGGAAGTGTGGAGGCTGGTACAATTACAACATTTAAAAGGCATCTGGATAGATACATGAATAGGAAGGTTTTAGAGGGATGTGGGCCATGTGCTGGCAAATGGGACTAGATTTATTTAGGATATCTGGTCAGCATGGATGAGTTGGACTGAAGGGTCTGTTTCCATGCCGTATATCTCAATGAATCTAAAAGTAAAGCTTTTGTAATAAAGGCTTGTTGGCCCAGAGTTTGCCGCAAATGGTAAAGAAAAAAGCATTTATCACTAATTTTAATGTAAGTCTTATTGGGGAATGAGCAATCTTTCTAGCAAGGCTCCCACCTCCATCGCTGTACTGTGGGTATCACAACTACTCCAGTATTCTTCACTGGAGAGCTGTCCATGTGGAGCTGGACTCATGACATACACATGAAGCCAAAATACTCTAAATGCATTTCAAAAAAAGTGAAAAAATTAATTTAGGAAGTCAACAACTTAATTATGTAATATTACCGTATGAATACAAAATTATTTTTTCTCAGTCTGTTACGTTGCTTCCCTGTTTTATTAATCATATTGCTGCTAAAACCACAGTTATACCTGATTGAAGACAGTGGAACAGTTGGTCAGATCTTGTGACTATTGGTGGGGAAGTTGAAAGTCTCCCGAGGTTCATGAGTGGGTGGAGTGGGTGCCATGGCACAGCCTGTTTCACTACATTGAGTAACAGGCTGCAGCTTCAGGATTTCTGCACTGATCTGTGCATGCCCAAGAACCTGAGGTTCACCACCTCCCTTCACCACCTCTTCCCTCCCTCACCCACCACCAGCCAAAACTGAAGCCCTTTTTCAGGAGGAAATTTAAATCAGCATCTTGTTTGTTCATTGAAATTAAAGTTCCAATTGCACTATTTGAAATAGAGCACAGGTTTATCTCATATCCTGAAATTACATCTTAGGATTCCAAATCTTGAGATATTCATTTCAAGTTCTTCACACTGTTATTTTGGCAGAAGCATTAGGCCATTTATTTAAATATATTCATGTCAACATGGTGGAAAAGTTCAAACGAACTTGTAAGGCATTAGTCTTCTATTGCTAAACTGTGTGACTTCACAACCCCAAGTACTCATTTACCTCCTGCAACAAAGCTACCTCTAAAAGAAAACATTAATTGATTATTCAGCTCATTGGCATTTTTATTGCTGTACAAGCAAAGGCTTCTATGTTGCCAATATCACGCTGTGTACGGCAAAGAAGTTCAAAATGCTCAAAGTGTTTTGACACCTTTCTGATAGGCATAGTAAGAAAATGAAGACTTCTTAATGTTCCACAGACTTCAATATTTCCTACACCTTGGTCTAATTTTCAAATTGGTTTTGACCACAGGAATCCTTTCTGGAGTCCAACAAATAGCAGAAATTCTGGTCACAAAGTCTGTCACTTTGATACTCCTCCAATGATTACCTCATTTGTTGTTTTGTTACAAGCCCAACGATTCCAAACTGAATCCAACAGCTGAATTCCATGGAAAGGCTTTTGTATTCCAGCTGCCAAGAGTGCACTAAAATTCAGGCATTCTACTTCAATTATGCAAAGCTTTCAGATAATAGTTTGGCTGCAAAGCAGCATGTAACTGGGAGCAGAAATTTTGACACGTGCCCTCAGTAGGCAAGCATCTCCCAAAAGACAGCAAAATCAGAACGTTAAACCTTTTATTCAGAAACGATGACACTGATGGCAGATTGTTGCAGCTATGTTGTGGAAAAGCAGCATGACGCTTTGCTCATTTATATTTCATACACTGTGTGAAAGATAAGATAAGTTATCAGGAAAATCAGAGGCACTCTTGACACGTTAAAAGCCTTTTAAGAATTCTTCACAAACATCGCCTACTGTTCTCATGAAGGCCCCTTTCTGAGAGATCTTCAAATCTTTTTCTTTAGCAGCAGTCGCCATAGGAACCCATCCTCCGTGTATGAGAAATAATGTGCACTTTTGTGAGACAAAGTTGTTTGTATTTTAAATAAGAATACGTCTAAACAGTTCTATAAAAGTTTTATTCCTGTACCTGAATTCAAACTTATGACAAGAGGCAATTTTAGGTACAAGGTATTACTTTCTACAGTATTAACCCTACATTGGTTTTTCTTTAAAGATTTACGACCAATTTAAAAACAGATGTCAATAAAAAATCTCAGCATCGTCGTTAAAGTGGAACCTATCAAGCTGAGAAAAGATAGAAAAGAATTTTGAATAAAGCTAAGTAAAAGTACAAAAGTTGAGTCTATGTTTTCTTCTTTATCAGGTCACAACAGGATGCTGAAGACAAGAAAGGAAAGGAGGCAGGATTAACAACACATCGATCTTCACCTTGCCATCACAACAACAGTGAATCCCAAGATATTTGCTGCCATCGAGGGCCATAACTAACACAAGTTGTCCCAACAAACAAAAAGCTCAAATCCTAAACTTAAGGTGCACTTGTTTTTAGCATTCAGGATCTGTCAGTATGTAAACTTGACTTGTACTTAGCCTTCTTTTTGCACTGATTTATTAGGGCTACTCTGTGAAGGAGTAAAACTGGTTTGGGAAGTGCAGCCTTGAAAATCAGTAGGTGCGTCAAAACACCCGCACTTTGTGACTTTGCTCAACCCACTTTGCCACACTCTCTGACTCTGCTCGCCAATCCAACCCAAACTCGGGGCATCACTGATTTTTCTCACCACACCTCCACATCCCCTCCAAACCTGCACCAACACTCCTGTCACCACCACTGGCTCCTTAGTCCTACCAATGTTAGAGCAGAGCTAGCGATACTGGGGCTGAGACAAGATTGGGTGATTGAAGCTGAGATGGGAAA
Organism: Ginglymostoma cirratum; assembly: GCA_024137785.1. Classification (NCBI taxonomy): domain Eukaryota; kingdom Metazoa; phylum Chordata; class Chondrichthyes; order Orectolobiformes; family Ginglymostomatidae; genus Ginglymostoma; species Ginglymostoma cirratum. Next base: position 30,271,145 of record JAHRHZ010000046.1, read on the forward strand.
ATGTGTCGGGAAGATGTGGCTGGGTTTGAGTAGAGCTGGGGGGTGGGGATGGATGGTGAATACAGCAATGGTAGCTCAGTTTTGGGTGGAGGGAGGGTGGAGAATGGTGGCATGGAACTAGAACTTAAACATAATAATGGAATAGAATTAACAACACGCCTAAAAGGCTATGGGCAGAAAGGTGAGATGAGAGTGAATGGCTAGCTTATTCAACCAGCATGATATGGTGGGCTGAATGGTCTCTTCTTGTACTGTAACTTTTCTAAATTAAAAGTACTTATTTGTCATTGCTTTGAATTAAAGTTAACTTCAAGGGGCATGTCTTCAGCTTCTGACCTCAAAGGGTTTTTTTCCCCCCTGGAACTATGCACTGCCTCTAGATTTCCTGAACTTAATTCACCAAAGGATTCATGCTGCAGGTTCCCGTTATAGGTTCAAAAAGAAAGGGAACAATACATCTTTAGATACAATCAGCAGCATTAGCCGCAGTTTCACCAAAGATTAAAAGATCTGGGCCATTTTGTTTCAGATCTCCAAGTCAGCGCTAGTGGAACATTTGCTTGACTGGGAAAATATATTCAAAACAAAACACGTGTGAGCAAAATTGAACCCTTTGAGATTAAAGGATAAGTAACAGCATTGATATTTAATTGCCCCGAGTGAAGGAAAGGAGATTTTTTTTAGACATATTAAGGAAAGTCTGCTGTGGGATCCCCTTAATTTGGTAATTGAGATCTATTAAGGGCCTAAACTTAATGTCAGGCATCATTACAAAATTTGTAGGTGGCATAAAAGCAAGAAATGCAGTAAAGTCAGGAGGATACTGTCAGATATCAAGAGGACATAGACAGCTATAAGACAAGTCAAATTTAATGTGGAAAGCGTGAAGTACTTTATTTCACAGGAACTATGAGAAAACACAATTTTAACTGTGTTTCCACAGCTCTGTTTTAGTTTCAGATCCCCAGCATCTGCAATTCTTTATTTTATGACAATTTAAACTAAATGGCAGAAATACCACAAAATAGTTTCAGGAGCAGAAAGACCTGGTGGGTAACATAGATACAAAAGTATTTGAAGGTGACAGGACAAGCTGAGAAAACTGTAAAAGGGAAGACAAACATCTTTAGCTTCATAAATAGATGCAGGGAGGAATTTTAACACAGTCATTGGGACATAGGTTTAGATGCATCCAAGATGATTAATTTCCGAGGGTGACATCAGCATGCTATTTTAATATCACTGCAAATTTCAGATTTTTATGGGGATGGATTTACATGTGAGTCAGAAACGAGTAATCGAGTAACTAATGAAACATTCCAATAACTGCTGTTTTAACTAATAAATCCAGCTTTAACACTCTGCATTTACTTCCTGAGTTATCAGCAGTTTGCCATGGCCATCCATGTGATTGCACAGAGTACTTCTTCACTTAAACAGACCATCTAGGAAGCCTTTGATAACTACAACTGTGGGTTTCCAGCAATGGCCATGTGAAAGGCTTCTGCTTATAGCACTCCCTCAGACAGAATGCTTTCGGTGCCCACCGAGTGACTGGCAAGTTGCAGGAGGGCAGTTCCTCCTCAGTGTCAACAAAATGAAACAGATGGTCACTGACTGCAGGAAGCAGAGTCGAGGGCAAGCCCCTATCTACATCAATAGTGCTGAGTTGGAGATGGCCGAGAGTGTCAAGTTCCTAAGAATGACAATCGTCAAAAATCTGTCCTGGTCCACCCACGTTGATGCGGCAGTCAAGAAAGCACAACAATGCCTTTACTTCCTCAGGAGGTTAAGGAAATTTAGCATGTCCATAAAGACTCTTACCAATTTTTGTAGATACACCATAGAAAACATTCTAACCGGAAGCATCACGGCTTGATGTGGCAACTGCTCTGCCCAGCACTGTAGGAGAGAGTTGTGAACCAGCCCAGTCCATCACAGCAAGCTAACCTTTTATCTACTGACTCCATCTATACTTCTCACTGCCTCAGAAAGGCAGCCAATATAATCCAAGACTTCTTCTACCCCACCTGTAATCTATTTTAAACTCTTCTGTCGGGCAGATGATATAAAAGTTTGAATACATATACCAACAGATTCAAGAACAGCTGTAATTAGACTTGTGAATGGATCTCTCAGATTTCAAATTCAATGTTGACCTCATTCCTTGTTCATCTTCCCTAGAGCCATAACATTGTATTCCTCACTCTATTCGATTACTGTTATGCATTCTGTGTGGTATGATCTGCCTGCACTGAATGCAGAACCTTTCACTATACCTGGGTACGTGTGACAATAAAACAATCAAGTCAAAATTCATCTTCACGTACAGTTCCCCACTTCTAGTCTTTACTGTGGAAATGGGATCAGTTTATGCAGCTCTATCTTGCAGCACGGATGAGGAACAAGAGGAGAAGCAATACCCACCGAGAGAAAGATCAGCAGCACAAGTTGCCTTCCCCTTAAACACATGCTCTCCACAGGCCTGAAGGACGGGCACAGATAGCCAACCCCAAGAAGCCAATGCCCCCAAAAAGGAAATATTTAAGGGGCTTTGGGCGAAGAAGAGGGAAGTAGGACTAACTGAATAGTTATTTCAAAGAACATAAGCACAATGGACTGAATAGCCTTTTTCTATTGTGTGTATTCTATTATGCTATATTATGAGATCATCCTCACTCCAAATGAATTAAATAAAACGAAAAAGACTACAGACACATGAGACCTGCCTCCCTGACACATTCTTTCAGAAAACAACTCAGGAGTGAATGTTCTGCAAACTGATAGGAGCTTGTTGAAAATATAAGCTACTACCAGACATATCAGTTTCAATATCAAAGGGTTATGAAATAACTCCCAATAAAGGTGATTCTTATGGCTGTACTTGGGGGGGGAAAACATTTGGGGCGTTTTTGTTGCTTCAGAGTATCTTTTACAGATATTCAATGGTTGTTGAATAGATGGATGAACCACAGAGAATTGTTGCCAGCAAATCTACAGTAGCCCTCAACCAAAAGAAACAAGTGATTCCTGATGAATAGGTACCTATTTTTCCTTATAGATATTTTTTAAAATCACCCTCTTCAGGAGATGTGATCAGACATGTCTGGAGAAGACAGGACTTGAATCCAGGTCTCCTTTTGTAGAGACTGGAACATTCCACTGAGCTGCAAGAACTTGAATTATTTCATTATATAATTAAACCACAAGTTGTTTGATCAAACAGTCGTGGCTTTGCATGAGGGAAGTATTCCCGAAAACATCTGTATTGCCTGTATTTTCTGCGGAGTGTCATACCTTGACCCAGAATACAATATCCAGTTATATTTGTATCAGAGATAATAGGAACTGCAGATGCTGGAGAATCCGAGATAACAAGGTGTGGGGCTGGATGAACACAGCAGGCCAAGCAGCATCATAGGAGCTGGAAAGCTTGACGTTTCGGGCCTGGACCCGTCATCAGAAATGGGGGA
>JAHRHZ010000046.1:30275017-30396535 GCA_024137785.1 Ginglymostoma cirratum
ACATGAGCATCATAAACCATGACCATTTTCAAAACAAAATTAGTGTCTAACAATTTATTTCTTAAATGATCTGTAAACTGTTAGAATTGCATGGCATGGTTTATTTTGCCTGCATATGAAAGGATCTTCACCTAAACCTGGTAGGACAATGAAATTAAGGTCCATTGCAGTCTCAACCAAGCCCAACAAGAGCAGTTTCCACCTCCCGTTCTTGCTGAGAGATGGCCATTCTACATCTACTTCCTGAATTAAATAGCAATGTCGCTACTTACAAAATCTACCTCAGAGATAGTAAGAACTGCTGAAGTTGGAGTCAGACATAACACAGTGTGGAGCTGGAGGAGCACAGCAGGCCAGGCAGCATCAGAGGAACAGGAAAGTTGACGTTTCGATCAGGACCCTTCTTCAGAAATGTGGGAGGGGGAAGGGAGCTCTGAAATAAATAGAGACAGGAGGGGTGGGGCTGGGGAAGGTAGGTGGGATGGTGATAGGTAAGTGCAGGTAAGCAGTGGTGGGGATTAGTCAGTGAGGTGGGAGGAGTGGATGGGTGGGAGAGAAGATGGACAGGTTCAGTCAGGTCAAGGAGGCGGGGATGAGATGGAGGAGTGTTAAGGCCAGGGTTGTGGAGATTTTGAAACTGGTAAAGCCCAAATTTAGACCATTGGGTCATAGGCTCCCAAGGCGAAATATGAGGTGTTGCTCCTCCAGTTTGCGGGTGGCATCACTGTGACACTGGAGGAGGCCCAGGATGGACATGTCGTCCAGAGAGTGGGAGGGGGAGTTGAAACTGTTTGCGACTGGAAGATGTTGTTGTTTGTCACAAACAGAGCACAGGTGCTCTACAAAGCAGTCTCTGAGCCTCTGCTTAGTCTCACCGATGTAGAGGAGACCACATTGGGAGCAACAGATGCAATAGACCACATCGATGGATGTGCTGGTGAACCTCTGTCTGATGTGAAAGGTTTGTTTGGTGCCTTGAATGGAGGTGAGGGGGGTGGTGTCCGGGCAGGTGTAACACTTCCTGCGGTTGCAGGGAAAGGTGCCAGGGATGGTGGGGCGAGTGGGGAGCATGGAGCGGATGAGGGAGTCAGCAAGAAAGCGGTCTCTACGAAAGGCAGATAGTGGTGGGGAGGGAAATATATCTTCGGTTGTGGGGTCAGATTGTAGGTGGCAGAAGTGGCGGAGAATGATACTTTGGATGTGAAGGTTATTGGGGGGTGATACGTGACGACAAGGGGAATTCTGTCTTTGTTTTTGTTGCGGGGGGAGGATGTGAGGGCAGAGGTGTGGGAAACGCCAGAGATGCGGTTGAGAGCATTTTCAACCACCGAAGCAGGGAAGTCGCAGTCCTTGAAACAAGAGGACATCTGGGATGTTCAGGAATGGAACACCCCATCTTGGGAGCAGACGCAGCGGAAACAGAGGAATTGGGAGTAGGGGATTGCATTCGTGCAGGAAGGTGGGTGAGAAGAGGTGTAGTCATAACCCCACCCTTGATCACCAAATTATCTCTCAAACCATTCACAACCTCATCACCTCAGGTGACCTTTCACCCCAACCTCAAGTTTACCTGGACCATCTCTGATACCTCTCTCTCCTTCCTGGACCTCTCTGTCTCCATCTCTGGTGATCACCTCGAAACTAATATTTATTTCAAGCCCACTGACTACCCGCACTCACCTTTCACCATCCCACCTCCCTCCCCCAGCCCCACCCCTCCTCTCTCTCTATTTATTTCAGAGGTCCCTTCCCCTCCCCCATTTCTGAAGAAGGGTTCTGACCCGAAATGTCAGCTTTCCTGCTCCTCTGATGCTGCCTGGCCTCTGTGTTCCTCCAGCTCCACACTGTGTTGTCTCTGACTCCAGCATCGGCAGTTCTTACTATCTCTGAGATAATCACAGTACTGCTGTTTTACCTTGCCTTTTAGGACAGATACAAAACCAAGCAGTTTGCCATGGTTTTCAGCAGTGCTTTGTCAAAGGTGGACATGTTGGTGTATGACACCATGTAACATCAATGCCACACCTTGGCATGTGCCAGAAAGTCACGTGGCAGACACACTGAATGTGCTTCAACCAATGGCCATATCTCAATATCTACAGGGATTAGTCCTCAGTGAAGTGAAAAAAGACTGCCATCAGTAAAGGCCTCCCACCACAGTCATTCAATGGCAGTGCATGATCTTAGTCCATGGGTTTGGATGCAGTCAAGGTCTGGGGTTCTGTATCATTACTGTAAGATGATACTAGCCGAACCGTTGAGTATTTTTCTACTGATACTGTTTGGCAGTTATTGTAAAGAATTGCTTTTTTGGCAGGTTGTGCAGTGTGAACACACTAGTTCAGCAATCCCACATGACATGTGAAACAACTTTAATCATTAAGATAGCTTTTAAAACGAGTGCAGCTGGAAAGGGATTGGGTCACCACTCATCAGAATTTGACACATAAAAATATGTCACTTGCTGAGATCCCAGCAACTTGCTAACAAGTTGTCAATCTAAAAATTCACAGCGTGTCTTAGAAATAAAGGCAGAATATTAGTACATGTCCGTGAAATGTCACAAAAAAAAACAAAATGTAGCCGAGAAGGAAAGTCGCAAGACACTGGGACAGATCTCCTTCAAGAAATGATTGAACAGAATAGTTTGGCATTAGGTCTTCCTCCATTGACACAAAAAGGGTAGGGAGATTCATGCTCTGTGAATTATTATCAGATCCCTGTCATGGCCGCAGTACATTTTCCTCACTATCCTTGGGATAGGAAAGGGAAAATTGAGCAGGATTCCACTTTCCAATCACTAGGCAGCAATCCTGCTGGGATGGCATGCACGTGAATAGCAGAAAAGAAAAGAAGAGCAAAATATTATAGATGGTGGAAATCTGAAGTAAAAACAGAAAATGCTGAAAGTACCTAACATCTCTGGACAAAAAAGCAGCCACCATTTCAGTTCTATGAGCTTCCATCAGACCTGAGAAAAGGCAGAAATCTGATAGGTTTTGAACAAGTGAATTGCAGGGAGGGGAAATGAACTCTGTAATAGTAGGAGTGTTTAAATGACAAAAGGTTTCATGGTGCAAGGCCAACAAGAGTGATAATGAGATAACTGAAGAAACAGAAGGTCTCTGAGACAACAAGGTGCAGAGCTGGACGAACACAGCAGGCCAAGCAGCATCAGAGGAGCAGGAAGGCTGACGTTTCAGGCCTAGACCCTTCTTCAGAAAATCTGCACAGCTGCCATTTAAGAAGAAAGAAAATGAAATAAGCAAAAAACAAAACAAAAAAAGGAGCAAATAGAGCCAGAGATTCCAATCTAAAATTTTAAAACTCAATATTGCTTCCAAAGTGCTGTAAAGTGGCCAATAGAAAGATGAGGCACTGTTCTTTAAGTAAACTTCACTAGAACTCTACTAGGATCTAAAAGGTCGGAGCATGAACAAGGTGGAAAATGAAAATAAGAGCTGGCTAGAATTTAGAATCATTCTTGCAGACTGATTGTTTTGTGGAATAGCCTCAGTCACCCAGTCTACTTAGTCCCAGGAAACTATAAAGTCCCATAGGGCTGTGAAACCACAAAATTAGTGCTGATAGTGTGGAGCTAGGGTTTAATGAATCTATAAATGAGCCTTGAGGTAAGCTGTGAGGTAACTGTGACCTCAGTAGTCATGAGCTAATACTCTGCTAGGAGGTTGGAATCTGTACAGCAGAGGGCACGTTGCTCTGTCGCCTTATTCATCCCATGTAGTCTGTTAATAAACACTGTTTAATCTGGACATTTGGCCTGAGCTTGTGTGACGAGTCAAAGAATCCAAACTTGAACAGATCCAAATTATTACAAAGTGAAAATACACCAACAAAGCCATAAAACTGTGTGTAACTCATGTGCAGAGATATATTTGTTCATAGCCGACAGGCAATGTAAGACATTTCTTCATGGCTTCTATTAATTTGTATGTGTTTAGATTGTACTGCAAATGGTTGCAATCGAATTTATTTAATTAACCAAAGTTGAAAATGATTTAAAACATGTTAACTTATAGTTACTTTCAAATCCTTTGTGATTGTACAAAGAGGAATTAGGCTATCTTGTGAAAATCCTCATCAATAAGGTAATGGGTGGAAGTGTCTTTATTGAGTCTAATTGTTAAGGTGGATGTAAAAAGGGGACAGACCCCCACTTGGGGACAGCTCAGTTGCCCCATGCAGTAAATTCTTCTCAACCTATAACATGCACAGGTGAAACAGCAACTCTTGTGAGCAGGAAGTTATGATGCCTGTTGAGATTTTGTTGGCTCCAATGTCCGGGTGCCATCTTTAAAAGGTAATCCAACAGCACTGCACTCTCTATAACCCAGCACCCTCACTTGACCTCTGTTGATCATCCCGACTCATCCATTACAATGTAAGAGACCAGGCAAATCACAGTGCCATCCTTTAGGTATACCTCTGTATATGTTCTCTGGGATGTTGTCCAAGAGAGAAGGGAAGTTTTATTTCCCATGGAAAGCAACAAGAGGCCACATGATGAAGGCAGCCTGGTCAGACATGATCACATTAGATATTTCTTGTACAATTAAAGTCTGTAACACGGTGGTACCACCTCTCACACATCCACCCACATTCACACGTAAAACATAAAAAGGAGCTATCGCAGTCAGCAGTTCTCACACTCCCAGCTTTCTGACATTTCATAACAACTAGATATACATATTTGATAGGTTTTCACCAAAGGTGTACATGGGACAAGGACACAACCACAAAGGTGACTTTTTGAGTTTAGCTCTGTTTTCAGATTAACCCTTCTTGCCTGACCCAAGTAGTTATGCTGCCCGTCAGGCAGTGTGGCTGCCTGGCTTGGACATGTTTGACACATAACACTAAGCATTTAATAACAATAATAATAATAATAATTACAGACTGTACATTACTAAGACTTCTTGTGAGCTTAGTAGGAGAGGTATCACCCCTTACAATGTAAGAATTTGAGCAAAGAAATGCCTTAGTTGTGAAGAAGTCGAGTAACTGAATAACATTTTCACAAGTAACTGGAGCTTGGAGGAAGAAGTATACCTAGCCAAGTACAACCTTATCTGTATGGTTGGGTTTGTGAACACGCAATAATTCCTGTTTTTGGCTAACAGGATTGTGCTAATGAATATAACTTCAGTGGGCTAGGGTGATAATGAGCATTGATGACTTTTACTAAAGAGTGAAAATTGATTCCTGACTATGAAGGGTTGGAAAAGTGACCTTCCTGAAAGGTTCTGAAAACTTCACAACAAAAAGTTAACCCACTGTCAGCAAACTGAATTTTTGTCTCCCATCCAATTAAACTCCCCTAAGCCTTTCCAAAAATTCTGGGCAGGCTTGAGAATTAGGTGCCTAATTTTTCCTTGCGTGGTACATTTTAAATTGAACAATGGCTTTGAATGGTTTATTCTTCATCAGAAATAAGATTGCATTGAATAGTCTGGTAGATCATTTTAGTTCACAAATGAAATATATTGCTACTGAGTTTAGATTAGGATTTCTCACCTTGTTGGCTATTATTGAACAATGCTGTTGGCAGGTCACTGTTTATTGACGTGATAGTCAAAGCCTCTGTAATATAATGCCTAGCATTTAAATGGGAAGTAGGTTACAGATTCCATACTTGGCCAACAGCAGGCCTTCTTGTCATGCAACCAAATTGTCTGTATCATGTTTGTTGCCTTCCTTTAGGCAAGAGGCACTGCTGAAACGAGAACTAATTTAAAAGCATTGAACTTGTAGCTGATGCATTCAGGTAGTGATCACGGCTGGGCCACACACAGCTAACCATGGAATTTTGACGTGAATGTTCTGACTAATATTCATCATCTACCTTAGGGGCAGGTCATAGTACATTCTGTAATGTCGACTTGTAGCTTCAGATAAGGTATGACATAATATTTTAAACCATCTTCGCTTTACAGCATAACATCATTTGTGTTTTCTCTTTATTCTCTGGTATCAACGGGCATAACAATAAAGTTGAAGCTACCTTGTACTGATAATAAATAAAAATTGTCTCAATAAAAGAGATGGTGTTACAGGTTATTATAGCTGAAATGCTGCAGATGGGAACACATTTTTCAAACAATTACACCCTCAATATGTAGAAAATCAGAAGTTACTGCATTTCCTCCTTCTCCAAGGCTACAGTTATGTTAAGTGAACAGTCACTGTATTTTCCTTCTGGCAGCAGATCTCGCCTCCACCCCTGCAAGAGCAACATTCTGTACATACATATTTGCACAAGCATATAGAACTCAATCTTCTCAGTAGCACATCTGAGAGGCCTGAAATTGGGAGGAGGGAGAAGATATTAGGCCAGTGGCAGCCTACTCCTCCCAATGTTCTGACATTTTGTTTCTCAGTCACCAATCCCTAACCTGTGCAATAGATCACAGTCAGATCCAGAAGTAATGAACTTGAATATCAAAGCATGATGCCAACAATGTTAATGCAGATAACACATTCATGGTTATGTCAGAGCTGTCTTACTTTTTGAGGTGGAGCTTCACCATGTTTTTACAAATAAAGTTTAGAAGCTTTCTTCTCATTGAAGGTTATCATGCCTCAGTACTCATCCCCTGACAGGCTTTCTCTGACTTCATTATTTTCAAAGAACAATTACATTTCAGCCATCAGCATGAAACATCATTTTTGTAGAAAACTACTCTAGATTAATTAGAACCTGCAAACAGAACAGAAAAGTAAATATTCAGAATTCAATTTACCAAGTTATGCTAATTCAGTTTCTGATTCTATCAGGAAGCATTAGTTTAAACACTTACCAATTAGAGATTTATAATGCAGTGATATAGTTGGCATAAATGTCTACAAAATGAAATGTTAATGCACTTAAGATATCAGACATCTTGAAGTATTTGTGAATAAAAATGATATAATGACTCATATTTCCTATTGTGTATTATTTATGTGCCATTTCGCTGGGAATTGTATTCATTTTGAGTAATATCTATTTGTAAAGAATATTATTAAAATTTCACCTCAATTTGTGGGGAGAGCAACTTTATATAAATAGTGAAAGATGAAACAAGTGAACAAACACTTGAGAACAAGAAAATTTAATCTTTCAAAGTGTTATATGATCTGCAGTTTAACTGAGCTCAAAGGTTACTTTCCATCTTTTAATGGAAAACATTATTGTCCCAATAATGCATAATCCCAGTTTGCTGGTCTGACCAGCATGAATAGGGACTCTCAAATCATTTGTGAAGAATGTACTTAATTTTTTTCATTCCTCTTCATATATTATGCCCTTCTGAGTCTTTCTTTCTCAGGTGTTTCCATTACTTTGCACTTACACGGTACAAGAAGAGTTCTCACATCCAGCTGTGTTGATGTTCAGCTTGGTCACCGCATCTCTTCAGTGTCAGAACATACGCGGTCTAAACTATACATTCCACACACACTCATCAGCTGTCACGCAGGGATCAATGTGACAGCATCTTTACTACTCAAACAAATACTTTTGAAACTATCACAAACTTGATTTAAAATTTATGATTGTCAGTTTACGATAGCTATCTGCTTTTAGTGCAAATGTCTTTTCTTGCTCTGTTTTACATCCAGCGTTGTGAGTGAAAATTTATATACAGCCTTAATTGGAGTCATAGAACCATAGAATCACAGAATCCCTATAGTGTGGAGACAGGCCCTTCAGCCCAACAAGTCCACACTGACCCACAGAGCATTCCACCCAGACCCATCCCCCTCTAATCCACCTAATCTACACCTCCCTGAACACTATAAGCAATTTAGCATGACCAATCCACGTAGCCTGCACATCTTTGGACTGTGGGAGAAAACCATGCAGACACGGGGAGAATGTGCAAACTCCACACAGACAGTCACCCGAGAGTGGAATCAAATCTGGGTCCCTGGCGCTGTGAGGATTCCACCGAGTATTCCCAGGCAGTCTGCCGATTAGGTGGGGCTAGGAGCCTCCCTGTTCAATCCATCCTATTTCAAAGGTCACCAAGGTTACTCCTATTTCCAGGCCTCCTAGATGTGTTCACCATTTTCAGTGCTGGGTCAAACACATGCTGGTTCTCTGATTGACCTCAGTTCTTGGAAGTGGGTTCCTCATCCTGAATGCCCAGGAACAACAACAGCAGCAAACAAGTACATGATTCAGATTTAATTATGTTTAGGCCTCTGGAATAGGAGGCCCTGGTTTTGCAGTTAATGGATGGGATTACTATCATGACCATTAAATTCGGCTCCAACTGCCACAAAAACTAGATTTGCTTTACTTCTGCTCAAGTCAGTTTGTGAAAAACTATGGTGAGCATCGGAAGTTTAGGGACATCCTCTGTTTATAATGAGGGAGGAATGTGGCGACCATGGTATTGGGCCTGTGGTTTGCATGCATTTAAGGCTTCAACATCTCTCCCCTAGTATTTCACTTCCCTGTTGCAGATTTGCAACAATAGCATTCAGCAGCAGTTGAGCTTCCTTTTAAGAGGGATGGATTGCTTTAACAGCAGCGCTTGGCTGCAATTTGCACATTACTAAACCCCCTACCAAGCGTGCAGGCATGTAATTGCACAAGTTTCCCCGGACTGCATGCTGAAATCATAAGTGAGGAAGCAGCACAAAAATTCCAGGCTCCTACCTGAATGCAGCCAGATATGAGAGGTTTCAAATCCTGACACTCGTGCCTTAAATATTGACAACCGATTTTTAATCCGAAATAGTTTTCTCAATTCAAAATGGAATGTTTTTCTGTATTTTAATATGGATATCCAAGACATTGAACATCACACCCAGTAACACTTCGCTAATGCTATAGCTCCCCAAAGTGAACACTACATTTTGTTTTTATTCCGGGTATCTTAAAACAGTGCTGAAATAGTCCTGGAAATGAAGCACAGCATCATGCTGTTTGCTCTCAGCCAGGCTTTCTAACTGGAATTTGTTCATTTTTCCTGTTGTTTTGGAAATTATAATTCTATTTTCATTTCCAAAATTATTATATGTAATATAGTTGTTATTATTTAATCTAGTGAAAAGTTCTTTTTTTTTCATATCTTTCAGTTGAATAATTAAAGGTTGTTTACTGTCTAAGTAATTAAGTTCATCAAGTAAAGAGAATGGAAATACAAATGAACGTGTTCATTGGCAGTAACAGAATCTCATCTTTGGTTTACACTGATGTTTGTAGTTGTTATCATGTATTTAGTAAATAAGGCATTCTCATAAATTCTTATGCTTTATAATCCAATAGAATGTCATTTTATAAATCAGCAAATAAGGAATGTAGCATTTTATTTTTTCATATGTGCTACTATTAATTAGTCCATTGTGTGGGTACATTAACATAATTCTTCAATGTTACAAAATAACTCAACATTCTGGATTCTGTGTTAACTCTCATTCTAATTTTCCATTAATTTCTTGTGATTAACGTCCCTGAAATTTTTTTTATAATTATATATATTTTAGATGGTCATGATATTTCATCACTGACTCCTGTTTTGAAATCTACAGCAGATATATCTTTATATATTTCATGACAATCATTACAATTTATGAAGTTTGACCAACTTCTACTGATATGCCTTCCTGTACAGGTTTCTGTTAGGGCTCAGTTACTTGCAGAGAATGTAAAACTGCTCAAGCAAATAGCAACATACCCAAAAAGGTAGCTAATGTTACAAGTACTGCAACTGAAACTTGCTTCTGATGTGGTGACTCTCAATCAAAGCTTCTGCTCCTGGTAAAACTATACTCACTTAGAAGTTAGTCCCGTCTCTCATTAATATCTAGATCTAATTCAGATAATAAATCATTACATTTGTATTTTCTACTTTCTTAAAGCTCCAAGAAGCTTGTAAATTGCAGGATTTTCTGTGTATTCACTCAATTATTATGCTCACTATCAGTCAAGCTCAGCAAACAAGATAAAAGTGAAATTTCAACAATATACCGTATTATAAAACATAAATTTGGGTTATTTCAAATTTCATTAGGAGCAAAAGCATGTATATTTGCCATCTATGCATTTACAGCTGCTTCAGACACATATTGAACGTCAAGGCAGTGTGTAGCAGGACCAAGTACACAGCCCTGATACAGTGCCAATGGGACTACAACAATAGCTGCAATGTACACAAAATTTAAAATGCCATCACAGGTGATCTTATGTGATTTAGCAAGGTTTCCTCATAATAACAATGAAGATATTTTCCCTATAATCACTGCACCTGGAGTAGCAAATACATTGGAATAATCAGCAGGCCACACGGTGTAAAAAGTCTGTTACTCATATTTAAAGAGGATCTGTATTAAGGAATCACAAGTAGGATCGGATGTGTTTGCAAAAACGAAGGGCAGCAGTACCAGGATGTTGCCTTTGAGCTACTAATCCGAGAGAAACACAAAGGATGCTTTGGAGTGATATTTAGCAGAGGCCTTCTAATCAAGCAATATACAAAATGCCTGGATTGAAAATAGAGACTGAGAGAGCAACGTCTTACACATTCAAAAAATGGCAAAGACCACTGTCAGAGTTGCAGAAAAACGGACGTATTAAAATTTTTTCACTTGAGCATGAAATAAGTTTACTGTCAATTTTGGAGTATCTGTAATGAAACATGAACAGTACGCATTTGTATAATGCCTTTACTGTAAAGTTTAAATGTGTTTCACAGGAAAATAAATCAGGTGAAAATGGACATGGAATCAATGAGGGAGACATTAGGACAGGAGACAAAGCTCTTGATCAAAGGAACGGATTTTAAGTTGAGATTTAACAAAGGTAGAATAGGCAGCCAACGTCCAATTGAAGAGGAAATCTTAGAACTTGCATCTTCATAGTTAAATTCACAGCTGCTAACTGTAGGATGAAGGAAGTGGATGAGGGATGAAAAGGCAATGTTGGATGAACATAAAAATCTTGCTGGTTTTCAGAAGTAGAAGTGGTTATGCAGTTAGGGATAGGCCAGATCAAGGAGGGATTTGAGTATTAGAGTGAGATTTTCAACTCAAAGCACTTTTGAACAAAGAGACAGTATATTATCAGCATGATTAGATATAACAATGCAGCATTTCAAAACACTAAGACAAGATTCAACTCTTACACCGATTCAGAAAAATTATCTACATTGACACAGTATAGAAGTGAGTTCACCTGCCGAAGGAACACCGCTCCGAAAGCTTGTGATTTCAAATAAACATGTTGGACTATAACCTGGTGTTGTGTGACTTCTGACTTTAACACAGGATAAACTGTTTAACCATTGAGTTAACTAAGTTTGTTTTGTATTTGTTTAGTCTTTTGAAGAATGTAGGCACTGTTGGAAAGACCAGCATTTGTTGTCCACCCCTAATTGTCCTTGAACTAAGTGACTCACTCAGCCATTTCAGGGTGAATTTAAGAGTCACCCGTATTATTATAAGTCTGAATTCAAATGCAAGACAGATCAAGGATGGTAAATTTCCTACCATAATAAGCATTAGTGCATCAGGTGATTTTTTTTTTTTACAATTGATGCTACTTTCATGATCATCTTTACTGAGACTAGCTATCAATTCCAGATTTAATAATTGGATCTAAATTTCAGTCCAGCAGCATGCAGTTTGAACCTACATCCTCAGAGAATTACACTAGATCTTTGGATTATTTGTTCAGTGATGTTGCCACTAAAATCACCAACCATCCTACCCAGGTATCAGTTGTTGACTGGAGAAGAGATTTAATACTTTACATTCTACATATCAACATTGTGATAGAAGTGAGAAAGTATAAAATATGGCTCTCTACTCTTTACATGTTGCCATGCTGAAAATGTTCTCCTTATTCCAAACTCTCCATCTTGTATGAATTAATCAATCTTCTGCCTGTGCTAACGTACTACCTCCAACACTCTTATCTTATTAAGTTTCAGTGACGTGCAGTACCTTATCAAATGCCTGCTGGAAATCCAAACATATTGCACTCCCTGCTTTCCCTTTAACTACCCTGCTCGTTACCTTCTCAAAATAATACATTTGTCAGGCAGGCTTCCCCTACATGAAGCCATACTTGCTCTGCTTGATCATATTATGGATTTCTAACTGTTCTGATAAACTAAAGGTCTATTACCTTTATAATAGTCTCTAACGCTTTCCCAATAATAGGTGTTAAGCTAACTGGTCTATGTTTATCTGATTTTTGACTCCTTCACTTTTAAAACAAGTGTTATATTGGAAATTTTCCAATTCTCTGGCCCCTTCCCAGAATCTATGGGTCCTTGGAAGACTATTGCCAGTGCATCCTTTACCTCTATAGCTACTCCTTTAATTTCCTACAATCCACAGTATCAGGTCAAGGGGAATTCTTAGTCTTTAGTTTCACTACTTTCCTGAGTACTTTCCTTCCTCGAGAATTTTACTGTCTTCATTTCCTCTGCCTCTTTTTGCCCTTCGATTACTTAGTACTTTTGGAATATTATTCACATCTTCTACCATGAGGGCAGATGCAAAGCATTTATTCAACTTCTTTGTCATTTCCTCGTTCCCCGTTATAATTTCCCCAGTCTCATCCTCTAAGATGCCTATGTTCATTTTGGCCTCTCTTTTTAAAATTATTTTTAAAGACGTTTGTATTGTCTGCCTTGATATTACTTGCAAGTTTATTATCAATTTTTATTTTCACCTCCCTTACTTCTTCTTTGGTTAGATTTTGTCGGTTTCTGAGCCTTCCCTAATCCCTAGGCTAACCAATAATCTTTGCCACATTGTATGATATTGTTTTGTTCAATATGATGCTATCCTTAAATTCCTTGTTTAACCGAGGCTTGTTGTGTTGTAATCCTAAAGCATCAAAGACTGAACCCAATAAATTGTGTGCTTATCATCCACCAATTTCACATAGTTATAGTAAAGATACAAGAATGCTTATTCAGCATAAATGTATAACCCAAACCAAAACAAAGTTACAATATTCTGGGGGATTTAACTATTCACCAGAATTTCAATTTCAACTTAGCAGGAACCCTAAAATGACAGGGACTGTGGCCATTCATGCCATTTCTTCTGTACCAAAGTTGTATTTAAAAATTGAACAACCGTTAAAACTATTCCTGCTGCACAAGTATAAATGGTTGAAAATAATAGAACTACCATTATCCTACCACGTTCATTGCATCATTTCAATGTCTGTTACTATCCAAAATTTAGCCTGCTACAATAGTTTAAATCTGCAATACCCACAAACATGATACCAGAAATGCTTTTGTGTTATTTTTATCACGTTAGATATTTATCTTTACAGAAGCAATTCTTTCCTTAATTGATCATCTTTCATAAGATGAAGTATCAGAATGACAACTTGTAAATATTTTGTCACTGTACAAAAAAGATTTAATGGTGTATAATTTTCTGTCAAAATCCGCTGGAAGCTAATGGCTGTTATCCTTCGTGTAACATTATCAGTTTGCACTTTCAGCAACTTGCCATACAAAGGTTGAAGTAAAATCGTTAATAAACCAGAGCAAGTCTTACTAAAGGCAGATGCTGTTAGGTGTATTGCCAGAGCAAATTGTAACCTGTTATTTCCAGTCCAAGTTAATTCAGTGTGTAATATAAAGTCAGAAGTAGGGAAAAAAAATCTTTTCATACTCAGCAGAACCTCTAACCCAGTTTTTAGAATCTTCGTAGAAACTTTATTAAAACTACAGCTGAAACTATTTTCTATCAAGGTCACCTGTTTTCTGCAATTTAATTGTAAAATGCCTTTGCGAGAATGGTCCGGCCTTACTGCTAGAATACTCTCTAAAGGCTGGACATCACAGTTAAATATATCTGCTGGATTTTAATTCTATTCATCCATCCCATGATACTTGTTTTAATGGATAGCACTGTTTCTTACCTGTCAATCTGCAACAGGGTAGTTTTTTTTTGTTGTATTTGCTTATTAGGTCACAAAAGCACCTTTACAGTTCTGCTGCAATGACTTTTGTGTTTCCGTCGGGCGTTTCCATCTTTATGTTTATACATCGAT
The DNA here is from genome assembly GCA_024137785.1 of Ginglymostoma cirratum. Classification (NCBI taxonomy): domain Eukaryota; kingdom Metazoa; phylum Chordata; class Chondrichthyes; order Orectolobiformes; family Ginglymostomatidae; genus Ginglymostoma; species Ginglymostoma cirratum. Next base: position 30,289,053 of record JAHRHZ010000046.1, read on the forward strand.
TTTAAAGTAGCTTAGTTGCAAGTGCTTCTCTGCTGTGTATAACAGCAATATGTTTACTTTTCCGAAATACTGTTTACTTTTCCACTCTTCCCCTCTTCCTTTGAATGTATTGACTTCAGTTGCTATTTTAGTCTGTTATGCGAGTGAATATTCTGCATTTAAGAGTTTAGAGAGCGAACATTAGCATGATAAGGGGATCAGAATCAAACCATATTGATTGTCAGTGCCCATATACGAACACCCAAAGTAGTTTCATAGTAGGCCAAGTAATAATGATGCGTCGAAATTCTGACTAATGATTCTAAGTTGGGGCTAATTGTAATCTTTTCACTGCTCCTCCGAAAACAGATCAATAATACAATCCAGGACCTTCTTAAACTGTCTATCCACAATATTTAATACCATGTATATCTTTTATACCAATAAAATTAAATATATCTTGAACAAGAATAATTATGGAATTTTACAATTTTTAAGTAAAAACTTATAACAGTCCTTCAGGCTTAAGTGAGATAAATTTCACCGAAATGGGCATTCCATTACTTGCCTTGATTATTAGTCAAATTTGTGAGCATTTAGCTTTTAACAATTTTCACCCACCAAGTCATTGGACATTTGACATTAAAGGATTGCAGGGAATGAGTCCTTAATGATCAACTTGCCGAGTTATTGAGTAATAAACAGAAAGGATGAATAATGAAGTGCAAATTTGAACGAATGCATTCAATGTCAAGTCATGGACAGAACGATAAGTAAAGAAACGATGAATCATGAATAGAGGAGATAGGAAAGCATAAAATGTGGGGAGGTGCTGATCTGGTTGTCTTGCTGCTGGAGCAGAAACCCGGGTAATGTTCCAAGGACTTGGGTTCAAATTTCACTAAGGCAGATGGTGGAACTTGAATTCAATAAAAATCTGGAATCTAACTGACGATTCTTGGAAATTCCTATTTGGTTCACTCATGTCCTTCAAGAAAGGAATCTGTTGTTTTTACCTATCCTGGCCTATATGTGACTCCACGTTAAGGAAGTTGACTCATATCTGATCTCAGAAATGGTTTAGCAAGCTATTATTTGTAACAATGACCAGATAGGAAAAGGGGAATGAAAATGGACAGGCCACCCGGTATTGGCCTCGGTACCAGAAACTGCAATGGTAAAATTATCCTGGAATTCCCACCCTAAGGGCATTGTAGGTCTACCTACAGCACATGAACTCCAGAGTTTCAAGAAGGCAGCTCACTACCTCATTCCCAAGGGCAACTGGGTACATTCCATGAGTGAATTTTAAGAAAAGCATTGAAATTGACACTTTTAACATCTCCTAAAATGAATGACAACCAGAAAGAATGGAGCTTAACACTTATAATTGTTCACATTTGGGGGAAGACAAAACTATTAGCGAAATGTTGAGAGTATTTTGTCATTAAAAGGGTAATTACACTGTTAATTATCCATGTTGACATTCTGTGGTGAGCTAAGTGGAAAATTAATGGACAATTTGAACAACTTCATAGGAATTTGAGTATGAGCTGTCGGTTATGTAAAGATAATGACAGAAAGGCATAAATCAACCAGCAACTTCCACCATTTGGACATTTACAGGGTCATCGATTCCTCACCATTATTGTCACAGAAAAATCAGACCCATTATGATGACTTATTTTGCAGAAATTAGTTAACAGAGCAAAGGAAAAAACACACTTCCAGCATTTGAATTGCTGGGGAATTGGTCTGCAATGTAATGGTGGAAGCAAGCAGACTGGCTGGTGCACCTGAAAGTTTGTCACCACCCAGACCCACAGGACTTAAAATATTAAATAAATGCATTTGTCTCTAAACAATCAAATTAATGGTTGATACCTCTGCCACATTTTGGTAGTTATTGGAGTTATATTCAAGCCTTTCTCTTTTGCAAAATTTCAGAATATTTACACAAGTTCTTTAAGCATCCTTGAAAAATTATTAGCTTCCTTGCCTGCAGGTGATTGCTTCTTCCTTTCAAAACATCAGTTATTTTTCAAATTCAAAAAATTTTTTTTTCAAATTTATTCAGATGATATATGCATGCAGTTTAAATTTTCATTTACTATCCCAAAAGAATTACTCATCACCTATGATCAATTATCCAGCAGGTAGCAAATCAGTTGCTGAAACAAGGAAACTATTTTGTGCATCCCAGAGAGTTAACCCCAATGTATGGATAGATGGAAAGATCATATAAACTATGCTAGGAAGAGAAAAACAATTTGAAATACTACTTTTTTTTTGTTATTTATGCAGTGTAAAATGACTCACTTTCTTCCTCTTGTGGATCAGATTGCCTAACAAGAATAAGTCCCCACCAGCATAGAAATATTATCTAGATACAAGATATCAGGCAGGTAATACAAGCTGTGACAATGTATGAGAGTTAAAGACTCCCCAGTACAAAGCAGTCCCTGCATAGAAAACCAAAAAGAAAAAATAGTCTTCCAGCAAAATTGGTCAAGTATGAAGCAGGGCTGAAGTCAGAAATTGTAATATTTTCTGACTTGACAAGGGTTACAGTGAGAGATTTCCATGTAAGCGAAAAATTGGTGTGAGAAAGGAAGTAGGAGAACTCTACCTCAAAGAAGACACCCAAGAACAAATATATCATGAAAACATGGGTTTGCCATTGCCCTTGCCCTGATCTTAAGAAGCATGTAACAGAATGGGTCCTCGATAATAATTGGAACAATTACACTGTTACCAAAGATACAATGTGTGTAATGCATTTCAGTGGCCCAAATCTCAGCAACAGCTCTTTATCACAAACAAATACAATGAATTTAAATGGTTTTGAAATGCCTTCATTGTGATTAAAAGGTATCTTTGTACAATTACTTTATTCAATAAACTGTTATGTTAATTAATTATGAAATACTGCATTTTTTTTTCTACATTTCTAAATAGCAGCCCTGCACCTAAACCAGCAATTCATATTCTACACTTAGCTGAAAAGTCAACCCCTGTTTTTGAAATGGCACGTGGGATTTCAACAGTTGACTTATATGCCAACATCTACGTTAATTGCAACTTCTCCGATAACAGCAATAAATGTGAAACCTATCTTCATGGCTCTTTCCACCTTTTGATGTGAACGTTTCACTGTAATTCAGTGCTAGTGATATTGAAATCCCAAGTGAATTACTTTAATTATTAAAGATGTCACTTTGCATCGTACTACTTTTTTTATGTAAAGTTATCCAGTCCTTCAGCAATTTTATTTTGCTTCTTTGAAATAATATTGTCCTATTGTCATGTAAATTCCCATTTTTCCTTGCACACTATCAACCTCTGTTATGGGAGAAGGTGCAATTAAAGGAGATGTTGGCATATAAGTCAACCTTTGAAGTCCCAATCACCGTTCCAAAAACATGGGTTGACTTATCTGGGTGTAAAGGGCTGCAATTTTGAAATGTGGAAAATAATACACAGTATTTCATATTTAATTAATGTGGCATAGTTTATTCAATAAAGTATTGTACAAAAGATTCCTTGGATCACAATGAAGGCATTTCAAAACCATTTAAATTCATTGTACTTGTTTGTGGCAAGTATCTGCTGTTCAGAAATCTTTGCTTAACTCTAAGTCAGATTTGAGCTACTTAAATGCATTGCACACATTGTAACTCTGGTAACAGTGCAACTGTTCCAGTTATTATTGACGACCCATTCCGTTACATGCTTCTTAAGATCAGGGCAATGGCAGATCCATGTTTACATGGTTTATTTGCTCTTGGGTGTCTTCTTTGGGGTGCAGTCCTCCTACTTCCTTTCTCACACCAATTTTTCACTTACGTGGAAATCCCTCACTGTAACACAGTTACTTGACAAGTCAGAAAATATTACAATTTCTGGCTTCAAACCTGCTTCACACTTGATCAATTTTACTGGAAGACTAATTTTCCTTGTACATCGGCCCAGTTTGTATTACCTGCTTGATATCTGAACAAAAAAATATACTACGTGTATCCAGCTATAGGTTAAATAAAACTTGCATTGTGGAATGAAAAATTGCGGTTGACTACAAATTCAAGAATAATAGAAAGGCATGGCTGAAAACTGGAGGTTAACTTAAATGCCCAGTACAGAACAAATGCATGATTATTACAGCCAGAAAGATTGAATCATCTCATATAACCTTTGACTTAAACCCTGCAACCTATGGGTCTTACTTTTTTCTTCGCTGAAATGCCGTCACTGAATCCATTACAATATTTATCCTATATAGTTGGACAGTTGTGAATTATATTTACACCCCATTTGCTTATCGTATTGATGTCATTGTCACATTTGAAAAATTAAAATTGGCACCAAATGGAGGTATTTTTATTATTTGATGGCATGGTCAAGGTGGTATATATTCCATACAAATTTTACTGTAAATTGAGCTGTATGCACACAAACATTGAAGGGACGATGCAGACAGACTATAGGGCATAAATGCAAACTAACCTGTTTTATAAATGAATAAATCTGATGCTGTAAGCACTAATGAAAGTTGTAATCTGGCATTAAGCATGACGAGGACAAAATCCTTTTTGGTTCTGATATAGTTTTTAATTTGGTCGTAAAAGAATGAAGCCCAAATACTTGTAAACTATACGATAATTTATGAGGAGTGAAAGAAAAATGTCAGAGTGGTTTCAAATATGGCCTTATGTATACTGCCATTGGCAACATGACAAGTAAAACAGTGGGCAATAAAAACAGCAAAGGATGCTGTTTATGTCATTATCAGTCAAGGCATTAGTACAATCATTGTCTGAGTAAGCTAATTACCTCTACTTACAACATTAGGAAAATGAGCAGAATGAATATTTATTTTCTGCAGAGCCAACTAACTCCTTTGGAAAATGAGGAAACCGGACAAGATCAGGAAATGCAGGTGGCTCTCAAAATACTTTAAATGACAGGTCACATTATGAACCAGCAGAAACTTCAAAGTTTCCACTGACTAGATTTGTGATCTTCTTGGAACTTAAAGGGGGAAAGAAATAACTGAAATAGAACTTAAAAATCTCTAACTAAAGATTCTGTATACTGATTTATGAGTACTCTTATGCATCATTTAAATATTGCTCTAAACAAATTCACTCCATCAATTTAAATTTTTGTGGATGGGCTCTGTCAGTGTAAAATTTATGAACCAAAACAAATGCAGATCCATAAAAGCTAAATAGGTCTTTTGTGAAATATAGTCAACCAACTTTGCATAATTAATTTAATGCTGAAGAGTTCATTCCATAATCTTGGGCAATGGAATGTAAATATAAGGAAAAAAAAACATGTCTGTATAATCACTAGCAATAAATCAGCCTCAGCCACTAGTTCAAACCACTGGATGATGTGTGTGTAATGTGTTTGTTTTCTTTTCCACATTCTCATTGAATCATTTCATTCCCAGTGATCGAGGCTTTTAACAACAGATTTGCTCAGAAATAATCGCAAAACTTATCTGTTCACTCACAACTTAAAATATTCGTTCCACGCAAAAGGTGGAAATGGTTTGAGATTTGCTAAGAAAAAAAGAAAGATTTAAAAGAAAACAGCCTTTATTACAATATTCAATGGTTCATTTTTAAAAATTCAATCGTGGAATGTGGGCATCGCTGACTGAGCATCACAGGAAGTGACGCCAACCACCCCAGCAAACCGAGGCATATAAATAACAAGCGACACAGAACACCAACACTTCACCAGAAGTGCACTGACGATGTTACCTAGCAGGGGGACGAAACATCTGCAATTAAACATACCAGCTCAGTGAGCAAATCTACAACCTCATCCACAACCCGAGCTTCAAATCTTCTCAAAAACTTTGAGCCAACATTCGTTGCCCTACAACTGAATGGCTTGCTAAGGCATTTTACGAAAGTATTTAAGAATCAACGACATTGCTGTGAGACGGGAGTCACACTTAGACTGGATCAGGCAAGGACAGCAGGCTCCCTTCCCTAAAAGCCATTAATGAACCAGATGCATTTTCTAAAAAAAAACTGACATTAAATAGCTTTTTTTCTTAAATTCTACATTTTTATTGAATTCAAATTTCACTATCTTGTTGGGATTTAAACTAATGTCCACAGAACACTAGGGACTCTAAATTACTAGTTGAAATGAGATTACCACTACTCAGTGGCTTCCCATAATGTTGATGTTTGATTGTGTGTGCCTGTTCAATGCTCACTGCATATAAGTAGTTAATCCTGTGTTAAAGATGGTCAAGCTACTTATAAAAATGTATACTGTGTGATGCACACGACTGAACCTTGTTATACGAGAGGAGTTGAAGGCAAATTTAGTGACAGACAGCCTACTCCAGAAAGCAAGCCAGTAAATAAGAACCATGACCTTGTGAAATAGAAGTGATCCTGAGCAACATTGTACCAATGAACTCATGTTGTTTCACAACTACAAGGAATTCGACTGATTATCCCAAAAACACCACAGCGACTTATGTTGTATCATGCTCGAGGAGGATATCCGGGTACTCATTGGATGGTTGGTAGTCTGGTGTCACTGGACAAATGATTAAGAGGTTTAGGGTAAAGCTCTAAGGATACGGGTGGAAATGGTAGATTGGGGAATTTAAATTTAATTAACAAAATCTGCCATTGAATGTTAATCTCAGTAATGATAACCATGAAATTATCACCCCCAATTGTCTTTCAGGAAATAAAAAACAACAGCTGATTCACTAAGAGATAGCTAGGAACTGCCGATGCTGGAGTCTCAGGCGACAAGGCGTAGAGCTGGATGACCCTTCTTCAGAACTGATGGTAGCTGGGAAAATGTTGGTTTATATACAGAAAATAGGGAGGGGGATGGGGTAAGGAGTAAATGGTAGGATAGAGCCTGAAGAGAGAGAAAATCAGTTGGATAGACCAAGGAGTTAATAACGATCTGGCTGGAAGGGTGAATAGCTGTTAATGGGGACTGTTAGTGACTAACAATGGGTAGGCTGTGTGATAACAAGGCCTGGTGTGTCAGTCTGTTTTCTGCAGCATTATTTACTTCCAAAGATAGTTAATGCTCTCCTTTGTGAATTATTATTACATGTGGTTTTTATATTGCAGACTTAGAGATATCAGGCAATATTCATCCTGTTGTCTGCTGATACCACTGTTATATCAACATAAAGTTATAAAGTTGCACAGCATGGAAGCAGACACTTTGGTCCAACTTGTCCATGCCAAACAGATATCCTAAATTAATCTAATCCCATTTGCCAGCATTTGGCCCATAACCCTGTAAACTCTTCCTATTCATATGCCCATCCAGATGCCTTTTTAAATGTTGTAATTATACCAGCCTCCACCACTTTCTCTGGCAGCTCATTCAATTCACGCACCACCCGCTGTGTGAAAAAGTTGCCTCTTAGGTCCCTTTTAAATCCTTCCCCTCTCACCTTAAACCTATGCCCTCTAATTTTGGAATCCCCCACCCTGGGGAAAAGCCCTTGGCTATTTACCCTATCCATTCCCCCTCTTGGTTTTATAAACCTCTGTAAGGTCATCACTCCGCCTTCATTACTCCAGGGAAAATAGACCCAGTTTATTCAGCCACTCCCTAAGACCAGCCTATTCCACCTCTCCCTGTAGCTCAAACCCTGTAAACCCTGGCAATATCCTTGCAAATATTTTCTGAACCATTTCAAGCTTCACAATATCCTTCCTATAGCAGAGGGACCAGAATTGTCCACAGTAGTCCAAAAGTGGCCTGACCAATGTCCTATACAGCCACAACATGACCTCCCAACTCCTTAATTCAATGTTAGGACCAATAAAGGCAAGCAAAGCAAATGCCTTCTTCACTATCCTGTCTACCTGGGACTCCACTTTCAAGGAACTATGAACCTGCACTACAAGGTCTCTTTGTTCGGCAACACTCCTCAGGACCTTACCATTAAGTGTATAAATCCAACTAAGCAATAAAAGAAAGTGTACATTCTTATCTCTGCACCACTTTTTCCATCTTAATATTTGTTTCAATTCTTGTTGAAAGCAGCTTATTCTGAACCCACACTTCCACACGCTCTGATTTTGGGTTTGACAATAGACTGTAAGGAACTAAATATCATTCACATCGCTGCCAAGTAGAAAATCTTGTCTGCTGCATGAGATGTAGGAGTGACGGTAGGCAATTTAGGCTGGAAGTCTATTCCACCTTTCAATGGCAAAGTGCTGTTTTGAGACTTCAGTCCATCTCTCTTAATACTCTTTGCTAACAAAAATCTGGTGGTCTAAATTTTTAATTTATTAACTGATCTAGCAACAATTACTACTTTTGGGAGGGCATTTTAAACTTCTCCCACCTGATATGTGAAAAAGTGTTTAACTAATTTCAATCCTGAAAATTCTATGTCTCATGCTTAGTTTATACTCAGTAGTCTTAGATGATCTGTTACTCTTAATATCTTGAATCTTCCAATCAAACAATGAAACAACAAATTCATCCTGTAAATTCCAGACATACCAACAATGGTTTGTTTAATCTCAACTGTAGTACAATCCTTGCTGTCCAGGTATCAAAATATTGATGGAATGATTTATACATCCAGAAGAGGGACTCAAATGGAAGAGGAGAAACCAATAGGAAGACAGTTCCCAATCCTTTACATTAACATCTGTTGACGGGGCCTCCCTGACTGGTAATCATGCCTCACTTTAGTGCCTTCTGTAGCTCCTCTGATTATTCTCATTCTAGAGCCTACTGCAGCAATAGTGGTTGGCATTGCTCCAGCTGGTGCTACTATACTTTACAGTGGTTTTCGGAGGACAGCTCTGAGAAGGGTCTTGGGATATTCTTCCATGTCAGAAATAAATTATAAATGTAAGATATTGTTGTTTTTGCAGATACGTCATAGATCGTACAGCATGGAGACAGATCCTTCAGTCTAACTTGTCCATGCCAACCAGATATCCCAATTTGACCTAGTCCCATTTCTCGCACTTAACTTGTATCCCTCTAAACCCTCCCTGTTCGTGTACTCATCCAGATGCCTTGTAAGTGTTATAATTAGACCCTTCTCCACCACTTCGTCTGGCAGCCTATTCCATACATGAACCATCCTCTATGTCACAACGTTGCCCCTCAGGTCCTTTTTAAATCTTTCCCCTCTCACCTTAACCTTTGCCCTCTAGTTTTGGACTCCCCTACCCTGGGAAAAAGACCTTGGCTATTCAGCTTATCTATGTCCCTCGTGATTTTATAAACCTCCATAAGGTCACCCCTCAGCCTCCCACACTCCAGGGGAAAATAGCCCAAATCTGTTCAGTCTCTCCCTATAGTTCAAACCCTCCAGTCCCAGCAACATCCTTGTAAATCTTTTCTGCACCCTCTCAAGTTTAACAACATCCTTTCTGTAGAAGGGTGACCAGAATTGTACACAGTATTGTAAAAGTGGCCGCACCAATGTCCTGTCCAGCTGCAACATGTCATCTCAGTTCCTATATTCAATGTTCTGACTAATGAAGACAAACATGCCAACACCTTCTTCACTGCCTTGTCTACCTAATCGGAGACATTTTTTGGAAGGCCAGAACACGGCCTATGTGTGTCATAGATAGTGACCTACACAAGGATAATAATGACACATGATAACTATTTCAGCTGGAAGTTGGTTCACTAGATGCAAATACATAACCAGTAAGTTACAGAATCTCAGAATTATTACTGTGCAGGAGGAGGCATTTACCCCCATATACATGCACCGTCTCTTTTATCTAGTCCAGCTCTGTTATCTAGCGCCAACTTCCTGCCTTTTCCACATATTCCTGCACACACTTACTATCTAAAAGTACTTCCAATGCCCCCTTGAATGCCATTGCAGCCTCATTTTTGTTGGTTGTGTCCACTTGAAAGTATCTACCACAGTGTCACATTTAAGGAAGTATTGCTGAGAATAGGTTGCTTGAGGTTCTGAAATCATTGTCTGCTGCTCCTGCCCCATACACCAGCAACTACAGACTGTATAAAGAATGCCAGTGGTAGATTGCCTTTGCTGGTCTTTGTGTCCTAAGAAGAGCTGATGCAGAATGACAGTAAGCAAAGATCCCCCTCTATCAGTAGCAAGTTGCAAAGACCTGAGCACATGCTCAGATTGGAAGTGGGTGGTGAGCTGGGAGGCATTGGTGATTGCTGCATGCGCTGGAGGTAAACCAGGCCACATCAGCTTAAATTCAATATGCTATCTTGATTCAGCGCAGAGTGGGGGAACATAAATATCTGGCCTGACAGTTTGTCATTTTGAAAGCTAGCAGCATCACGGTAAACTCATGAGACTAACAATCTCAAAATCCAGGCTATCACAGTTGCTAAACATGACTCAAAGTTAACTGATGGAATTCAAATTCAACAAAGAAGTAAACCTGGAATTTTTGAAAGCTAGCCTCGTAAATATTGATCATTGCAACTATTAATTGTAAAAACCCACCTGGTTCACTGAAGTCCTTTAGAGAATAAAATTTGCCATCCTTATCTGGTTTGGCCTGCATGTCAGTCCAGAGTTAGAGCAACCTGGTTGACTCTTAACTGCTCTCTAAAGTGACCTAGCAAGCCAATCGATGAAGGGCAATCAGAGATGATGCTAGCGTGGATGGTGATGCATGCCTTCCATGAAAGAATAAGGAAAGTAAAAATGTTGAATTAATAAGTACAAATAAAACCTTTTTAAAAAATCTTCTGCTCATAACATTTTTCAACCTAATTTATTGTACATGGACCTTTTTGCTTTGCATTCATGATTATTTTTCAAACTTTATATAAGCATTTAATTCCCAGCTGATGTGTTTAAAACTCAAATAATAATTGAACCAATGTTTTAGATCACTGGATCATTGCAGCTTCAGTTTTGTTAGCTGTGTCCATCTATAGTGTCCATCACAGTCACCTTAGGGAAGCATTGCTGAGAATAGGTTACTTCAGATTCTGAATGCAAATTACTAATGTAGTACAGCGGCAATGGGACTTTCAATGCTGTCTCATGTAATGCGGTAGGGCCACATTTTGAATTGTTCTACAGTTTTACAATATTTTTAAGGCCATTTGTCATTCATTTTAATGGAAGACAAAAGCTCTTACCTATCTCTTAGGGCTGTTATAACTGGCACAAAAAAGTTATATAGACTTAATAAAATCAACATAAAAGCACCTCAGCAACTTTGATGGAAAATTTACATTAAGGCTACTGTGTCTGAAAAAAGCTAATCATCATCTCTACTTATTACAATGGGAAGATGGGCAGAATTAATACTTATTCATGCAGACCCAGTTTGATCTGAAAAACATTCTAATTAGCATTTATTAAGTATATTAAATAATGTCAACTTTTCACCAGTAAATGTGCTGAATAGCAATGGACACAGTTATTGGGTCTAATGATATATACCCTCACTACCTCCACAATGTTCATTCATTATTTAAGGTTCTGTACAGTTAAAACACCAATTAATGTATTAATATTCTGTATCCTTACATATTTGAAACATCAATTTATGTATTTTTAATGCAGCGATTAAAGAATGATATTGGCTTCCTCGTTGCTTGTTAAATTTTGCTGCTAGAGAAGTCTTTTAGCTTGCTGTTACTTGCTGTCAGTTAATTTTTTTCTTTGTTACCAAACCAAGGATTAATTAATGACATACATCAAGCAATCAACTGGCAAAAGACACACAAAATCTAATATCAAAATGTTGAACAATTGAAGATTACATTTTTTTCTTCTTTCAAAAAATTGGAAATTAAATCTCCCTAAACAAGCATATGTACAAAAAATAGTTTCTTATAATTTTTCTTGCCCACATACAGAAATAATCTTTGAGATGTGAGGGTCTGTGTTGAAGATGCTGAGACCTTTGAACATTGGGTTGCAGTCCTGTGTGATCAGCTCGATGAAGTATATGATCAATGTTGTACATTCATCAGAAAGGAAAGTGCATCACAAGTACTGTCCTTGAAATATCCTGGTCCGCCCACTATCAAATGCCTCACATTTATATTAGATCAATGTCCATATGTTAAATTAGCCGTCTAAAGGTTTTCAAAGGTTTACAAGAGTTTTGTTGTAAATCCATTGTTTAGCACAAACATCAGTTTTCAACTTTCTGTATTGGATCCTTTCATCATCCAGGAATCCAGACCACCTTAAGGCAGAACCTAGCTTTTTAGACAAAATAAAAGATGCTGGAAATCTGAAACAGAAACAGAAATTGCTGGAGAAATTCAACAGGTCTGGCTGATTCTGATGAAGCGTCACTGGACCCAAAACATTGACTCTGCTTACTCTCCATAGCTGCTCTAGACCTGCTGAGTTTCTCCAGGTTTGATTCCGCTGTCAGCCAACTGTCTGTGAAAACTCAACACAATCTCCTTGTATCTGTATGGGTTTCCTCCGGCTATTCAGATTTCCTCCCACAGTCCAAAGATATGCAAGTTAGGTAGATTGGCCGAGCTGAATTGCACATAGCGTCCAGAGATGTGCAGGCTAGATGAGTTAACCATGGGAAATGCAGGGTGAGAGGGTAGCGGGATGGGATGCTCTTCGAAGGGTCAGTATGGACTCCATGGGCCGAATGGCCTGCTTCCACACTGTAGGGATTCTAGCATTCTAGAATTTAAACCTCAGGGAATACGGATCACGGGGGGGCTGGAGGGGGGGTGCGGGGGAAGAAACAGGGATTACTATTCGAAGCGTGGGACATTATTCAAGCAGGAATCATCCAGAAAAAAAAATTGTTAATGAAATGAGATTCATCTCTTAAATCCACAAGTAGCAGTTGGTAAACCATGATTAAAGTGGAAATTATTTATTAAAGCTGCAGATAATGAGATTCATTCAGAAAATCATTAAGGAAATGGAAATAATTTGTTAAAGCTGTTAAAATGGAATTCATCCACAGGAACATAATAAAAGTGAGAATTATTCATTTTATTCACAAAATGTGGGAACAGCAACACAAAGCAGCACCATTGCTAATACTACAACATTAGTATTTTAAACAAGGAAAATATATAATTACATTGGGAAGACATAACATCAGAAATAACATTGCTAATATATTTGAGAGATGGGCCAAAGAAAGAGCAGAATTGGACATCTTGGTGAAAACAATTATTAAGATAATGTATTGCATTCAAACTAGACAATGGCTCAGAAGCTGGACAAGACTTTTGTTTACAGTTGAGAGGATAGCAGATGATGTTGTAGCTCATGACCACGTAAAGAAGCAACAAATATTTTTGAAAAAAAAAGGTAAAGCCTTTAAGAATTATTTTAATCCTAGAACAAAAATAAACGAAGATTTCAGCTTTCAGGGAATCCATAAAGAAGTTCATTAATGAGTAATTATGATAATTTCTGTTAGGATTCATAAGAGACAGATGTGATGTCAGAATTGCCGATGTCTTTGTCATATATATTGTAGTCACGTTTGCCTCGAGACAAATCCTTTTAGATTGTGAGAGAAGCAGATGTCCAGAAGCAACACAGATCAACCCGAAGAGAAGATCAAACATATCACCAGAGCTCAACGGAATCCTTAAGTCATTGAATTACAAAAGGCACATGAAAAACCAGAGCAGTGAACTCAAAGCATTAACTCTACTTTTTCATCACGGATACTGCTGGACACACTGAGCTTCTTCAGCAATTTCTGTTTTTGATTAAAAGTCCTAGACAGCATTGTGGAGTAAAGAAACCTTTCAGACACAGAGAATACTCAGCTATTAAAAATGAATGCTTTACCTGTCTCACAATAGGTCACTTTCAGAAATTATGCCTAAGTAGGACACTGTCACACAAAAGCAAGAAATCAAACAGGTACCTGCATAAAGATGTTAATGAAGTAGAATGGTATACATTAAAGAAAAACCTAAAGCATTCTAGTGCAGTATGTGATTTAGACCTAGTTTTTTTGACAATAGAATAATGTCAAATGTTATCTCGTGAATTTCAAGTTATAAACTGGCACAAATATCTCTATACTATTTGATAATGATCCATGGTTCAGAATAATAGTCTACAGCTGACACAGTGCAACTACGTTGTCCAGGAGGCAAAGTAGTTCAGATTAAAGGTCTGCTCGAAGCAGCTCTCCAGTATAACGCATGCCTCATAGTAAAAAGCACTAGATGCACTCCTCAATCAAAAAACTTCACACTTGCGTATGAAGGCTTGTCTTGCCCTCAATCTTCTTCAAATGATGCAAGGAGTTAAACTAGTTAAATTCAAGAAACAACTGATCCAAGCACAGCTAATCATAGGACAATTGACCAATAAGCAGTTGGTTATAGAACATCTGATCACAGAATAACTAGTCAAGTGATAAAGGATTTCTTAGGGCTCCTTAGGTTCATGGCAGATCCAAAACAGAAGACAGAATGTTTTGAGATCAGCTTTGTTAGCATTAAAAAAAGTTGCATGCTGTCAGCAAGGTGGGAAATGTTCTATAAATTAAGACTTCTGTAGAAGCTAATGTTGATATTGCTCCACCTAATCTGTTGATGTCTTTGGGGGAGGTAATTGAGATCTGAAGCTCTGATATGTTCTGCGCAACTCTTGATAATTCCTAGCATTATATAAACTGTATCTATTGCCATTAAGCAATAAATTGCATTGTTATATAAGACAAGTACCTCTCCTGTTAAGAATCACTGGTGGTCTATCCTCTAACACTGTGAACTAGATAAACTCTAGACACATAAAGACAGCAGGATTACTGGCAGAAAACTACTCATCTAGTATATGACATGGTGATCCGGATGGGCAGAGAGAAACCGTTTGACACTGAGGCATGAAACATTTTTGAAAAAAAGTGAATTAATTCCTTTTTTGAATTAACAACATCAAGAAATTTGAGGAAGAACTGTGACATTGCAGCTGTGAAGTCAGTATTCATAAAGGATAGAATTATTATTAGAATTCTTAAAGAAAAATGTGTTACATTTCTTGTAGTCGAAGGAAAATTTAACTTTAGAAGAAGCTGTTCAAATCAAGCTAGAAGTAAAAAGATACACAGATAGATTCTGAGACCGCAGAAGAACCGCAGTACCTCAGGACAGAAATAGTTATGCGCTTTACATGATATGGACATACGAAAGAGACATATGACAAAACAGCAGAGACTATGAATCAGTGGCTGTGCTGTGGAGCTACCATATTTCACAGACACCGAATGCTTAGTTAGGGCAAATGAATGCTATAAATTTAAATTGTGAATTACTACCAGAATATGTGCTGAGGTAAGTTGCTGTTTCAGAACTGCGGAAATAATGATGGTTCCACACACACAGGACTGGCTACTCCCACAGCAGAAAAATGCTAGGAAGGCTGTAGGATGAGCCATAGTTGGGATCTCAAACACTTTAAATCGTTTGCCCGATTTATCTGCCTTTCCTTTCCAACCTGCATTGTAATACTTGTTCAGCTAAAGGACTTGATTAGGAATCCATCCCCAATTCAAGTCCATCTTAATTTTTAATCCTGTGTCCAAGAGATCAAGAAAATACCTCTCATTGGTTTGCAAGGTGCTGCTGAGAAAGCTTTTCCAATTAATTTTCTTGTGAATGTAATCGCGTTTCTTTTGCAACTTGAAGTCCATGCGGTCTTAGCTATGATGGAACACTTTCCATGTGTTTGAGAACACATTGTCATATCCCTTTGCCACATTAGGAACATGAGTAGGTCATTCAGCCCTTAAGCCTGTTCTGTCATTCAATGAGATCAAAGCTGATCTGCAACATAACTCCATAAACTTGCCTTTAGCCCATATCCCTTAATATGTTTGCTTAACAACAATGTATCTATCTCCAATTTTAAAGTAACAACTGATCCTGCACCACTGCCATCTATGAAAGAGAGTTACAAACATCCTCAGCATGCTGCAGTGATCCAGTGAATCATAGTGCAAACTTGAGAAACAACACCTGATCTTCAGACCACACACTTTACAGTTTCTGGATTTAATATTGAGTTCAACACCTTCAAATTGTGAACCAACGCCCATTCCTTCCCTTTATTTTAGCTTTGTTTGTTATATTCTCTGTCACCATGTCCTCTCCCCCCTTCCCTCACCTTAGTGGGACTGTCTGTTATTTCAAGTGTCACAGTTAGACACGCCATTGTTCTGCCATTCTTATGTTCTGATCATTTAACCTGAACTATCAACATCGTTTCTCCTCCACCACGCTACACCCACCCCAGCCCCCAACGATACCATAAATGCCGCCCTTCTACACTTCACTTCAGCTCTGATGAAGAGTCATTCAGAGGTGAAACAATAGCTTGCTCTCTCGCTCTCTCTATGGATGCCACCTGATACGCTATGATCTCCAGCATTTGTTGTTTCCAAACATTTACCATCCTTTGTGTGTAGAAGTGCTTCATAACATTTCCCCTGAACAGTCTGGCCCTAATTTTTAAGACTATGCCCCCAGATCTAGAATTCCTAATCAGTGGAAATATTTTCTTTTTCTGTTTTTTCCTGTTACTATCTTGAAGACTTCAAACCAATCACACATCAGCCTTCTAAATTCAAGGGAAGACAGGTCTAATTTGTCTAATCTTTCCTCATAACCCCTGCAATCCAGGTATCATTCTTGTAAACCCGCATTGAACTACGTCCAATGCCAAAACATCATTCCTAAGGTGTGGTGGCCAGATCTCCTCACAGTACTCCAAGTGGGGTCTAATCAGGGTTTTGTACAAATCACAGCATAACCCCTGTATCCTTGTACTCCAGTCATCCAAATGTGTAGGCCAGCATTCCATTAGGTTTCTTCATTATTTTCTACGCCTATTCTGCACCTATAATTTGACATTATTGATGCAGCTGAACTTGCAAGTCTCTTTGGAGATCCACCGTATCGGATATCATTCCATCCTTTATTGGTTTAAAATGGATAACCTCACACTTGCTTACATTGAACTCCATCTTCCACAGTTTAGCCCATTCACCTAGTCTATCAACATCCCTTTTTAACTTTATGCTATCGTCTATACTGTCCACAATGTTGCCCAACATTGATTCATCAGCAAACTTAGATATCTGATTTTCTATGCTGTTATCCACAGTTTTAGTAAATAATGTGAATAATTGAGACCCTAACACAGATCCTTGTGGGACACCACTGGTCACATCTTGCCAATTTTAATACCCACCCATTATACCTACTTTGTCACATGCCACTCAACTAATTTCCCTAAATTGCATGGGCTTCTACCTTTGTTAACCGTCTTTTATGTAGGACTTTATCAAATGACTTCCGAAAGTTCATACATACAATATCCCATTGACATTCCCCCGCCCGATACTTAGTCACCTCTTCAAAATATTCAATGAGGTTTGTCAGGCATGACCTGCCTGTCATGAATCCGAGCTCGCTCTCCCCAATTAACTGAAAGTTTACAAGATGTTCAGTTACCCCATCGTGGAGTATAGACTCCAACAATATCCCCCCACAGATGTTAGATAAACTACCCCTTAATCCTCTGCTTTTTCTCTTTCAACTTTCTTCAAAAGGAGAGTGACATGTACAATTTTCCAATCTAGAGAGACAGCTCTGAAATTGGGTGTCTGCAATGTGCTCCCCTATCTCCTTTAACATCCTCCAATGGAAGGAATCAAGTCCTGGGGATTTGCCACTCTTTAGTTCTATTAATTGTTTCATTATCAATGTTTATTTACATTAATTTTATTCAGCCCATCTCCTTGATCCATTATTAATTTCTTAGGGACTGTGGCAAGCTAGCTTCCTTTTCTACTGTCAATACTGAGACAAAGTAATTAATTCAACATGTCTGCCAAGTCCATAGCCATCAACAATTTCCCCATTTTCAATCTTTAGTGGACCAATGTGGCTCCCGACTACCCACTCCCCCTTTGTGTGACGATAAAATGCTTTCTTTTTGATGCCCTTGCAAGCTTTCTTTCATTGTCCCATTTAACAGCTGCTTTGTGGTCTTTTGGGGGAAGAGGGTTCAGATGAAATTTACCAGAACGTCGCCTAGACTAGAATGTTTCAGCTTTAAAGAGAGCACAAATAGGCTGGCATTATTTTGCTTAAAACAGGAAAAAAGCTAAGGAGGGACCTGATTACAGTTTACAAAGTTTACAGAGGCACAGATAGAATAGATAGAAAAAATCTTATTTCCTTAGCACAGGAGTGGGTAGCCAGGGTGCAAATTTAAGAAAAGGCACACGAGATTTAGAGGGGATTCGGGGATTACTTTTTTTTTTATTCCCCCACCAAGAGGATGGTGGAGATCTCAAACTCTCTGCCTGAAAGAATGGTAGAGATGTGTATCACTAGAAAGTTTAGGAAGTACTTAAATGAACACTTGAAATGCCATAACATACAAGACAGCAGACCAAATGATGGAAAATGGGATTAGAGTAGATAGGTAGTTGATGAGCAGCTCAGATACAACGCATTGAAGGGCCTCTTTCCATGCTATAAAATACCACAATTCGGGAAGGTTGTTTAGTCGGTTCTGATCTTTGGCTGCTCTCAAAAACTTGTATGGGAAATTGATCTTTTTTTTTAGCAAAAAGAAATACTTTCTAATTTGATGACATTACAGTAGTGTAGGAAAAGAATAAGAACAGAATGAGGTAAACAATGAGGATATAGCAAATTCTATCATGGAAACGCAATGTAATTTAAGAAACATTCTAGCAGTGTTTGTGTTTAATCCCCAAAGCTAGATTGTGCCAGACTTTGCACAGTCCCAGCTCCTTCGATCCATTTACAGTTTAAGTGCAATTTTTTTTTTAATACATGTCAAAGTTGGATAATTAACAAATATCTGACTTTACACAAACCATAAATGAAATATTAATTCAAGTAATGACTGCAATTCAAGCCTTTTTATTGAAAGCAATTCTGTTCATCTCAAAATTTACAAATATGGTTATCAATAATTGTTTCTTAAGAACCAGCATTTATGGTCTAATTAAAATTGATGAAGAGTCTAAATCTCAATGTAAATCACCTCTAATCAGAACCATCATTTTGACTATTATTTACAAACTACTGCCTGTGAACTCGAGCTATGATTTTCCTGGTCATTAAATGAATGGGGTGTAATAGTTTGATGACAGGAAAATAAGCAGAAACAAAAACAACAAACACGGTCACTATCCTTGTTGCACACATCATAAACCAACATCTTGTTCAGGAAATAGTACAGCAACAGAAAGACAGATTCAGTAATTTGTTGCAGGATGCCTTCAGATGCAGTTGTCAACTTGACACAGAGCCAAAAAGTAAGTAGCTCTTAAAGTAGAATTATAGAGTAGCTGTGGCACAGAAGGAGACAGTCAGCCTGTTTTGTCCATGCTGGTTAGCCGCAAGAGCATCTCGGTTAGTTCCAAGCCCTGTCCTTTATGCATAGCTCTCTTCAGGCTGCTTACCCAATTCCCCTTTTGACAACTGCACTAGAATCTGCTTTCACCACACTTTCAGCCTGTCCATTAAAGATCCTTTAGTCACTTACAGTGTGGAAAAAAGGTCACTTCAGGTTCTTTTGCCATTCACCTTCAAATGCTGACCTCTAGTTCTTAAACCTTTCACCAATGGGAACAGTTTCTGTTTATTTACTCTCTCTTGACCGCTCATGATTTTGAGTACTTCGATCAAATCTCCTCCCAGCTTCCTAAGGGTACCAGTCCCAGTTGCACTACTGTATTCACATAGCTAAAGCCCTCACACCTGGGACTACCATTGTAAATCATTTCCGTACCTTTTCCAAAGCTTTCACATCCTTCCTAAAAGATGGTGCCTAGAATTGGACATAGTTCGCCAGCTGAAGTTGAAACAACTCATTTGTAAACGTTTGTCATAATTTCCTTGCTTTTGTGCCCTATACCTCTATTTATAAAGGCCAGGATTCCATCAGCTTTGTCAATCACATTCTCAAAATGCCCTGCCAACTTCAATGATTTATGCACAAAGCCCCCTAGCTCTCCCTGTTCCTGTACACACAACAATAGTTGTATCATTTTAGTTTGTTGTTTCTTTGTGTTCTTCTCGCTAAACTGGCCACATCACACTTCACTAACTTACATATGTCACATGTCCATCCATTCTAGCTACCTATAATCTTGAAATCAATTATCGTCTTCAGTTCACAATAATTGCATATTTTTGTCTCTTCATCAAGGTTTCAAATTGTGATTCAGCCAGAAAAAAATAAATACTATTACTTTGTTTCCTGTTGTTCAGCCAACTTTATATCAATCAAATTACTGTCTCCTATTTTATCCTGTGGGTTTCAACTTGTCTATAATTTGGCACTTTACCAATTGCCTTGTGGCAGCCTTGGGGCTGGATTTTCTGAGGAGTTCCTGAGAAAGAAAAGGACTCTGCATTTCTGAGAGGAGGGTCTGCTCAGAGCACCCACAGCAATATGGAGCAGTACTTCCATTCAGACAGATTTATTGTAGTGTGGGCACCTCCAATTCACAGCAGCCAGTTGCCATATTCTGACATTTAAAGATTCAGACAGCCACTTTGATAGCTGCTGGCAAACACAAAAACATAGCTTCATTGTGATGTCAGGGTGTTTGGGTGACGTAGGCTGGGTCCAGTGAGGGAGCTCAGGCGGTGAGTGGTCAGGTACAGATCTGAGAAAGGGAGTGCATGAACTGAGGAAGGGTGTGTCAGGTCTATTGGCAAGGGATGTGGTCCTGTGTCTTGGTGATAAAAAGATCTGGAGGAAGTGTTGTCAGGTGTGAGAGAACCAAGTATGGTGTAGTTTCTCAGAAATTAGAATCTGTATTTAATGATGTAATTTTTTTCCCAATTTATTTTAGGTAATTTCATCAAAACCCTCCAAATTTTCAGGTTTAAATGAAGACTTTCAGAGGGTTCTGTGCACAGAGGAATTGACCTGTTAAATCTTCAATTTCTTGCACAATTCCTTCCGAGTTCAGATTCCACAAAGGAATTTCTGTAGGATCCCCATTCATAACTCCCATCTACACTGGAAAAGTGAATAAGGTTATTGGAAAACCTCGGCCTAAGTACTTGAAATTCATTAATCCCTTCTATTACCTCAATGACAAACTCAGTATAATAAGTAAAACATGACTTTCCCTTTACAAATCCATGTTTGTCTTTTTTTTTAATGAATTCAGCCTTGCCCATGTGACTATTGCTTTTGTGCTGGATGATTGTTTCTAGAAGCTTTGCTACCACCGAGATGAAACATGCCTTTAGTTGCTGGCTTTATTCTTACATAGAATCACAGAATCCCTAGTGTGGTAGTGGACCATTCAGCTCATCAAAACCACACAGACCACCCTCCCTCACTATCCCTTAACCCTGCATTTCCCATGGCCAATCCACCTAGCCTGTACATCCATGGATACCATGGGCAATTTACCATGACCAATCCACCTAACCTGTGCATTTTTGGATGCGGCAGGAAACTGGAGCACACTAAGCACCTCCTTCATCATCCATAGGCCTCTTGAATTGTTTTCCTTTCCTGTAACATTCTGCCATTCCCCCGTGGGAATATGTCTCTCAATGACACACAAACATCTCTTCACTGAAGGCAGCACATTGATCTGTTAGGATAATATGACCCAATTCTTTATTCCATTGTTTCTGCAACAGATCCATACTCACCCCATTGTAATCCGCCCTCCTTCAATAAGTATATTTTTACCTTAGATTTCTTCAACTCTTTTCGAAGAATACCCTATTTATTAAAATACAATAATCACAGTTTACAAAATGCTTTCTTACTGGCACTTGATTCATTTGACCTGTCTTATTCTCTGGAACATTATGCAGCAATGCCTCCTTCAGTGGTGTGCCAGAAACATTCTGATCAAGAAAATCTTTCTAAACGTCAGAGAAATGTTCTCTTCTCTGCTCTTTACACTATTACTCATTATTTTATAGATTATAGACTCTTCCCTTCAATATTATTTATAGTTTTTACATCTCTGTGATTTCACTGCAAATTTGCCCCTCCATGTCTTTCCCTCCTGTTGACGAGCAGTAGTGTCATAGAACTTCTACTGTGTGTTAGCTCTAACCAATCTGATTCCATTCTAGAGCCGTCGTTTTTAATAAAAAAGTGTGGAAACAGGCCATTTGGCCCAACAAGTCCACACCAACCCTCTGAACAGCATCCCATCCCGACCCATTCCCCTTCCCTATCCCTGTAACCCTGAATTTCCAATGGCTAACACACCTAACCAACACATCCCTGAACACTATGGGTAATTTAGCATGGCCAATCCACCCAACTTGTACACCTTTTGACTGTGGGAGGAAACTAAAGCACCTGGCGGAAACCCATGCAGACACGGGGAGAACATGCAAACTCCACGCAGACTTCAAGTAACAATTTCGGAGATAGCAAGAACTGCAGATGCTGGAGTTAGAGTCAATACAGGGTGGAGCTGGAGAAAAACAGCAGGTCAGGCACCATCAGGGGAGCAGGAGAGTCGACATTCCGAGCCTGGATCCTTTATCAGGATTTATTATTGCTGTGTTTGAGATGATGTCATTGGATTACAAAATGTATTGATGAGGGTCAAATATCATGGCAGGATTACAAACAGTGGACTAGTCTGACTGCAAGTTTTGTGTAAGCTAAAAATACCACGTGTACATCCAGGCCCAAAACGTCAACACCCCTGCTCCTCTGACGCTGCCTGGCTTGCTATTTTCCTCCAGTTCCACACTGTATTGACTCAAGTAACAATTTATTGGTTAGAGACAAACAAAAAACTGCAGATGCCGGAATCCAAGGTAGACAAACAGAAAGCTGGAAGATCACAGCAAGCCAGGCAGCATCTGGAGGGAAGGAGCAGTCAATGCTGCTTCGGATATTAACCTCCTTCAGGACTGGAGTAAGGGTAATACCTGAAAAACTGACTGTTCCTTTCTTCCAGATGCTGCTTGGCTTGCTGTGTTCTTCCAACAATTTATTAGCGCTATGTTTGAGGTGATGTTATTAAATTACAAAATGTATTGATGAGGGTCAAACATGATGGCAGGATTACAAATGGTGGACTCGTCTTAATTGCAAGTTTTGTGTGAGCTAAAAATACCACGTGTACAATCAGTGACAAGTCATCAAAATTATAACATAACCTGTATGCACTAAATCTAATTAGTGGATTTAGTGGCACAGAACAGGAAATGAAATGCAGTGTTTACAACCAGTCTGAGCTTTTGTAATGAAAAGTTGTTGGTGAGATCTAATTGAATTGGCATCAGTTCTTTCAATCTTTGACAGCTACAAGTCACTCTCTCACTACAGTAACTTTATCTCCTGCCACTTACGTTCTTCTAACCTTGGCAACTTTGTTAATCAAAATCATATTTATTGGCTTGAACGTTCCACTTCATTGTGTTGATTTATTTGATCAAATCAGAGTGGTTGTTGCAAAAAGTTGCAATCAAATTTTAAGCATAAATTTATATACGCATCTCGGGTTTTTGAGATGTCTTCGGCTGATTTTAAGAGGATAGTGCTGGAAATGGGTCGCTGCCATAAAATGTCCAAGCCCTCTGGGTGAATTTAATTAATGTTAAAGAAAGAATCTACATTTTAAAACTACCCACTTGTGCTGGTTTATGTCAGATTCTGATGCCATTGATATGGAAATAACCTTGAGCAAAAACCCAGGAAGAGAAACATTCTTTCAAATAGGCTCAATGTGCACTAGAATTGGACACACACCCAAAATGTCAATTTCACTCCACTTTTTCATGTATTCTATCTTGCTAATTGTGCTTTATATCATTCATATGACAAATTATCATCGAAACCAAGCAGTAATCCAGTTAATATTGGAAAATCATTCCTACATCCAATTCAAATATCTTTTTCCACCTATTTGGACACCTCCCCCCAAATGTACATATCCTGTTGGTCTTTTGTCTAATATCTAACTCTTGCAAAATGTCATCCAACAAACCATTCTGAAAGTGAAGCCTGTTCATGGAACTATATATCTGTTGATTGAGATGGTCAGTACTACTGAATTAACTCATGTTCTGATTGTCACAGAAGGTTTCTTCTCTCACTCTTCCAGATCTGGCACTACATATAGGTTCAATCAAGCCTTCTGTCCAACTGAAAAAAGTTCAATCCATTATACTGAGATCAGCCAGAAATGTCATTAACCAATCATACATGTAACTGCTGCTAATTTGTGAGCAGATTTCCCATGGTTAGATTTGCAACAAAGGATTGCAAGTCACGCAACAGTTACATTTCTGTGACTCAGGCCGAAACTTCAATTTTCAATTATAACTAATAATATTAGTTTTATATAACTGCTATACTGTAATGCATTAAAAAGGTGAGCAATTAATACAACTTATCTACTCCACAAATTCTTCTTCAAGTTGACTAATTCTTCTTTCTGAGCGCATTGTTAAGAAAAATGGAATTTCCACCGCCTTAAGAGATCAAAATTTATGAGGTAAGGACTTATTCTCATATTATTTAGTTAACTTGGAATGAATATTCACTTACATATTCCAAAACGCTCACTCCAGGCTGGCTGTTTAAGCAAATGCCTTCGGATTATTGTTATCTCATATAAGTATTATAAACAGGAGGACGATATTGATAGATGTCAAGAGAACATTAATAGGTTGGTACAAAGGACAGGCGTATGACAGATGACATTTATTGCAGACAATTGCAAAGTGATATAATTTGAAAGGAAGAACAAACCAGGATAGTACAAGATATGCATGTATCACTGAACAGGACAGACTAAGTTGAGAACAGAGATTAATAAAGTAGATTGAGTCCTGGATGTCATAAACCGATTTGTAACATATGAAAGGAAGGAAGTTGTGGTGAACAGTATTTAAAAACACTAATTTGTCCTCAATTGTAAAAATGTGTGCAATTCTGTGTGCCACACCTTTGGAAAGGTGTAAAATTCTTCAAAGGTGTTAGAAAAGATTCCTAAGAATAGTTCCGATGCTTAGAGTCTTCAGTTCCACGGAGTTGAAATTTACCTGGAAATCAGATCAGTGTCAACTTGTTAGCAAAGTTCAGGGAGAGGTTCTGTCTGTGAGCCTCAGCAAGATTTCTCAAGAATTACGTCATCAGCTGTGGACTACACCTCATCTGATCTTCCCTCTCACCACAGAAGTACTTACAACTACCAGGGCTTCTTTGGATTGCGAGTGCTTGCACCATATTTAAAGTGTGGGTTGTGCACTAGGTCAAGTGCAGTTATATTCCTTCCGAGGAATGGGTGTGTAACTGCATGCATGCGCAGCCATTCTGAAGTGCCATGCATGCCAATGGGGATTGCAGCAGTAACTTCCAGCTCTGGAAGCTGCTACCATGTGTGAACCTCAGAGGGCTGTGCAAAAGAAAACAAACTTACAGGGAATAGAGATAAAAGGTACTGCAGATGCTGGAGAATCCGAGATAACAAGCATGGGGCTGGATAGTCTGGTCTGGAGATGCCTTGCATAGTTCTTTGTTCTCAAGAATTGTTCTGGACATGATGGACAGAGGAATACTGGCACCCTACTTTGCCAACAGATAGCTAGAGATTGATGTGGACAAGAAGGTGCCAAGAAAACACACAGTAACTACATAATTGCATAACCCCAAATGCACTCCCTTACAATTGTCATAACTGACAGAATTCCCTTTTCTATCATCCCTGAAGTGTTTAATTTAAGTGCGTCTTCAACTTCCACTTTTGGAAATCTGCAAACCTCTTCTTGAAGCCTTCACAGAACTGAGTTTAAACTTTAAAAACCGAAAGAATTGCAGATGCTGTAAATCAGAAACAAAAACAGAAATTGCTGGAAAAGCTCAGCAGATCTGGCAACATCGATGGAAAGAAATCAGAGTTAACATTTTGGGTTGAGTGACCCTTTAAGAGGTACTGAGGAACTTAGTTTAAACTTTCCCAACTTTAAATAAACACTTCAAGGTTTTAACAGAACACTTTTGGTCTGAAACTTCTAATAAACAATTGCAGTGAGATATCACTTTTTTAGCAATTCTGAATTATATTATGCCTTAATCTGAAGCTAAAAACAAAACTCGAAAGTTAAGTAAAACTAAAAATAAACTTTATTTTTTTTCATTTATGAGCCATGGCTGTCTTCTAATCAAAACAAAAATAAATTGACTCTCCAGGAAGTTTTCAATCTCACTGTTTTATTTTGACATCACTCCAAATGTCCCTTCTTTACAAAGAGAGTGGACCCAATAGGCAGTAAAACACTGTGGAGGTGGATGACGCCACCATCCTCCACCCTTTCAACCTTGTGGAGGTTCAAACGAAGGAGAAAGAACCTGCCTCTGGGTAGGACAAAAAACAACTTTACGGCCTTTCCACCATAAATTTCCCAGGGCTCATCTGACCAAACCTCCAAGGCCACCAGGCTCTACAACAAGGCAAGCTCCCTCTAGCCAGCCGAGCAGCTTCCTTGACACACAGTGAGAGGGAAAGGAAAGCAAATTTTTGATGGCACAAGTGGCATGGGTGAAATTTCATAGTAACTATATTCTTGCATTTGTAAATATACGTTCACTTTGCATCATCAGCTGCATGCGTGAACGTCATTTTTGCTGCAACTATAAGAATGAAGGGACAGAGGCTAGCCATCCTTAGCACCAAATGATTCCATAGGATTCAAGGTGTGATGTGAATAGAACCTGAACCATGCCCAAGCTATGGGACCCTTGCTACTTTGGCAACCAGGGTGAATGCCTCAGGGCCACAATACATGGCTTGTGTATCACAGTCTTTGCAGTCATTAGTTGGATTGATTTGTGATGTTGTATGACATGGTCATTATTGGGGTCTTGGGGCCAGGAACTGGACTCCATATAACCAGTCAATTTGTAAGGTTCACATACAACATCTTGCGATTGCGGGTGTCTTTCAACTGTATTGTATAGGTGTCTATTAAACATTATTGCTCTTTGACAGGCTTCACATCACAATTTAACAGCCAGTTTAAATCAACTTGATCTGCCCAGTTTATCCCACAAGCCTCAGGCACACTACTTTGTGATGCAGACATTGTCATCCACTGCCCCTATTGACACCACGGTGGAGATGACTGTCAATGACCTCCCACACTACCTTTTTCCCTCTCATGCTGTATTGGCTCCCCTAATCTTAAATGTTACGGTCTCCCCCACTCTTGATAACTGTCATTCCCATTGCAACCCAGCATCTTGCCTCCGTGAGAGTGACTTCCTACAGTGGATATCCCCAGCTTCCTTCTCACACCAGTGGTCCCCGATACGCCTTTGAGTTTTATTGGACAGGGCCTCACAGACTATGGCTCACTCCTTAGATTGGATTAGACTGACAGCCATGACTGATGACTGACAGGACCCCTGACAGATCTCTGTGCAGCTCCCTGACTAGCTTACCATAACTCCTCAGGCTGATTGCATAGGATGTACAGGGTTGAGGTGGCCCAGTTCCTAGACTCTAAAGTTATGAAACCCCTGTCACTGACAGTCCCAAGTGAGTAACTGACCATATCCAAACCCCAGACTGATTGGAGGTTGCCCTAGACTTACCATGCCAAGGCCAGCTGAACGTAGGATGTTTCCCTTGACTTAACACAGAACTACACTTCCCTTAGGTGGTAGCAAACTGCCACAGAGTTGATGGATTAGGTGCTCCTTCTAGGTTGGAACTGTATTATGATGCTTATCCATAATTGTCTTGGGAGGAAGATGGGGAGAGAGAGACAGAGGAAGATAACTGGTGGTGGCTTAACCTGGCGACCAAGGTGAGAGGTTGAAAAGGTGGGTCCTTCATGGCAATCTCAGCCAGTGTCGCAATAGAATCCATGCTGTTGGTGTTAATCTGCATGGTAAATGAAAGGACTTGACAAATTGTCATGAATATTTGAGACGCTCGAGAACAATACTGACATGATAAAAGAGTACACAGCTCTTTGACAAATCTAGCTCAATTCAAGCAAACATGAAAAAGCCAATTTTGTAAAAAAAAAACACAAGGTGCAGAAATATAGGAAGCCTGCACGGCCAACAGAAACAGAAATTCAAGCGTGGTTATTTAGTTTCTGCTGATAACCGGAAATGAGCAGATTGCTTCACAAGAAAAGGCTAGACAGACTAGGCCCATAGCCTCTGGAGTTTAGATGAGTCAGAAGTTGCTGAATTGAAACATATACGATCTGAGGAGACTTATCGGATTGATTTAAAAAGAATGTTTACCGTTATTTGAGAACCTAGAGCTAGGGGTTAGACAGTACCCAAATGTAAAATCTCTCTCTAAAGATAGCAAAGCAGAACTATAAGTGCCATGCATAGCTTTCCAATAGATCAGGGGAAACTATATTAAAAGATCACATGAAACTCTAACTTGGTGTATAAAGGCTGTTATATAGTTTGATTTTAAAGGGTTACTTTTTTTTTGGTTTTCAGGGACTCATTTTTCATTTTAAAGGCAAGTGTAAGGCACCGTATTCTGGATATGATTCGATTAAGCGACCATTAAGTTTTAATCAAAACACTTTCTTCTTACAACACAGTTAAAAAACAAAAAGAACAATTTGCATAACTTTATTCTATTGAAATACTTGACAATATAATGTATTATTTAACAACTTATCACCAACTACTCCAGTATAGGCAATATTCCATAAGCACACCCACGGCAAAGGCAATTCAGCAACACAAACAGTTATTATCCTCACATGCTGCCTCTCTCCAGCCTGGAAGAAAGGAACAACCTGTCCCTTTTGTTTTTTTTAAAAACGAGGAAGCCTCGCTGTCTAAGACTTCACATTAGCAGCAGAGAATTCCAGGTTTTGCTCCAGTAGCCAGCAAAACCAGCAACAACTGACAGCAAAACCAAAATCCTTCCTGGATCTGTGAGAGAGCCTGACCCTACCCAGTCACGATTCTTTTGTCTTGTATTCCCAGGGAGAACTCAACTGCCTGTCTGAAGGAGGCATTTCAGTACCACCGTGATAACGCCCTCTGCATTATAATTGCATTAATCTTTCTTTGGTTGAAACCCTAATCCTATCACTCTCCTTCTCTGACAACCTCACTCCCCATTTTGCATCTTTACTTTGCTTCCCCCCGCCAGCTCTGTAACACACACACACCTCTCTAAGAAACATCCTGCGATTGGGGGAACAGTTCCTCACAGTCTCTGTGCGCTCTCTTTACAGTTATGAGCTTTTCTCTGATTGATTGCCCCCGTGATTGATTTTTCATAAGTGCTTTGGGAATCTTGGGAATACATTTGCCTGCTGTTACCATCTATTTTGAGCCTTGCCCATTACTGCATTTCATTTTACTTTTTATATCTCATGCCCTCAGGTAATCTTCCTTGATATTGGAAGGCAATAGAATATATAACATCACCGTTTGAATTATAAACTAGCAAACTGATTTACTAAACAGTAACTGGTTAGGTGGACAGACTACAGTAATAAACACACTGTAGATGAGTATGGTGAAAGCACAAATGTCTCTCCTTAGGCAGTAGGAAAATAACATGCAGTGGCATCTGCTGTTTTCATCTGCAATGTAAACTGAATCAAACACAATAGAGAGGAAATTGGTTTTGGTCAGCTGTGCAGTACAGGTAAGACCAATTAGGTAGTGAGTTCTACATTCGGTACAAATATATGTTCAATTTAATTTTATATTACTTCAGTCTGCCAACTCTCCTCCCTCCCTACCTACCTACCCACACCACCACCGCTCCCCACCCCCCACCCTCACATCCTTTACACTTTTGGGGAAAATTGTATGGAAGAAAGGTAGCACGGAAGAATTTGCACTTCATGAGCAGCATCTTATTGGAAAGGTCCTCAGCTCTCACTTGGCTTTCGTACTCACCTCCAACATTTCTCCTATTGTGCCTAGTCTCCATCAGATGGATATCTTTTCTGTATTTCTACATACTAGCTCCGCACCCTCCTCCAAAAATGGCAATGATACCGAATGGTGCAACACAAGAACGAAGGCCTGTTGAGATAAATAGTTGCTCCATAGTTAACTAGAGTACCCTGTGATGGACTGGAACCCAGCATAAGTTGGTGGTGGATGCTTCCATACCCTCCAACCATGGCAGCTTAATACACTATACGATTGCTGATAAACAGAAAGTATCTTTGTAAAGAGTAGATCTCTAAAATCTGCATTTCTGGTCTTACCCAGGACAGATTACTTAAATTCACTGATAATATGTAACGAGTGAGAGAGACGGTAAGTGAGTGAGGAAGGGAGAGAGGTTTAGGAAAGGAGATATTAAAGGGGCTTAATTGCTGGGCTAAAACAACAAGATAAATGACACCATAAGGGTTTCCCCCTCAAAGACACAAAACATTGATGGATTTAGGAAGATAAATAATAACAGATAATTGATGTGCTTTTGGGAAGGATTACGTGGAATGGGATAAGAAAGGAAGATGCCTAAACACTCTACCATGCTTGCCTCCAGCCTCCGTAGATCCAAAACTGCATGCTATTTCTCTGCCAATAGTAGTATTCCACTGGTGTCAGGCTCTATATAGAAAAAAGCCTTCCTTATATTCGCCCATTTTTCCTTTTGTTAATGTCAGTTACTCCTGTAAGGAGCAAGTAGCCTAAATCTGCCTTGAAAATCAAGAAGCCTGAGGCAGTTTATCAAATGAGATGAGAAGAAACAAGTTTTATTATGGGATCTTCTAGTTTGTATACTATAATGTCTGCTAAGCTACTTAGTGTAAGAATTTCAAATCCTATTTCAACACATTGCTGGGAGGTATACTTTTGGCATAATAGGTTTAAAATAATATCAATTCTACTAGAACAGAAACAAATAACAGCTTCTTCATTCCTATTTCGCCTTTCATGGTATCGATTTAAGGGTTTAAACAAAATCCAATTTAAATTAATATCTGCTTTTTTAGTAAGTTTACAATTGGACTGCTGTATTAAAATTAAATATAAATAACAATAATCATTTTAATTCAATGAAATTAAAATATTCAATACTTATTTGTCATATTATTCCCCCAATTGTCTTTATATCAATGATTTAAAAATGTATAATCCAAATGGCCTCAAAATTGGTGAAGATTTTATATAAAAGGTAATTTTTTTTCAATTTCTAATATGAAAGAATCAAATGTGGTGATTAGAAGAAAAGAAAAGTGAGAGAATGCATTGTCTTTGGCTGGAACAATGTTAAATAAAATATGCTTTGCACAATCTCAGTCTAGACAGATGTGTCCACATGGTAGGGTGCCTTTCTTTCCTCTTTTCTGACTGTAAACTGCCTTTGCCAATATACATGTTTGCTGTTGCCAGGTGTAATGGTGTGGGTCATGGAAGGTTGACAGCTTGTTTCTAGTTAGGAATGTCATTGCTGTACTCTTGTCACATTTGTTTTAATGAGCCATGAGAATATTAGTGTACAATATTCATGGAGTGTAACTGACACTAGACAAGTTTACCATCCTAAATTCACATCAAGCACCACTAGGTATGATAATGTAAAGCGGACTACTAAAATTTTATACTTTGTTCTGTGCTGTAAACCAATTTTAAAAACACAAATCGATGCCCACTCCTGTCTATGATTCGGAGGTGCCGGTGTTGGACAGGGGTGGACAAAGTCAGAAGTCACATGACACCAGGTTACAGTCCAACTGGTTTATTTAGAATCACAAGCTTTCGGAGCACTGTTCCTTTGTCAGTTGAAGTGACTTCACCTGATGATGGAACAGCGCTCTGAAACCTTCAGATTTCAAATAAACCTGTTGGACTATAACCTGGTGTCATGTGACTTCTGACTTTGTCCACTCCTGTCTAGTCATTGTGCATAAAAATGTTCATGATATAAATTTGTTCAAGATGAACAAATAATGTTAAGACTGGAGGAAGAAGCAATTTGGACTCAATTACTTTTTCCAGTTCATCCTTTTGTGCAGGTGCCAAAATGGCGGGTCTACCTGAATTTAGCATGCAACATTCCAAGGCTGCTAGAATGTCTACAGTTAATCACAATAAGGTCAATGACTGATTTAAGTAATAGCAGATTTGTATAGGTAAAACTGTAATTCATATATTTAAGGTGTGGGATCTTATATAGTGAATACACTGGAGATGTCTTTCACTCAGCGAGGAAGAAAACATTGTTGCTTGCTTCTACTTCAGTGATCTGTTATATTTATTATTGGATATGAGCTGCAATATTTAAAACTTTTTTGTCTTTTAATTTATAATGAGAAAAGACATTAGATGTCCTTCAGGTTTTCACTTATTTTAGCAGAAATGCAAACCTGAACAAAGTAATGAATTATGGTTAGTAATTCAGAATTCTAGCACCTTAAGACAATTAAAAATTTTTAAAAGGCAATAATGTTTTCAGTTTTTTTTAGATCTTACATAATAATGAAGTAACAAGATAACTATATTTTCTGGGAAAATCGATATTGGAATGCTAATACAGTTTCATTGTAGAGTATATAGTCTGGCTATAAACAAAATGCAAAGTAATTTCAGTGTCTTTACTCCTAATTGCCAAGGTGCAATGTTAACATCAAGTTATGTATAATAAAGCACAGAAACAGTCCATGCCATCGATCATGTCCCACTTGAACCTCCTTCCTCATCTAACTATATCAGCACAACCCTCTATTCTCATCTCCTTGGAAGCTGATAATACATCTATATTGATTACTCAAACTATACTGTGGTTGTGATTTTCACATTCTCTCCACTCGCCAGGTATACAAATTTCAATTTGATTTCAGGCTGGAAGTCTAAGTACATGGTCTATAGTTTTGCTCTTTGACAAAAATGGAAAAATTCTATGCATGCCCACTCTATCAAAGTCCTCCATAATTTGACACACCTCATTTGGTCTCCCCTCAGCCTTCTCTACCGATGTTGCATCTCATCTGCTCTGAGTATTTTTCTTCTATGTGAAATTATTAGCTTCATTAACTAACAAAAGTAAAGCTGTCTATTAGATTAAATTCCAAATGTATTTCCAAATGAATTTCAAGTTATTCTCAGTTTTGACACAAAAGTGACTGGAATATTATTTTGACAAGGTGTTGTTCATCACTAAAGAACTGATAAGCCTTTCACCGAACATATGGGGTTTGGTTACACATCCTAAAACTCAAAGTAATGGCTTTTTCAGGGAAATTAAAATTCTATAAACACCTATGTGTGATCTGCCTATTTAGGAGAATGAGGAATGAGCAAAATTGAGGCATTGAGCTTACATCATGTAATTGCAATTACTGATGATCTGTTAACTGAGTTTGCACTGACGATCATATCTATGAAATTAGTACGAGGGATTAATGGGGAAACTCATACTATTCATTCATAGCACATTATATTGTCTATAATTATAACGGAGGTGTTAAAATAACATGAAAAAACTCCCATATAAAATTTAAGACATTAGATTCCAGCATCACACACAGTAATCCCTAAAATCATCTTTAAATCCACTTTTTATTTTAATGTCACTCCAGTGCTGACCATTGGCATTTAAGACCTCAAATTATATCAGCGAGTTAATCTTTTACAATTTGATACAAAGTTGAAATGTTGGAAGGGTAATCTCTGACAGATGACATTACGAATTAAGTATTCATTAAAAAAGAAAACTATGAAGAAAAATTAGAAGGATTACAGGCCAATGTAACAGTTCATTGTGTCAGTCAATGCTGATCATTTATGCGCTTTCTCAAAAAGATTTCCAATATAACTAATCAAATTTGGACAATGTAACCTCTTCTTTAATTGGGATAACACATAAGCCTCAAATTTTAACTCATGGTCAGGAAGTTCTCATATTAGCCAGCCTGGGGCTCAGACAATTTATAACTCCAAAGGTTCATTAGCATTTGACTGACAGATTTCACTTCCAACCACATTATAAATCAGGCAGGCCACCTACTTGCCATACACAGCTGATAAAACAGTAAGTACTGCTTCAAGAAGTTGAGAAAATCAGCTCTAACACAGGAAAAAAGCCTCAAAAAAAAAGGGAAAAACTCTCACAGCCACAAATTTCTCCCATCCTCCATCTTGAAATGGAGGGTTTGAGCTATTGGGGGAGGCAGAATAGGCTGGTTCCACTTTCCCTGGAACTTCAAGGGCTGAGGGGTGACCGTACTGAAGTTTATAAAATTATGAAGGGCATGGATACAATGAAGAGCCAAGGTCTTTTCCTCAGGGTGGGGGAGTATAAAACTAGAGGGCACAGGTTTAACGTGAGAGAGGAAAGATTTAAAAGGGACTTAAAGGGCAACTTTTTCATGCAGAAGGTGGTGTGTGTATGGAATGAGCAGCCAGAGGACGTGGTGGAGGCTGGTACAATTACAACATTTAAATGGCATCTGGATGGGTATATGAATAGGAAGGGTTTACAGTGGTATGGGCCAAAAGCTGGCAAATGGGTCTAGATTAATTTAGGATATCTGGTCGGCATGGACGAGTTGGACCGAAGGGTCTGTTTCCATGCTGTAAACCTTTATGACTCTATGACACAAGTTTCTGTCGGCACTCACGAGGCCTATTTAAAGGTAGAGACACGGCACTTAAAGCAAGATTGCATCCCGTAATAAGATAGTTCACTAGACAATATTAGATAAATGCCAGCCACTGAGACAAGCAAAAGGTCTGCTACATAATCTTCTAATGCCACTCTGGATGTTTCAGTAGATGAACATAGGGTAAGAAAGGAAGCTGCTTCCAGTGCTCCAGATTCATCCACAAAACCAGAATCAAACAGGCTTGGAGATATAAGCCGACAAAATCATTACTGTCAGAATTAACCACAGGAACTAAGTTTCATGTAGAAGGTGTAGTGATTGTAATGGGCTTAGCCAGGTGGACCTCACCGAGTATGAGCGCCCTGTTTGGGGGTGTTCATCTGATCCAATCAGGGACACCTGATAAAATCAGGAGTGCTAGGCATCCTGTCACTCCGAGAGCTGAATCAGTGTGAAGGACTTGCCACTTGTAAATAAAGGGTGACTTAGTGATAGGATACCGGTTTATGTGGAGTTATTTCAGTGGCAATGAGAGTAAAGCATGGGCCTGAAGAAATTTGCTCACAAAAGTCGTCTTTGAGTTGGGGTAAGCACTCTGGCTTCATGCTGTAATTGGAGAAGCTGGTCTCATTCGATCCTGTCGAAGACTAGGCTCAGTATGTGGAAAGAATGCATTTTATGGCCAAATGAAAACCAATGAGTAATTTTCTTGACAGCTTGTGGACCTGTAGCATTTGTAGTTATTAGGTGCCTAACTTTCCCGAAGGCACCAGCTACTAAAGTCTTTCAAGAGTTGACAGATATAGTTAAGGAATATCACAACCCCAAGCCGCCTCTAATTCTGACATGCTATTGATTTTACTCAGCAATTTGAGAACAAGGGGGTCCATGTTGGGATTTTTGATGAGGTTATAATGACTGGCAGAAGCATGAGACTTTGATTTAACCCTTAATGAGATACTGAGAGACCATTTGGCATGTGGGATTAATGGCGTAACCACGCAAAAGCACCTACTAGCTGAAGTCTAACTGGACTTCAAACAGGCACTACAACTGGCTTTACCATTGGAAAATGCTGCAAGTGGAGCTTATGAATTACAGGGCATTCTGATGGAAGTGGACACTCTTGCTGGGCCGACTGAGCTTGGGAAACACCACTTGAGTGAAGGCAATTGCATAGCCTCACTAAGGGCATATCCTGAACAGAGGGACTCTCAGTCAGCCCAGAGCAAAACCACAAAACAAAGCTAAGCCTCAGCCAAATGGTTAACATTTTCTTCTGGATCTCGGCCCCAACCCATTGTAGTTGCTGCTGGTATGTGGCCTCGAGACACAAAAGAGACCCACTTGACCTAAATGGAGTAAAAGAACTCACAGGCTGATATCCAGGAGAGAGCACACAGCCTGGAAAATCCACCTACATCTGGTTTAGAACAGTAAAATTACTTGGCAACAACCAAATCAGAACCAATCAAAATAAACGTTTGGTGAAATGGTCACCCAGTTCAAATGGAGGTCGATACCAGCGTGGCCCTTTCGGTGATTACAGAACGAGCCTTTAACAAAATTGGCTCTGGACCCCAACCCTTAAGTTTGCACGAGACCTCGGCTAGACTGAGAACCTATACTGGGAACCTTTACAGATTAATGGTATACCTTCGATCTCTTAAGAGAAGCAGCTGGTTCAGTTATCACTGATTCTAGTCAAAGGCTCAGGTCCAAGCTTGATGGAGTGAAATTAGTTGAGAAAGATTCACTTTGATTGGCTCAACATTTCTCAGTTAGAAAATGGTTGCCTAAATGAAATCCTAATTAAATACCCAGAAGTTTTTCAGGAAGGTCTAGGGAGTACTAAAGGAGCCAAGGCCACCTTGCTTGTTGACCAGGAAGCAAGTCCATGTTTCTGCAATGTCCACCCAATGCCATTTGCCTTACGAGCAAAAGTAAAGACCAAAATCAGGAAGCTGGAAAGCGACGAATCATCAAACCGATACAGTTTGCAGAATGGGCAGCACCAGTCGTACTAATTGTGAAGCTCGGTGGGTCAGTTTGACTGTATGGGGCCCTCATAGAATGAGTTCCCCGTTTGAGCCAGATTAATAGACCTAATCCGGGAGCCCTGGAAGATGGATAAGGACAGGAGTATCAGACAGGTCCTGTTGAGTCTGAGAGCTGACTCCGAGGGAGATGGGCCCGTGTCAAGGACTCTTTACATTTAAATAAATGATGATGGGATACCAGCCTCTGTGGAGTTATTTCAAAATGAAGTTCAATTACCTCAAGACTAGCCAGGGTGAGTATAACTCTCCATCACTCCAGCTGCCTCACAGAACTCCTGAATTGTTCTTTCAGTTCCACCCAAATTACTGTGAACAATTCCTTAATTTCCACTGCATCTTTCAGTAATAGTGCATGCTGCACTAGCTCTCTCTCATTCCAGGTACAATCACTTCTTTCCTTGTTCTTTTCACATTATGTGCTAACATCATTCCCTTCTGACATCAAACCACTTGCACAATGACCTACAAGATCAAAAGTATTTATGTAGAACCTTGGGCAATAAATCATCCCAGAACACTTCACAGAAGCAATTATCAAAAATAATATTGTGTTACATCAAAAGATAACAGGATAGGAAAATAACTTAATTTAATGAATTATATGAAATAAGTACATTTTGAAGACTGCATATTTACAATTTAAAAATGTGTTGAATTATTTTTGCGCTTTAAATGTGAATGGCCATCTTGCTTTTAACATTATTATTAAATCTGACTGTAGAGGGAATTATAACATGGGGCAGTGTTGGACTTTCAATACAATGGGGTGCTGGATTAAAGTACAAGGAAATGTTTCACATCCTTCTTGCGAAAGCAGGGCAACCACTTTAAAACCGATTATCACACTGTTGTAGTGATACTTCAGCCAAGCTAAGAAGGCAATGCAATTTTTGGACTACTTTGAACAATACACACAAGCAGCAAAATTTGGATGTATAGCACACTTTTGTTGGGTGCCACTGGTTGCCTTAAAGAATGAGTCCACAGCCTCACTGAGCAACATTTGGAGAGTGTGCTAGCATCTTCCATGTGTGTCTACCAGGAACATGCAGATTATAGGATCAATCAGAACGTAAACACTGATTTGACACTGGAGTTAGCATTTTGGAGCTCATAACACTTCAGCAAACACCCTCTCTTAAGCACACAAAGCCAAACATATATTCAGCAGCAGGAAATAATTTCCAGCATTCTTTACAGGAATCAACATTTTACAGGTTCATCACTTATTAATGTCTATTGGGTGCAGCTACAATTGTAGAGGGGTTTAGTGGCTTCAAGATTTCTTTAAAGTTGTTAAATTCTACGGAGAGTAGTATGGTAGGTGCTAAATACTATACTCCTACTTCAGGGATTCTGCACAAACTGCTTTCTTACAAACATGGCTACAGTAGTATGTATTCCTCTTGGATTACAGCAGCATAGGGACAATACATCGAGGTGACATGGAGCAGGGCTATCTAAGGGAGTTGTGATGGAAGAGGGGAGAATGACTGTTCACAGAAGGACTTGTCCATTCAGGGAGAAATTGTCAGGAGGTCCACGTCTCATGATATCTGCCTTACAATTTGTCACTCACACCTCCAACTACAGAGCAGGCAAGAAGTAGATTGTCAGTGGCTGTGCACATAAACAGAACCATGAACATTCAGGCTCCATTGATGCCAGAGCAAGGACAATGGGTGACCTCAAAATGCATAATAGTTATGCCTTTCTTTTCAGTGCTAATTTTCATTGCAGAAAAGCTTTATTGCTGGCCTCCCAATTCACCTTTTTTCTTTTATTGTGCATAATCTCAGTCTTAGATCGAGGCCATAAGATGCAAGAGCAGAAGTAGGCCATTCAACCTATTGAGTCTGCTGCTCCATTCAGTAAGATCACGGCTAATCCTCAACACAACTTTCCTGATTTTTCCCCCAACCCTTGATTCACTTACTGATTAAAGGTCTGTCGATCTTAACCCTAAATATTCTTTACAATCCCATCCAAGTCACTAATATTTATATTGTAAATATTTGTGGCCCCAGCATTGTTCCTTGTCGCAGTCCATTCATTACAGGTCACTATCCTGAAAATGCTACAATCAGCTCAACTCTCCCTTCTGTCTTCCATTTGTTAACCAATCCTCTATCCATGCAAAAAAAAAACCCTTAGACCAATGGGTCATCTTTTTGAGTTATCTATCGTGTTATATGTTATTTAATGTCTTTGAGAAATCAAAAAGTATTACATCCATTGGTTCCCCTTTAACTATCTTCCTAATTACCTCTTGAAATAATTTAGTTAATTTTCTTCTGCCCTGTCCCAAAGAACTCATCGACATCTTTTTCAATAGAAATAAGGACAGAAAACATTGCAAATACTCAACTGATGTTGCAGCATCGACAAAAATTTGAGTATACCCAACATTTCCTGTTCTTATTATAAATTTCCACTATCCATAGTGTTGTGCCTGGACAACAGAACTCGTATGGGATCTCACCCTCTTGCAAGCAGATAACATGCTCAATGCCTCATCACTGATCAAATCTTCCCTGTGAGATCTCCTCTAAAGTATACACAATATCATTACCTGAGGGAGGTGGCTGAGTGTGTGGATTTGAATCCCCGTACTTCCTACTTATCACTGTTCCTGCACTTTCACTTCTTCCTTTTTCACCTCAACCCAGACAGGTGATCAAGAGAAAAGCAAAATGGTGGGACGACAATGAAGACAGGTAAGGAGAGCAAGATGTGGGGGTCTTGTGCATAATCAGCTATGAAGAGCCAATCATAGGCCCCTGCAAATTAAACTTAACAATATCACAATGCAATTGTCAGACTGCCCAATCCTTTCTCTGTCAGTGCTGTATTGCATGAGTAAAGAAGGTGCAAAATTCACATTGGAGAGCCATTTGAATTTGTAGCACAATATTAAGACAAAGAACACAATATCTTGCATACGTCAGCTTCAGGAAAGGGGAGAACCAGTCATAAATTATGGAGTTTGCACCTTTCTATCTACAGACAACAGGAAGAAGGCAGGAATTACCTGATAACAGACCAAAACTGCCATTGACAAGAGTTGCAAACTCTTGGCTGTCTCCTTCCATAGTGTAAGATGCCAGATTCAAAGCATACATCTCATTCCTACTGTTTCTTCAGAGACCAGTAATTCCATGCCAGATGTTGGAATCACTGAACACAGCAGTTGTCTTATGTTGGTAAGACTGAAATTCTACAAGGTAGAGAATGAGGACAGCAAACCAGTGGCAGCAGAATCAACATGACATAGGGGGCTGTAGCTGTAGATGAACAATCAATGCATAAAGAGGGGAACCAGGGTCTTCAGCTCGAATGAACAGTCTAAATAGAAAGGGCATACTGAAGGTGTTGTAGCTACCTCTAGATGACTAGAGAGAAACCATCTCCTACCTCAGCCACCCTCTTCAGGCAGATCTGCAGCCAAGCTTGGAAGGAAGTCTTGTGCTGGGGGAGCTGAAGATTAGTGTTATGCTACATTATTTCAAATCAGTTCCTTTCAAAGCTTGTATGGACACTTGTATGGCAGCTGCTGATGAGAAAACAAAATTGCATGTGAGGATACTGATGCACTTAACAGGAAAGCAATTCAAGATTTTGCAGTTCACCATGGAAACATACAATCATGGGTTCTGCAATCATTTTGGGCTCCCTAAGTTCTGAGGGGCCGTTCGCAGCACACGTGTGGTACTTGGAGCTCCCTGGCATCATCCTGCATTCTCAGCTCAAGTGTGACCACAGACAACAATTCCTTCAGATGTGAGCCCACGAATTGTGTTACTGTCAAAGCACTAACATTCTGCAGTACTCCCAAGTTCCTTGAATGTTTGCATCCCCTCTTACATCTCCAGGTATGGCTCCTGAGTGACAAGGCAGAAACCATGACTAATGAGTCCAGAGTGAAAAGGTCAGTCTGATGGTAAACAGAATTTGAATGCAGCACTTGCTAACTCTGAGGGGACAACTGAGCTTCTGAAAATGTGTTTTCATTGCCTGGACCTTTCAGGAGGAGCACGACATTCACTAGCCACGCTTTCCCTTGTGATTGCTTGACAATGATTGCACAGCACACAGTAAACAACCTCACTCAATAACAGGGTGAGTTCACAGAAGAGAGGGAGATGGAGCAGCCACCCGTCTCCTCAAGTGACGGGAGAAAAGGGGAGTCTGAGAGGCTGAGGGAGTCATGGTGCCGGCGAAATAAGGCAAATACGCTTGAGAACCTGATGGCTAGGTTTGAGAACTAATTATTTTACATGAACATTTGTGGACACTTAGAATTAATGGCCAGTCATGATGCAGAAGCCCTATTGTCTCAAACATATGAGGGCCTGGGTCATCTCTAGGAAGACTTAGAATCTATCAGCAAGTACATTGAAACATGAGTGTATGCATCATTTTTCTATTTTAATAAATCACTTGTACTCTAACACACAATTGAATGTTGTCTTTTTTTCCTTATCACCTTGTAGAATATTGAGTGGATATAAAGCAATTGTTTCTCTTTGTTAAAGGGTCAATAACAAGGCGGGATAATATTAAGGTAAAAGGCAGGAGGTTCACAAGGAAATTGAGGAAAAGAAGTTAGTGGGCAATTGGTATACACTGCCTGGGAGGGTAGATGAGGCATGAAACCTCACAGTCTTTAGAAAGTACTTTGGTGAACATTTGAAACGTCACAGCATTCAAGGCTAAGTGCTAGAAAGTCAGACTAGTGTAGATTCAGAGTAGTCTTTTTTCCCCACTGGAAAGCCCTCTTCAGTCCGTATGATTTTACAACAGCAGAAATAAAGTATTAAACCCTATTTCCACATTTAAAAAAAATTTTACTTCCTTTTGTAACAAAATAAATTGTAGTCAAGAATGTTGCTTTGCAAAATCACAGTTGATTATCTCTGCCCCTTCCAGATTTTAATATTTGAAAGTAACTCTCATATTAAGATTCTGTTGCCCAAACTGACTCAAGGACATTGATTGGAGCTCAAGAGCACAGGGCAGCCCGTTCAGACTTAACAAATTCAGGCATTTGCAAAAAAAAAGTGTGGAATAGACCGTGAAAGAACAGAATGGATGCAGGCAGTGTCAGCAAATTTAAGAGGCAGCTGAATTGTTTTTTTGATGAAAGAAGCAATTCAGGAATTAAGTGTAGGTCTTCCTCTGCCTTTTTTCTTGAATACCACCTGCAAAAGTGGTACTATGCAAGGGACAAATGAATACAAATACCTTTTTCCCCAGCCTACTCCCTGACAAATCTGTACTGAAATATGTGCAGCTTATCTTAGACTCAGCACCTGATGGCACCTCAAGGGAGCGCAGTAATGTCAATTATTTGTAACTTAATACGATGCTCTGTAGACAGATTTTTCATTATAAGAGAAGAAAATCAGCAAAACTCGATACTACTGATTCCTGAGCTGTTGTTGCAGCACTTTTTGAAGTAACAGAAAGGTTGTCATGTAAAGAGTACATTTTAATTTAAATTTAATTTTAAAAAAGATGAAAGGCACTATTTAGTGCTTTATAATCCATGTCCAACTTGCACGCCCTTTTGTGATGCAGCTTACTTGGAGATAGATGAGCAACCAGACAGAGTGGAGAAAAGCAGGCCAAATATATAACTTACAGGGCAGAATCTTAGCAGGCTCTGAGCAACATGAGCCATGTACAGCCGGGACCACCTCAACATCTAGATTGTCACAGAGCATCTTTTTTTATTGCTCTTCAAGTGACAGGTTACACACTAGGTAGCAGTGAATTATCGAATGATAATAATTATTTATTAGATGTCTTATTCACAGCCCATCTTGCCACGGGTTGTGACCTTACCCAACCTGACAATAAACTCAACATGAAAAACAAAATGGGTTCAACTTGCTGTTGTCTCCAAACTATCTCCACATTGGACATGATCAATGAGCACCAGCCACACACACCCATATCTATCAACACTGGTATCTGACATGTTCCAACCTTAAAACACTCATGGAACATTTGCAAACCATTTACAGGAAAGACTTCTGCACTCCAATGCTGCACTGGCAACTGTCATTGTCATGTTGTTGCAAAAATCACTGTACTCATAAACACACAGCCAGCTCATGGTGTGAACCAGACTGCATCTCCAGACTGTGTGCTCACAGTCATAGCACTCATTCACTCAAAATGTTGCTACTTAGCCAAAAAGAACACAAGATTCAGCTTCATTGCTTTTTAAAATGTATTCATTGGATTTATGCATTTGAAAGTGATTTCTTGAAAGAATTTATGTAACCTATTCAACATATTACAGATAGTTATCTGACAGTACTACAGATTTTAATTTCAAGTGGCACACTAATTTTGCATTATTAACCCTTTGACCTCACTGACTTGCATTTATCAAAAAGCCACTATGTGGACCTAGGCTTTTTTCCTTTCAAGTTAAAGTTCATGCAGACTTTGTGCTATACATAAAGAAACTTATTGTTACATGTGTAACAATGTCAAGTGGAAGCTGGAAGTAACAGCTGAGCAACAATGGTGCTGGAAAGCATTAAAGTTTGAAACTCATTTCTCCAAATTAGGAAACTGTGTAAAATAAATTCTGATCTTGCAAAGGTTACAACCAAGGTCTTCGATAACTAGCCCTTTTTTGAGTCACCACAGATGACATTTATCAAACTGAGCACAGTTAAATGCCATTGAAAGCATGAAGAAAAACCTTTTGTCTAATTAGGACACTAAAGTCAGTGCTGTTCTTTATCATGTAAAAAGATTGATTTTCGGGGCTTTTTTTCTCCCTTGCTTTTTTGCCAAATCCAAACTGCATTCAACTGCACGTTTGTTCACTTTTTTTTTCCCCTGAAAGCAGAGGAATAAAGCAGAGACAAATGTAAAAGGTTGTACTTCATTTATCATGTGGGGAGAGGTCATTGTTTGCAAATTTCTGTACACATAACTGAGCTGCTCCCAATAAGTCTCCATGAATCTTGCAATGTCAGTATACTTCAGCAAGGGAAAGTGGGACTCTGAAAATCCAGGCATCTGACAGAAGCGATGGGCAAATTAAGCAAAAATGAAGTATAGCAATGCTACTGTGTCAGTAAACTGCATTTCATACCTAATTTTCTTTTCGGTATTGTTGGGCAAACCACACTATACGAGTTGGTTTTGAAATACATTGCTAACACTAAAGTAGAAACATTTGTATGATACAATGGCATGCTAGATAAAGGAAAGTGATGTGAAGCTTCAATTATTAATCAAAAATAACACTAACATGCATGAAGAA
Organism: Ginglymostoma cirratum; assembly: GCA_024137785.1. NCBI lineage: Eukaryota > Metazoa > Chordata > Chondrichthyes > Orectolobiformes > Ginglymostomatidae > Ginglymostoma > Ginglymostoma cirratum. The sequence goes on from JAHRHZ010000046.1 coordinate 30,332,964, forward strand.
CATTACACACTAAGAACATTAACAAAAGTATACATTTTTTTCAATATAAAGTGCATTTCTTTTATTTTAGACCATGGCACAATGTCAGTTACTTGAAACTCAGAAGTTAATAACAGCTAAACAAATATGTTCATATATTAGCCAAAGTAAATTCAAATGCTAAAGCATCTTCTAATCCTCTTTCAGTATTTTGAGGGGACTATTTTCTGCATGATATAGGTGTGATGTATGTGGTACCATATAGGTTTGTGGGCTCTTTAGGGGCTTACATGGTATGGCCACATTGGTCGAAAATGAACAGTCTTGTGGAGTAAACAAGATGTAATTCATTGTATTTCTGCAACTATTAACTGATAACAGGCTCTACAGTCCTGAAAAGACTATTGGGAGGAGCTAGAAGACAGTAAGGACCGCAAATGCTGGAAGCCAGAGTCAATGTGGAGCTGGACAAACTCAGCAGGTCAGACAGCATCAGAGGAACAGGAAAGTCAACGTCTTAGACCAAAACTCTTCATCAGGACTGGGGAAGGGGAGGGGAGTCCAGAAATAAATAGAGGGAGAGGGGTGGAGCTGGGGAAAGGGTAAGTGGGATGGTGATAGCTAGATGCAGGTAGGAGTTTGTTGTGATAGGTCAGTGGGAAGGGTGGAGCAGCAGATTAGGGGACCGGTTCATGGAGCATCTGTGCTCTGCACACACCAACCAACCTGACCTTCTGGTTGCCATCCACTTTCATTCCCCCTCCCATTCCCCTAATGACACATCCATCCTTGGCCTCCTCCACAGTCAGTGAGGCCACATGTAAACTGGAGGAACCGCACCTGATATTTTGCTTTGGGCGCTTACAGGCCAAGGATCTGAATATTGACTTCACCAGCTTCAAAATCCCTCCAAGCCAGCCTTATCCCCTGACCCACCTCCATGACCTGTCCTAACCTATCCATCTTCCCACTCACCTATCCGCTTCACTCTTCCCGCTGACCAATCACTATAACCCCTTACCTGTATCCACCTATCACGATCTCACCTACCGTTCCTCACCCGCAGCTCAGCCCCAGCCCCAGCCCCACACCACCCCCAATCTATTTCTGGGCTCCCCTTCCCCTCCCTGTCTTGAAGAAGGGTTTCGGCCTGAAATGTTGACTTTCCTGCACCACTGGGAGGAGCCAGCCTTGGGTTGGATTTCCAACAAGATCCTACTTTACATCCCACTAAACACTAGGAGACCAAATGCAAATTAAATGATTGTATTGCTCAAGATCTCCATTCAGTCCTCAAGTGTGACCTTGAGTTTTCAGGTAATGCCACACAACTTCTCATCATACATACATTTTGTTCCCTCGACTCCTGACCTTCCTTCCACACTGGTTTAATGAAGCACAATGCAAACTTATGGAAATGCAGCTCACCTCTTGAGCAGGCACTTCATAACTTTCCAGTCTCAACATGGAGTTCTGCAACTTGCACTCTCATTTTCAGACAGCAGGTATAGGAGTATAGGTAACAGTATAGGTTCTACGGTTGCTATTTCTACCTTCTCTAACCCATCATTTGTTTCTTTGTTCTGTAATCACTCACATTTTGACTTTCACCATCATCTCTTTTCATTCTTTGAGCAATCCTGGCCTCCACCTCACTACAGGCTCTTTCATTCTTTTCTCTCCTCCTTCCTGCCTATCACATCGTTGTGACTCCCAACCACCCATTTCTCTAGTGCCTAACTCCATCCAGCTTGAAAACAGTAACACTTTCTCCATTGATGTTGTTGGATCTGTTGTATTTATATCATCGAGTCGATTCCAGTGCTATAGTGATTGTTATGAGCTCAGCCTAGTGGACCTCATAGAATGTGAATTCACTGATTGGCTGGAGCAGGTTAATAGGCCCAGTGAGCCCTGGGTGACAGATAAAAACAGGAGTGTCAGACATTCTTGTCACTCAAAGCTGGCTCTGAGGAATCTGGATCAGTGCTGAGGACTCTCCGTGTGCAAATAAAAGGGTGACTTGGTGACAGGATACCAGTCTCTGTGGAGTTATTTCAAGTGACATGTCCACTCATACCGCAAACTGTCTAATGATCTTAGTGAAATTAATACAATGTGAGCTGGAATTTTTCTCAAACAGATATGAAATTAATATGAACAGGTCAGGTTTGAAAAAGCCATAAACTGGGCAAGAGGACCAGCAGATGGAAATGCACCATCTCCCCTATCCTGGATTTTTCACACTTCCTTCTTGTTATTTATCTAGACGCCAACAGAACAGTGGCCATCTGATGTTTTCCTGCTGGTGGCTAACTTCTGCCTCCTCAACCCTGTTCTGAACAAAAAGGTATTATGGTATTTCCATAAGCCAATGAACCAAAATAATTATGACCTCTCATTTCCACTGTTGGGTGGGAAAACAGCATCAGAAGAGCTCTTTTTTCTTGCCAGAACCCAAACCAGATTAAAATCTGCTCTCTCATTTTTGAGGAGCTCATTACATAGTGGCCTTTCAATCTTTAACACTTGCAATATATGATGTAATAAACAATAAAACTTATTACGTTACTTACAGCTACAAAAATTATGAATTAATTCAGTCAGTTTTTGTATTACAGAAGGGTAAAGATTTATATAATGCCAAAAATATGGTATAAGGGTTCATTCAACTTTTGTAACATTCAAAGCCAAATATAAGTGTGAAAAGTATAGAATAAAAGTTCGTTCAACTTTTGGCAATGTCAAAGCATAGTAACTCTAAAATTATTCCCCTTGTTTTAATTACTTACAGTTCATCGTTCAGTCAGACATGATTCTCATATAACAGGAGAGGAAACCAAACCTACAGAAAGCAGACAACATTGAAAGCATATTAAAAAATCTGCCTTTTAAGAATTTCTTGCCGTTTCTTTCTGTATTTACATTTAACTGTTTAATACGAGAAATAGTTATAATTGGCTATGATGACTAGTTATATACAAAGTACCCTCACTTAAATTAGTACTTCTGATTCCACTTTGTTAAAAACAGGACTAATGCATGAACATCATGTCCCAAACTCAATTATCAAGCTTTTTGTTCCCCAGAACAAAAAAAAATCAGTAGAACAAAGCCCAGAAGCAAAAGGCCTAAAAATATTAAAATAGGGGGCAAAATGTAAAAACACAGCCTTGGATCACTGAAGAATTACAGGAAATGAAGAGAAATTCTTTGTGTATACCATTGGGATTACAAAGGCCCAGAGAGCTGTAGCCGGTATGAAGATACTTACTCTTGCAACACTTTTATGACATTTAATGAAAAAGGTTCAGGTTGACTAGAACTTAATGTGATGGCTCAGAAGAATGATAAAACTGACAGCTGGCCAATTGAGAGAGATATAAAGATGACCAGAATAAAAATGTCACGAACAGTTGAAGCAACTCAAGCAGTCATTCAATATCATACGGTTAGAAACAGCAACTTTTTCCAGTAATCTAAATGCAAATATTAGGTTTTTATATTTTATAAAGTTAGGTTTCAGCATATTAAGCAGCTTTATTGCTGCATAGTCAAACTTATTTATGAGTTCTGTTATCACTTGAATAGTAATATTGGCAGCAATAAGTTGTCAGCTAATGAAATATGATCAAAAGTCATTTGAATTAATCTGTTTAACGATCTGGAATGTGTAATTGAGCTACACTCATGAATTCAGCTTCACTTACTTTGGCCCAGATAGAAAAATGACCAGGTGAAATAACCAGTATAAATGAGCTTCAGGCAGATGGTAAAAAAAGGTGTCTTTCTTTTTAAAAACATTTTGCTAAAATGAGTAGCAGTCCTGAGATTGCACGCTGAGCTCTCCAAACCTGTTTGACTGAATCAGAAATAAATTTTCATTTAGGCTTTAGTATAGTTGTTACAGACATATGCTCTGTTGTCTGAGTAATTAGCAGATATCTTTCTGATGAAGTCCACTTCACTTCAGTTGTTGAATTCTCTCTTTATGAGGGCAATAAGTACAATACTGGTTTATTAAAAACTGAAAGAATTGTAAGGATGTTTGTTATTGCTACTTAACAGGGTTTAAACTGAAACAGAAATTGCTGGGAAAGTTCAGCAGGTCTGACTGCATCTTTGGAAAGAAATCAGAATTAACCTTTCCAGTCCAGTGAAGTTCTGAAAAAGGATTTCTGGACCCGAAATGTTAACCCTGATTTCTGTCCACAGATACTGCCAGACCTGCTGAGCTGTTCCAGCAATTTCTGTTTTTGCTTCTGACTTCCAGCATCTGCAGTTCTTTCAGTTTTTTAAAGGTTTACACTAGTTTGGCAGAGTGATGAAAACCTTGGGGTGAATATAAAGAAGTCACAAATCACAAACGGAAAGCAGAAAATTAGCGAATGAGTTTGGAAGGCATTGGAGGCCTTCTTCTTAATTCTTAAAAAAAACTTGTTTGGCAGTGCTCAACAGTATAAGTTAAATTCAAAGTATATAGCAAATCAAGCAGATGAGCTGGTGAGCATAGATAGCAACATGGCACTAAGATACAGAGGTATGTCAGAAATCTACCTAGGGCTGTTAAAAGTAGTCGGGGAGCCACTGTTTACCAATCCTCGTCCAGTAGAATATGGTCCTGGAGGATTGGAGGACCGCTACCACAACACCTTTATTTAAAGATGACGCATTGTGTAGACTGAATAATTACAGGCCACTGTAACCTCGGTAGTGAATAAAAATTGTTCTAATCACTGTGACGTGGGATAAATTGTAGCATTGAAACTAAACAATGACAGTTAGCTTGGAATTGTCCATGACATGTTGTGGTTGACTAATAGAACTGAATTCCTCGAGGAGGTAACAAGCAAAATTGATGACGGATAATGTAGTTGATGTGGTGCGCAAGGATTTTTGCAAGGCTTTTGATAATGTCCTATGCGGCAGACTATTTTTTAAAAAATTAAAAGTCCATGAAATCCATGCAGTCAGATTAAAAAAAAAGGCTCAATGGCAGAAAAGTGAAATTCAGCTCAGAAGTGTGAGATGATGCACACAGGAGTTCAAACGAGGCAAAAGAATACACAACTGGATGACTACTGAGAGATGTAGAGGGCATGAGGGGCCTTGGAGTGCATGTCCACACATCCATAAAAAGTAGCAGAACTGGTTGAAAAGGTGATTTAAAGATGCACATGGAATACTTACCTTTATTAGCTGAGATATAAAATCTCAGAATATGGAGTTTATGTGGGAGCTACAGAAAATACTACTTAGGCCACAATTCGAGCAGTGAATATAGTTTTCTTCTTATTCATTCACAGGCTGTAGGTTTCATTGGCTGGGCAGCATTGACTGCCCATCCTAGCTGTCCTCAAAGATTGTGATGAGTTGATGCAGGCCATTGCCTGGACTGGCCAACACAATACATGAAATATGTAATTTCACGAGAGACTGCATTTCTGAGGACAAATTGAATGTAGTGAATTACTGTCCTATCAGTAAAATGCCATCGACAAGTAACACTTTCTTCGCAATAACCTACTTGCTAATGCTCAGTTTGTGCTCGGCTCGGGCCACTCAGTTTGACCTCATTTTAGCCTTGGTTCCAGCATGGGCAAAAAGGTACGGAATTCTAGAGGTGAGGTGATCTCAAGATGACTATATGAGGCAACAATGGATCTCTAGCAAAACTGGAGTAAAAGGGAATCAAAAGGAAAAATCCCCAATTGTTGGAGTCATACGTGGCACCAAAGAAGATGGCTTTGGTTTTTAGAGGTTAGTCGTCTCAACTCTCGGAGATCTTAGCAGGAATTCTTCAGCATGCTGTCCTAGGCCCAACCATCTTCACTTTCCTCATCAATAACCTTCCTGCTAACACAAAGGTCAGAAGTGGGGAGGTTCATTGTCAATTGCACAATATTCATCACCATTCGTGACTCCTCAGAAACCAAAACAGTCCATGTCTAAATGCAGCAAGACCTGGACAAACTCAGGTTTGGGTTGACAAGTGGCAAGTAACATTTGTGCCGCACAAGTGTCAGGCAATAAGCATTTCCAATGTGAGAGAACCTAACCATTCCCCTTTGAGATTCAATGCTACTACCATCACCGAATCCCCCACTATTAACACCCAGGGGTTAACATTGATCAGAATGTGAAACTATCATAAAAATACTATGGCTACAACAGGAGGTTAAAAAATTCTACAGCAAGAAAGTTGCCCCATATCTTGTCCATCCTGTCAAGTTGCAAATTAGTAATATGATGGAATAATGTCCCCTTGTCTGGATCAGTGCAGCTCCAACAACACTGAAGAAGCTTGACACTATCTAGGATAAAGCAGCCTACTCAATTAGCATCATCCACAAATATTCACTCCCTCCACCACCAACACTCAGTTGCAGCTGTGTGTATCATCAAAAATATACATTGCGAGATTTACCAAAGATCCTTAGACAACAGCTTTCAAATCCATAACCACTTCCATCTGCAAGGGGCAACAGGTATATGGGAACAACATTACCTGCAATTTCCTTTCCAAGTCACTTCCTGTCCTGGCTTGGAAATGTATCACCATTCCTTCTGTTTCATTGGGTCAAAATCATGGAACGCCTTCTCCAACAGTATTTTGGTTCACCCACACCAAGTGGATTGCAATGATCAAGACGGCAGCTCACCATATTACCTTTGCAAGGGCAACTAGGGATTGGCAACAAATGCTGGCCCAGCCAGCAATACCCACAACCCACAAATGAATAAACAGAACTATGTTCCAAGTAGAGCAGTTGGTTCAGGAATCTTGTGTCAGACATAAGAATAAAATGTTCCAAGCAGCTGAGATGGCCTTCTATGAATACTACCTAAATGCTGGGCAAATTGGCCATTGTGAGAAGGTGCTAATTGTGAACCGCCTTTCTTTCCATTAAATTTAGAGGATCTTGTGAAGACACTGCTCATAGTGCTTGCTGTAGGTCATTCAAGCGTCTGAAGCATGTAGGAGCATGGAGATCACTGTTGCCTGTTAAACTATTCTCTCGGTCTTGGGTTTGAGGTACTGATTTGAAATACTCTTTCTCAGTTTGCTTAAGGCTGAACTTGTATTCTGGAAGCAATGATGAATTCTACCATCTATCCCTGCCTTTACCAAGAGGAGGCTCCTGAATAATGGAAAACTGTCTTCACTTTGCAGGATCTTGCTATTGATCTTAATCAATGTGGGAAGGTGTTTTGCTATGGCAGCTGGTTTGGAAAGGACCTTAGTTTTCTGGGTACTTGGTGAAAGGCACATTGTCTCTTTAATTACAGAGGAGGAGTTTGACAATGTTCTGAAGCTCAGTTTCTGTGTACATGCAGACATAAACTTCATCAGCATACTGCATTCCTGATTGATACTGCAGTGGTTTGGTTTTGGATTGAAATTGGCAACATAACTTCCTTACATGTAATATTTTTTGTGATTCTTTCACAAAAGATTTTAACAAATTGAAACTTCTCTCTCTGGAAAAAGCTACATAAAGCTTTCCATTTACAAGAACAGGTCTGGGAATATAAATGCAACTTTTGTCAAGAGTTCAACCTTGTGAATTGTTTATAGTCTAAAAGGAAAGCTCAAATCTTAGAATGGGTTTACAAGATAGATTCAATATTGTGAGGAACAATCATTCTAAACGCTTGAAATCTGTCCATTACAACTTGAGCATCTATCATCAAAATAAACAAAGTTTAAAAAATTGTCACACTTAACCATTTTAACCAGTTCTATCATCTTATCCAACCTTGTCATGCCACCTCAATAAAATAATTCTATTCTTCCCATGCCACAATTACCCCAGTCTTTTGCAAGGCCCACTTGCCTCTATGTACGTCAGGCACTGTCCATGAAACAAATCCACAACATGCTTCCCTTTAACTGAAAGACAGTAGGGACAGACAAACACCGAGTATTGTTCATGTTTATTAAAGTAAATGCATTACTTTATTAATTTGAGAGTATTCTGATGTAAATCAAATCTGTATCAAATGTTGCACAAAAGTTTAACTTAAATCCTTTAGCTCTTGAAAATAGGCTTCATTAGTATGCATGCACCTTTAATTAAATTATCCTACCAGGACAAATCATTAAATAGACGAGTATTAAATAAGAAATTCATTGCACCATAACAAAATATTTTGCAAGATAAAATTTTCTTTCATATAAACAAAACACCATGCTGGATTAGATATTTAGTTTGTTCAAGGCCTCCTTCCCTGCTTCTTTTCTAATTCTTTTCAATTTTAGTAACAAATTCTTTCCAACCTAAAAGTTTAGTTTTTCTAGTGGTGTTTGAACTATTAAACTAGGGAGATGGGAATGGGTAAAATGGACCATGTAGTTCCTCAATCATGTTTCAACATTCAATGACATTATGGCTAACCTGTGACCTAAATTCATTAGCTGCCTTTGCTGTATCCCTCAATCTCTTTGGGTAGCAACAACCTGTCAATACAGAAGCAAAATACTGCAGATGATGAATTTTGGAAAGAAAACCAGAAAATTCAGGAAGGGCTTGACTGGACTGGCAGCAGCAGAATTGGAAACTCTCCACAGATGCTATTGGCCTGTTCAGTATTTCTAGTGTATGTGTTTTTAATTTAAAAAAAAGTATAGTTGCAAGTCTAAAATTAATTGATCCAGCATAAACTTCCATTTGTGGTACAGTTGCAAACTTCTACGACCCAATTAATGCGTGGATGCGTTTTCTAATTTTAGTCTTGAATAGCCTGCCTCTTTTCTTTTGCTATGTCCTCAAAACCTGAACCAGTGAAAATAATTTCTATTTATCCCTCTTAATATCTTGAAAATGTTGATTAAATCACCTCTTTATGTAAGGTATACGACCTTAATTAATTTGTGTAATTCTTCCTTATAATTTAACTCTTGGAATCCAAATACTATTTTTATGAACTACATTGCATTCTTTTCAAGCCAACATATTCATTCTAAGCTGTGGCAGCCAGAACTGAACCCCCTAAATCAGGGTTTTGTCCTGGAGGTATAAAGACAAGATTCCATGATTTATGATTGTTTTGTGTACTTTTTGATTGCGTTTTATCATGACACATACACCACAGTTTATACCTTTTGGCCATTTAGAAAATACTGTGGTCAATCCCATTTAGGTCCATACTGAATGATCCCACATGCCTATATTGAAATACAACTGTCACAATGTTTTTATCTCCACTTCATACAATAATATCTCCAAGTAATGTTATGGTTCCATCCACACTGCAGACTTAGCGCTGATGACTTGTCTCATTAGAAACCTGAGGTATGTGGCTCTCCATCCTTCTAAGTTGTTAATAACTACAGTGTGTTATTGAGATCCAACAGAGATCCCTAGTGGGACACCACTAATTAAATCCCACAAATTTGTGTGCACATTCATTATCATCACTACATTCTACCCCCTGAACATTGATATATTGAATGGTGTGAGGTTATGTTTACCTCAGAGATAGGAACTAAATTTGTCAGGAAAAAAAATGGCTTGCCCATTCAACTTTATAACAGTGTGGGAAGGCTACATTGCTGCTAAACAGCCTCTTTGGCAATTGTCTCACCGTTTCAAATTTTTCTTCTGTTGGAAGTTTTATAAAATAGAAAATGTTAAACAAAGCATTTGTTTTTCATCTTTTCCATATCACTCTTAACCCCATGCTTCTTTCCTTCTACTTTGTTTTCTGTACCTAATTTGGCCTTAACTTCAGTGTTCTAAGTCAAACTTGCTGGTTCAGGCTCCATACTACACATTAATGATTCTTCAGTCTGAATGGTGAAAGAACTACACCATTGCTTGCCTGTTACACATGTCCCAGGTCTTATTTAGAAGGTGCTGCACATTTTTGGAGCTCTATCCTATTTAATTAGTCCTATATTTCTTATACAATAACATCACCCAGACATCACCTGGAAGTAGAAAACTTGGAGGCAAGAAGGGAATTTAATTAGGTATTTTGGTGATGAGTCCAAATCCTACCATCTTTCCACTTCCAACAGAATTATGTTCTCTGTGGGAAGGCCACGGTTAACTTTTCCACCTCACTGCCACTAAGTGGCCAAGTTACAGCCTCAGCCTACCACCCTCTTGGATTAGTTCAATGCTAAGGAGGCCTGTTGGCATGTGGTACACCTAAAAGGTCAAGCTACACAGGCAACTTCTCATTTTGGCAGGGCAAGGTGAGGGGGGTGGGTGCTATTGCTACTGCAGATTCATCAGTTAAAGTCAATTATTGCTCACATGAGACTGGATATAGAACAAGGACTGCACACTTAGAACCACCTCCTTCCCTTTGATGCACCACACTTCACACACTTACCTTTGGCTCCGAGAATTGTCTTCCAGGAACAGCATCAGTCTCTTCGTTGACTGCTGAACTCAAGAGCTGACAACCTGATTGGCCAGCAAGTCTTGTTGGGTGGAGCTTCTAGGGTCTTGAGTCCAGGTGAAGGCCCAGCAGTGGCCTCACCACTGCCTGATTGGCATGTGGTGTTGCAGGCCTTCCCTTGAAGAGGAAGTGCAGATGTCAGTAACAGTCTATCGCCTGAGGGTCTGATCCTGTAACAAGTTTCTGCCTTTTTATTTGCTTCACCTTGGTAAGAATGGGAGAAATAGGTTTCCTGTAAAGTTCTGCAGGAGCAAAGATGCCAACAGACCTGCTGAGCTTTTTCCAGTAATTTTGTTTTTGCTCCTGATTTACATCATCTGCAGTTCTTTCAGTTTTTTTTAAAGTACTGCAGGAGCCTTTTATTTGCAGAATGATTATATTTAAAGAATATTTGTGGCAAAATAAGAATATCTCCATAAATTAATGAATAGAAATGCAATCAAGTCTGAAACACGAATTTAATAATGTGGTGTGCAAACTTGCATAATCTTCCTCAAAATCAATAATTGGTACTACCTAAATGTACTAGATGTTGATTTATCAAAATAATTCCTTCTATCCCAATTAGGGGTTTTGTAGTTCTTATGAGAGCAATTCATGTAAATTACATCAAGGAATTTAGTGAGTCAGTGTGAAGAGACATTAGTTAGAATTGGCAGAGTGTTCTGTTTAGCTGTTCATCTAAAGCATAGCTTTCAAAGCAGAATAAGTTGTACAGTTCATTAGAACCAGCCTTTTGTGGGTGAATTTGTGGTTTGAAATCAGCTTTCACACATAGGATCGGGCTCTAGAATAACTGTCAACTGTGATTTCTTTTATGTGAAATGATCATGAGTGCAGTTTTTTAATGACCTTTTCACACTAAGAATCTGCTGACATCCCTAAGTGAATAGATGTTCTCAAAGAAGAGATAAGTTATGGATCCTGCTCTAATCCACATTTAGTACAAAATGCTGTTGTATCAGTGCTTAGTGCCTGTAAAGATTAACTGCCAGCATGAGATGATCTCTACCCATCTGGATACAAAAGACTGTTCCCTGGACCAATAAGCAGTGTCAGTTTGATTCAAGTTGTTTAAGTGCTAAATCAATGAAGCTAACAGTAATGTGTGAGGAAGTAGAATATATCTTAGATGCATTGTAACTAGATAATAAGTACTATGTAATAAACAATTTACATTCTGCTGAATACACCATCTTGGCATCCTTCCCACTGGTAGACTAGTACCAATAAAGGGGATTGGTGGCAGCAAATCTACCCAAAGCTTCTCAGTCCCACCATTCCATAGTGCTGGCAGCACAGGCATTCAACGTTATAAGATGGCGACAGTGGTGTGGATTTTCCAATTATAATAATTGCCATGCTGTGAAAGGATTTGAAGTGCAAGTTTAGAATGACTATCAGCAGATTGCTAAAGGTCTAATTGACAACTAATTTGCCTACTGGAGCTCATTAAAGAGATTGTGTGACATTTTGGTTGACAACGTTTCAATTACTGACCTCTCCTAGCTAGCGAAAATCAGCTGACAGATATAAAACAAGACATTGCTAATAATTTTGAGTGCTTCTTAAAGAATGCTCATCTTTTAGATATTTTTTAACCAATCAGTTCAGAGAAGTTATTTACACACCTCTGTAATAGGTGGGACTTGAACCTGGGATTTCTAGCTGAAACGATGAGACACTACCACTACATCACAAGACCCCCGATGCTCACATTTCACGTATTTCCTAATTATTTGTTTAGTGATGTTACGACACACCTCCGGAACAGTTGGGATCTGAAGCCAGGCCTCCTGGCTTAGAGGTAGAGGGATCCACCATTGTGCCACACCAGCCCAATGCTCATCTTGCATTGTATATTTTTTTTTAATCATCTCATCCAGACATGTTATTACACACCTTTGGAGGACGTGGGACATGAACCTAGGTCTCCTGGCCCTGGGGTAGGGACACCAGCACTGCACCACTAAAGCTCAATGCTCATGTTTCAATGTTCATATGCTGATTGAGATTAACTGACCATATTGCAGTCGAAGGTGACATTAGACAGTCATCAAGAATCCTTCTAGGACAATTTGTCAAGATTGCATTCATATTATTTCAACAATTTTCCTAAACTTCTTCAGGACTTTTTCTAGGAGTAAATCATAGAATCCCTATCGCGTGGAAGCAAACAATTTAGCCCAGTGGGTCAACACTGACCCTCTGAAGAGTATTCCACCCAAACCCACCCCATGCCTGTAACCCTGCATTTCCTATGACCAATCCACCTGCACATCTCTGGACTGTGGAAGGAATCAGAGCACTCAGACATGGGGAGAACATGCAAACTCCGCATAGACAAAGTCACCCAAAGATGGAATTGAACCCAGGTCCCTGGCGCGGTGAGGCAACATTGCTGACTACTGAGCTACCTTGTCACCCATAAATAAGAACATAAGAACATAAACATAAGAACTAGGAGCAGGAGTAGGCCATCTGACCCCTCGAGCCTGCCCCGCCATTTAATAAGATCATTGCTGATCTTTGAGACTCAGCTCCACTTACCCGCCCACTCACCACAACCCTTAATTCCTTTACTGTTCAAAAATGTATCTAGCCTTGCCTTAAAAACATTCAGTGAGGTAGCTTCAACCACTTCACTGGGCAGGGAATTCCACAGATTCACAACCCTTTGGGTGAAGAAGTTCCTCCTGACCTCAGTCCTACATCTGCTTCCCTTTATTTTGAGGCGATGCCCTCTAGTCCGAGTTTCACCTGCTAACGGAAACAACCTCTCTGCCTCCGCTTTATCTATTCCCTTCATAATCTTATATGTTTCTGTAAGATCTCCCCTCATTCTTCTGAATTCCAATGAGTATAATCCCAGTCTACTCAGTCTTTCCTCATAATCCAACCCTCTCAACTCTGGAATCAACCGAGTGAATCTCCTCTGCACCCCCTCCAGTGCTAGTATATCTCTTCTCAAGTAAGGAGACCAAAACTGCACACAGTACTCCAGGTGTGCCCTCACTAGGACCCTATACAGCTGCAGCACAGCCTCCCTGTTTTTAAACTCCACCCCTCTAGCAATGGCAGACAAAATTCCATTTGCCTTTTTAATTACCTGCTGCACCTGCAATCCTACTTTTAGCGATTCATGCACAAGGACACCCAAATCCCTCTGAACAGCAGCGTGCTGCAATTTTTTACCATTTAAAACACAGTCCATTTTGCTGTTATTCCTACCAAAATGAATGACCTCACACTTATCAACATTGTACTCCATCTGCCAGACCTTTGCCCACTTACTTAGACTATCTATATCCCTCTGCAGACTTTCAGTGTCCTCTGCACACTTTGCTCTACCACTCACCTTAGTGTCATCTGCAAATTTTGACACACCACACTTAGTTCCCAACTCCATGCAAATGCCATGCGATACTAGCTTGTAGAAGAAACTAGGAGTAATGTTGTGCTTATTCATGGTTGTAGGGAGGAGATGGCCTAGTATTATAAGACAGTTAAACCTGAGGCCCAGGTAATGTTCTGGAGACGAATGTTCAAAACCTACCATGGCAGTGGGTGGAATTTGTTTCAATAAAGAATCTGGAACTAAGAGTCTTGCGAGAACCATTGTAGATTGTCAGGGAAAAAAAAATGACCTAGTTCACTAATGCCCTTTAGGGAAGGTAACTGCTGGCCTGCTTGTGACCATAGATTCACAGCAATGTGGCTGGCTCTCAACTGCCCTCTGAAATGGCCCAGCAAGCTACTCAATTGCATAGACCACTCCAAAGGGAAAAAAAGAAAGAATGTGGATCGGCCATGTGGCATTGACTTAGGCACTGGATACAACAATGACAAAAATAGACCTGCAACACATGGACTGCAGTGATTTAAAAAGGCAGCTCACCATGACGTTCTCAAGGGCAACTGGGGATGGGTAATAAATGCTGGCCCAGCCAGTGATGCCCATGGGAATTAAAGGAAGTATTAACATCCATCTTGAGTGAGAAGTGCTGAGTGAATGATCCATCTTGGTTAATCCTGAGATCCACAGCATCACAGATACCAATATTCACGCAATTTTAATTTACTCCCCATGATAACAAGAAATAACTGAAGGTAGCAGATACTGCAAAGGCTATGGACCCTGACAAAATTCCAGCAATTGCACTGAAGACTTGCACTAACTGCATTACTAGCCAAGCTGTTTCATTACAGTTCCACTGGCATCTATGCAGCAAAGTGAGAATTGCCTAGGTATGTCCTATTAACAAAAAGCAGGAAAAATCCACTTTGACAACTAATTGCTGACCTTTTAATCTACAATTGATCATCAGCAAAGTGATGCAACACTGTCATCAACAGTACTATCGGATGACACTTAGCAATAACTTGCTCACAGTCAATCAGCTTGGGTCTCACAAGGGCCACTCAACTCCTGATCTCATCTGCCTTGGAGAAAAGGACCGAGTTCCAATGATGAAGTAACAGTATTTGTGCTTGACATCAAGGCTGCTTTAGGCCATATGTGGCAGCAAGGAGCCCTTGCAAAACTGGAGTCTACGGGTATCAGGTTGCATATATTCTGCTGGCTGGAGTCATGCTGAGCACAAAGCAAGATGGTTATAATAATAGGAGTTCAGTCATCTCAGCCACAGACCACCTCTGCAGCAATTCTTCAGCGTAGTGCCCTAGGTCCAACCACCTTGAGCTGTTTCATTTCATCCATAAGTTCAGACATGGGAATGTTTGCTGATGAGTGCCTAATATTCAGCACCTTACATGACTCTTCAGATGATGAAGCAGTCCATTTCTGGACCTAGACAACAACATTAATTCACTAAACAACACTAGAAGGTTCACTAATGTCCTTCAGAGAAGAAAATTGCCATCACTACCTGGTCCGGCCTACATGTGACTGTAGACCCCACAGCAACGGTCTACTGTCAAGGATGCAGATAATTAAAGTCATTGGTCCAGAAAAATTGTTTATTTCATGCTTAATCATGCGTGTAATTGTGAAGTTGAATGTTTCTTTGTAATGAGTCCAGAGTTTCCCAGGGACTGAATAAAATTTGCTGGAGTTTTACTTGCATTTCTCATTACAACTTCTTTAAATAAAATCAATCTCAAAATTTTGAAAGTCATTTTTAATCTGTGGATAGAACTTTGATAACTAAAATTGTACAAAGGTGATTGAAGACATACATTCAACACGGAAATAGAATTGTGTCATCTTTAAAATAAGAAGTTGTACTCTCTGACATGATTTGAGTCCTTAGTTTTTAATTGCCTAATGAAATATCAACTACCCTAGCCACATAATGACAAATATTAGTATGAGGAAAGAATTTCTAAAATGAAACATTTAAAAATATAGGACCAAGGCTAGGCCATTTGGCTCCCCAAGACTGTCCTGGCATTTGATAAGATCATGGCCGATCTGATTTATAGACTCACTTTCTTGGCTATAGGCTGTGTCCTTTGACTCCCTTGTTAGTCCAGAATCTATCTC
This sequence comes from Ginglymostoma cirratum, assembly GCA_024137785.1. Taxonomy (NCBI): domain Eukaryota; kingdom Metazoa; phylum Chordata; class Chondrichthyes; order Orectolobiformes; family Ginglymostomatidae; genus Ginglymostoma; species Ginglymostoma cirratum. Next base: position 30,348,862 of record JAHRHZ010000046.1, read on the forward strand.
TGCCATGATAAAGTTAGTCATGCACCAGATGAGTTTTTGTGATCATCAATGGTAGCTTCATGTTTACTGATACTAAATTTTCAATGACAGATTTTTAAATTAAATTTAAATGCTATCCATTACAGTGGTGGAACATATACCCAATTTAAACTGTCCAGACCATTAACCTGGGCTGCTAGAGTACTAGTGACATTATTATTGTAACCATATCCTCCTCATCCTGGAAGCAAATGTACTTAAAAAGGCTGAAACATATTACAGTTGTCTAGTGCTTTAGGTAAATCAATATTATTTTTCTTTTAGATTCTAGAGTTGAACAATAGGGGATGGCATTGTTATCCAATATTCTTGGTTGCTGCTCAAGGCGGGCTGCTTCCTTTATTTGGTATTGTTGGCAAATCATAGAATCCCTACAGTGGGGAAACAGGCCCTTCCACCCAACAAGTCCACAGAGCATCCCACCCAGACCCCTCCCCCTATGACCGACCTAAATTACACATCCCTGAATACTATGGGCAATTTAGCATGGCCAACCCACTTATCCTGCACATCTTTGGACTGTGGGAGGAAACCAGAGCACCCGGAGGAAACCCACGCAGCCACAGGGAGAATGTGCAAACTCCACATACACAGAGGATGGAATTGAACCCGGGTCCCTAGTGCTGTGAGGCAGCAATGCTAACCACTGAGCCACCGTGCTGCCCAAATCTAAAACTTTGTTAGCTTCCCCTCACCTGCAATTAAAATGGTGTGTGACGGGTGGATTTTCTGTACATGATTTCAGACAAGTTAAGATGGCAAGAGATGAAAAGGTCCCAGTATCAACTTAGTAGGTCTCACCACTCCCATTCCATGTCCCCATGGTTCTTACAGTTTAAATACATCATTGGAGTCATAAACAGCCCTGAGCAATAATTCCAGTCAGAACAGTTGATAAGGAGTCACAGAAGCATGTTGCTGAGACTTAGATATTTCATGATTTCTTTTACAATAAGCAATGCCACAGGTGCTCTACTGTTATGAGTAGAGATGTGGAAATAAGCTGCAATAAGTCAAATGGGATAGCATCAGCACTCTAGCCATTAACCTACCCACATCACCTGTGGTTTTACTAGCAATGAATGACCACTCTAGTAAATTTGTTGCTTACTGGGGTGGGATTTCTTCTGTTTGGGTATCCTGTGCCCACCAGAAATACTCACCTTTCACCAACTAAACATCTTTCTCACCCCACTGAACCCAGGCCCCTTCCCTGACTCACCAAGTCCTGCCGGCCTGATACCATTAAAAACCCCAACTTACCTTTACAACTCGGCCTGTGACACCTCGGCATGAGATGGTCTATAATTCCAGTAGTGGCCACCAATCCCAGGGAATCTTTTGGGAGTAGAAGCTGCTGGCCCTTTGGTTAACCTGACAATACTCAAAGTCAGAACCTCCTCTCTAAAGCGGGTTGACCCAATTAATGATTCAACCATTGATCAGCTCTGGTGTGACTCAGTCAAGTAGGAATGGATTTATCTCCATTTTTTTAACCCAGAGACAGGGTTCTGACCTCTGTGTAAATTTCAGTCTAATATTTACCCAAATGTTTTCCTTTTGCAATGTTAACTTTGTTCATTGCACCATTATCAGTGATTACAGCTCCCTGAAATATGAAAGGCAGACTGCAAGTGCATAGCTTTAAATAAATTCCCCATTAGGCCGGTAATTGCTTCACATTGAAATTGGCCATTGCTTTAGATGCAGTTCAAAACTTTGGTGATCACTACAGTAAAATTGAAGTAAATGTCTTGCTTGACAATCAAATGGCAAAGGTTAATACTGTTACCATAAAAAGAGCAGGACAATATTAGCAAACTCTGTGCTTTGGATTTTAGCTCAGAGGCACTTTCCAATGCAGGGGGACCCTGTTGTGAGGGTGGGAAACCTGGAATTATGAATCTCCCGAACAACCTGCAAGTGTTATTTAAGTTGATTTCTCTGTATGTTTCTTACTCAGTGGTAGCCTGGGCTGGGTTGGGATCCTGTTAGAGGAGAAATCCCACTTCACAAAGTTGCAGCTGAGCTGATCTGAAAGAAGGTAGGGCTAGCGAGGGCAGGAGCGATGTTGGGTAGACCTCTGATCATGAAGGAGGTGGCTGTGACCACTTGGGTGAGGGACAAATCAGGTTGGGTTGAAGATGATGGTTGGACCAGTGAATAGCAGCCACGTGGGTCATGTTGGGATGAGAGGTTTCATTGGTTGTTGGGAGGGTGTAGTTCCATTGTTAGTTGGGGTGTGGTGTTGATGTTATGATGGCAGAAATTGAGATAATAGTTGGACTTTTCCAATCATAGGGAAGTCTGTGGAGGAAATTGATTGTTGTCAGAAAAAGCAGACCCATCTTCGAGAAAGGAGAGGTTTCCCAGAAAGAAAATACAGTAAAACTGACAGATGAGACATATTGGTCTGACATCTTGTATACTTAAAAATGGAAGTTCAGTACAATGCGTATATTTCATTTCCAAGTGTTACTGTCCTTTACAATGTATTTTTCCCCTGGGTTAAAGTAAACTCACCTGCTCTTCCTTGCTCACAGGCAGTGCTACCTAGGTTTTTAACTCAGGATTCAAGCCCAGCACCATGTTTCACTTGCCAGATTTACAGAGGCCTCGAAACATGACTTAACGATAAGTCAGAAGACAGGAGGCTTCATTACAATATTTAAATGACTAACCCACCTCTTGCAAATAGGTAGATTGTGCATCCCATGACTTGCTTTTGTTAAAGGCAGTGAGAATTGGTATGGGTGAGGGTGTTCAAAGCAGGTCGAGTTACTCTATCCAACTTCTGGACATTTAATGTCGAACCCGCCCCTTCCCCAGCCATTGTTGATAGTTTAGTTTCAGCTAATTGGTCTGATTAATCCTTTCCTTACATTTTGATTGACTTGAATCATACAACACAGAAAGGGCCCTTTACCCCGTTGAGTCTGCACCTGCATGACGACCACTAAAGGTGCTCGAATCCCAATTTACTGCACTTGTCCCATATACTTGAATGTTATGATATTTCAAGTGCTCATTCCAGATTCTCACCACACTCTTGAGTGAAACAGTTTTTTTCTCTCAAATCCACTCTGAATCTCCGAGGTGGAATCTGACTAGGTGGAGCTGGTGGAGGAGTTTAATACCCAGTAGTATTGGTAGATCAACATGAATCTGTAATTGGAGCCCCAGACATTGCGTTAATATTCAAAAGGGGTCTTCAAATAATTATCATTCCTGCCTCAACTCATAAACAGGGCAATTGCACTTACAGGATCAGAGTACCTCCAATTGGTTTGGTTCCTTTAGCCATGCCAGAAGTCTTAGTTGACATTTCTTGAAAACCTGTGAAAGTGTGTTAAAATTAAATAATTTAATAGTGTGCAGTTACAACCAATACTTACAATGAGACATTATTTATTTGTTCTTAGAATTGTTGAGATAAGAACCTTTTGGAAACAGATTGATTCTGTTGGCTCTGCAAAAAATCAGTATTAGCTTATTAATCTGCATTTATTTGACAGAATCTCAAATGTACAATAATCAATCTTTCTTACATTGAAAATGCATATTGTTGTCCCCTATAGATAGGGTTCATAAAAACAATTATTAAATTTATTGTGCTAGTAATTAGAAATTCATTTAACAAGCTAATCAAATCTTCATGCCTAACTACAGAGCCCTGAATTAAACAAACAAAGCCAAATAGCATTACATTTGGACACGTAATTCTTTCATTCTGGATGCTACTGTGGCTTTTGGCATTCCGAATGGTGTCGGCAGTATGTGTGTGCTGATGGTGTGAGTCATATGGGATGCCACTTTCGTGAAGGCATTCATACATGAGTTAGGAATGTCTACCAGGTTTAGGAGCAGTGAGCAGATTATAATACCAATCACAGCATAATATTGATTTGATGGCATTTTGGAGCTCAAAGCCTCAGCCAAGGCATGTCTTAATCATCCATGGCTGAAAGTGATTCAGCAGCAGGAATAAACCTTCCTCACACCCCACTTCGAAAAGCGTTAGTTCAAGTAGCATCAGGCGGTTTCTGTTGCTGATGGATTGTCATTGGATGTTGCCATGATTATCCAAGTGTTTGGATAAGTTCTCCAATGTTGCTAAAGTCCAGGAGGAGTTAGGTAGTAGGCACTGAAGAAGTTGGCCCAGGTTACAAGGCTTCAAGATGTGGATAGAGTGATGAGTATTCCTCTAAGAATAGAACGTAACTAGGAGAATGAGAAAAGGACATACAGAACATGATAAACTGCTAGAACAAGCAATAATACCACTAGATCACTTTGTGGCACTTCATCTGATTGAAGGCAATCACAGGTTCCTGTAGCATTGAGCTCTCATCCAGTTTGTTTTTTTGATCAATAGTTTTTGGATGCAGTTGATGCCACTATCATGCACTGTGCACTTGGCAATGAAACGTTTTTCAAAGTTCACTGAACGATGATCCAGGACTGATATCTTTTCAGTATGTAATGTCTTGCCATCGATGTTCCTCAGGTGGTTTTTCGTTTTATATGCTGGTCTGTAGACAGATTTTGGATGACAAGGAGTAGAGCTGGATGAACACAACAGACTAAGCAGCATCAGAGGAGCAAGAAAGCTAACATTTCAAGTCTGGACCCTTCTTCAGAAAAGATTTTAGATGTTTCTTTTATAGTCCGTGTCAAGGTTCAGTTCAACTTTCTTTTTCCGTGAGTGCAGTCCACCGGTACTCAGATGTAGATGATTTCCATCCAGATATTTATGAAGTCACTTTGCTCCCTCACTGAGGAACACTATGTGAGATGTCTGCACATCAGTAAAGATGTTTGCACTGAAATCTGATAGCCGTTGCAACTTCAGAACAGGGCAAGAGAATTACCAGTCACTGAAGCGTCCTACAGTTTTGCAGATGTAGCATTCTTTTGTCAATTTTTAAAAAAAAATTCTTGATTCAGGTATCCTCAACAAGATTAGCATTTATTGACCATCATTAATTGCGCTTGAACTGAGTTGTTTTCTTGGCCATTTCAGAGCTCACTTAGGAGACAACCACATTGCTGTGGGTCAGGAGACACATTTGGCCAAACCAGACAAGGACAAAAATTTTCTTTCCCTATGAGCCATCAGTGAACCAGATGGGCTTGTACTAAAATCAAAAATGATTATATGCTCACCATTAAATAGCTTTTTAGTACAGATTTCAGATTGCTGAAGAAGTGAGGTTCACCTATAACAACTGGTGGATTGCACTCATGGGAAAAAAAAAACTGAACTGTATGCTGACAGACTATAAAAGAAACATTAAAATCTGTCTGTGGACCAGCATATCAAATGATAAACCACCAGAGGAACACCGATGGCAAGACACTACTTACTGAAAAGGTGTCAGTCCTGGACCATTGGTCAGAGCACTTTGAAAAACATTTCATTGCCAAGTGATAGTGGCATCAAATGCATCCAAACACTGTTGATCAAAAAAAGAAACTGGATGACAGCTCAACGCTGGAGGAAACTGTGATTGCCATCAACCAGATGAAGTGCCATGTAGTGGTCCAGTGATATTATTGCTAGACTATTAATCCAGAGATCCAGATAATGTTCTGAGGATCCAGGTCGAAATCCCACCACAGCAGATGGTGGAATTTGAATTCAATAAAATAAAGCTAGAAATAAGAATCTACTGATGACCATGAAATCATTGTCGATTGTCGGAAAATCCCATCCGGTTCACTAATGCCCTGCAGGGAAGGAAATCTGCCATCCTCACCTGGTCTGGCCTACATGTGACTCCGGACTGACAGCAATGTGATTGACTCTCAATTACTCTCTGAAATGGCCTAGCAAGGCATTCAGTTGTACCAATACCCGCAAAGCCTCAAAGAAATGAATACAGATAGATCACCTGGCATCTACCTAGACACCGGAAAAGACGACAGCGGAAACGGCCCTGTTGACCTGCAGAATCCTCCTCATTGACAACTGGGGGTTTGTGCCACAATTGGGAGAGCTGTCTCACAGACTGGCCAAGCTACATTATGGTATAGTCATACTCAGAGAATCATACCTTACGGACAATCTCCCAGACACCACCATCATCATCCCTGAAGATGTCCTGTCTCACCAACAGGACAGACCTGGCAGAGGTGGCAGCACAGTGATATACAGTTGGGAGGGAGTTGCTCTAGGAGTTCTCAACATTGACTCCAGACCCCATGAAGTCTCATGGCTTCAGGGTAAACATGAGCAAGGAAACCTGCTGATTACCACATACCGTCCTCTGTCAGCTGATGAATCAGTACTCCTCCATGTTGAACAACACTTAGAGTAGGCACTGAGGGGGCAAGGGCACACAATGTACTCTAGGTGGGGGATTTCAATGTGCACAACCAAGAGTGGCTCGGCAGTAATACTACTGATTGAGCTGGTTGCGTTCTAAAGGACATAGCTGCTAGACTGGGTCTGTGGCAGGTTGTGAGGGAACCAACGAGAGGAAAAAACATACTTGATCTCATCCTTACCAATCTGCCAGCTGGAGTTGTATCTGTCCATGACAGTATCGGTAAGAGTTACCATTGCACAGTCTTTGTGGAGACAAAGTCCCACCTTCACATTGAAAATAACCTCAATCATGTTGTGTAACATTATCACTGTGTTAAAGGGGACAGATCTAACAACTCAATACTGGCCATCCATGAAGCGCTATGGGCCATCAACAGCAGCAGAATTGTACTCCAGCACAATCTGTAACCTCACGGCCCGGCATATCCCCCAATCAACCATTACCATCATGGCAGGGGATCAACCCAGGTTCAATTGAGAGTGCAGGAGGGCTTGCCAGGAGCAGCACCAGGCATGCTTGGTGAAGCCACCAAACAGGACTACTTGCACACCGAACAGCATAAACAGCAAGTAATAGACAGAGATAAGTGAGCCCACAGCAAACTATCTAGGCTCTGCAATCCTGCCACATCCGGTCACGAATGGTGGTGGATGATAAAACAACTCACTGGAGGAGGAGACTCCACAAATATCCCCATCCTCAATGATGGAAGAGCCAGCACATCAGTGCAAAAGATAAGTGGACAATCCATCTCAGCGTCTCCCAGTGGTCCCTAGCATTACAGCTACCAGTCTTCAGCCAATTTGATTCAGTCCATGTGATATCAAGAAAGGGTTGGAGACACTGGATACTGCAAAGGCTACATGATCTGACAACATTCTGGCAATAGTACTGAAGACTTGTGCTCCAGAACTTGCTGGTCGCCTAGCCAAGCTGTTCCAAAACAGTTACAATGCTGACATCTATCCGACAATGTCGAAAATTGTCCAACTGAGTCCTGTACACAAAAAAGCAGGACAAATCTAACCCGGCTAATTACCCCTCCATCAGTCTACTCTCAATCATTAGTAAATTGATGGAAATGGCATCAACAGCGCTATCAAGCAGCACCTGCTCAGCAATAACCAGCTCAGTGACGCCCAGTTTGGGTTCCGCCAGGGCTACTCAGCTCCTGACCTTATTACAGCCTTGGTTCAAACATGGACAAAAGAGCTGAATTCCAGACGTGAGGTGAAAGTGACAGCCCTTGACATCAAGGCTGCTTTTGACTGAGTGTGGCATCAAGAAGCCCTAGCAAAACGGGAATCAATAGGTATGAGGGGGCAAACTCTCTGGTGGTTGGAGTCATACCTGGCACATAGGAAAATGGTTGTGGTTGTTGGAGGTCGGTCACCTCAGCTCCAGTTCATCTCTGCAGGAGTTCCTCAGCGTAGTTTCCTCGGCCCAACCATCTTCAGCTGCTTCATCAACGACCTTCCTTCCATCATCAGGTCAGAAGTGGGGATATTTGCCAATGATTGCACAATGTCAGCACCATTGGTGACTCCCAAACACTGTAGCAGTCAGTGTTCAAATACAACATGATGTGGACAATATCCAGGATTGGGTTGACAAGTTACAATTAACATTCATGACACACAAATGCCAGGCCATGACCATCACCATTAAGAGACAATCTTACCACCACTCCTTAACATTCAATGGTGTTACTATCACTGAATGCTCCTCTATCAACATCCTGGGGGTTATCATTGATCAGAAGCTCAACTGAACTCACCACATAAAAGCAATAGCTGCAAGAGCAGGCCAGAAGCTAGGAATACTGCGGCGAGTAATTCACCTCCTGATTCCCCACAACCTGCCCATCATCTACAAGGATCAAACCAGGAGTGTGATGGAATGATTGCCTGGATGGGTGCAGCTCCAAGAAGCTTGACACCGTCCAGGACAAAGCAGCCTGTGTGACTGGCACTATGTCCACAGGAAACCAATGCCTCCACCACAGAAGCTCAGTAGCCGCAGTGTGTACTATCTATAAGATGCACTGAAGAAATTCACCAAAGATCTTCAGACAACACCTTCCAAACCCACGACCACTTCCATCTAGAAGGACAAGGGCAGCAGATATATGGGAACACCAGCATCTTCAGGTTCCCCTCCAAGCCACTTACCACCCTGATGTGGAAGTATATCACCAATCCGTCACGATTGCTGGGTCAAAATCCTAGAATTCCCTCCCTGATGGCATTGTGGGTCAACCCAGAGCAGGTAAACTGCAGCGGTTCAAGAAGGCAGCTCAACACCACACACTCAAGGGCAGCTAAGGATGGGCAATAAATGCTGGCCAATCAGCGATGCCCACGTCCCACAAAATGAATTTAAAAAAATCTCTGGATTTGATGGAAATGCAACTTGAAGCATGGTTGGCCCTCTCCTACCTATATACCAAGCTCTGTACATTTTAGAGAATAATGCAGGAGTTTACATGATCTCCCTGATGCTACTATCATCACTGAAATAACTGCACAAAGGCCAATATCTGTCACCAAGCCATCCTGTATTTACACATGCATAGTACATGATACTGACACTGTTATCTCAAAGCTGGCACCTGGAATGAGTAGAACCTCTGACCCTCTTGTTTATATCTGTCAGCCAGGATTCCCTGATTGGGGCTGTTAATCTGGTCCAATCAGAGAACTCATATTCTATGAGATCCAACTGGCTGACCTCGTTCCAATCACTACAATCACCTCGTAGAAAAACAAAGGAGGTAAGTCAGACTGCTCCAGCTACTATGGGAACATTCTCCTTTATATTGCTGGGAAGATCCTGCTTAGAATGTTTCTGAGCAGGCTTCAGCCTACCACTGCAGAAGAAAGTCTCCCAGAGAGCCAGGACAGTTTCAAAGAAAAGAAAGGTACCATAGATATAGTAAGTGCACTCAGACTATTGCAAGAAAAGTGCTGTGAACTAAACAATGGCTTGTACATTACTTTATGACCTCATTAAGGCCACGGTGAAACAGTTTAATGAAAACCTGTATTGACTAGACAAGTACAACTGCAACATTGAGTCCCTTGTGAGCCACCAATGATGTGAAGCAGGGATCTGTACTTGCTGCAACATATTTAACATGCTCTTCAGAGTTATCATACTGGACTCAAAATGTTGACTCTATGTCTCTGTCCACAGTTGCTGCCAGACCTGCTGAGTTTTACAGCATTCTGTGTTTATTTCAGATTAATAGTATTCATAGTATTTTGCGTTTACTCGTGTGTACAAAGCTGTAGTCATCACTAATTTTATATATAGTGCTGAGAAACAGGTCCTGTGCTACAGTCATATGCTCCTTCTAGCACTTGCTCCACAGCATCCTGAGCATCTGCTTGCAGGACCATATCACAAATATCGATGAGAGATAAATCAACTATGATTAACTAAGAAAATCAATGAAAATATTAAGTTGAAAGAAAAAATATACAGGAGGCGAAAGTCCACGATAGCCTGAAAACCGGGATAAATTCAAACTCCAGCAAAAGAGGACTAAAAGGATAATCAAGACAGAGAAACTAAACGATGAGGGCGAACTAGTGAGAAATGTAAAAACTGACAATAAGAGCTTTTTTAAACCAATAGAAAGGAAGAGAGAGGTCAAAGTTAATTTAGGTCCCTTAGAAAATGAATGTGGGGGACAAGAAAACAACAGACGAGTTAAACAGGTATTTTGCATCAGTCTTCATGGCAGAAGATACTTTGAACATTACAGTGACACTAAACAATACAGTGGGGGAATTAAATGCCATCGCCATCACCAGAGAAGTAGTGTTAAACAAACTAATGTGGATAAGGGCAGATAAGTCCCCTTGTCCTGATTCCTTGCATCTGTGGAGGCATAGGTTTAAGGTAAGAGGGGAAACATGAGTGAGTTGTGTGAGTAAAGTTTTTTACACAGAGGGTGCTGGAACGCACTGCCAGGGGAACTGGTAGAAGCAGTACGTTAACAATATTTAAGAGGCATTTAGACAGACACATGAACAGACAAGGAATAGAGCAATACAGCCCATGAGCAGGCAGATGGAATTAATTTTGAATGGCATCATGATTGGCATATACATGGCGGATCAAAGGGTCTGTTCCAGCACTGTACTGTTCTACGTTCTATGTTTTATCCACTCTGGCTGAGTGTCCCTCAAAAAAACTCTAATAAATTAGTCAGACATGATTTCCCTTCCATGAAGCCACCTACACTCTGCTTCATTAGATTCTGATTTTCCAAATGTTATGCTATTACTTACTTAATAATTGATTCCAATACTTTGCCAAATATAGATGTCAAGCTAATTGGCTTTTAATTATTCACTTTTTGCCTTTGGCCCTTTTTGAATAGGTATGTCATATTAGCAGCTTTCCAATCTTCTTGTATTTTTCCAGAATCCAAGGAGTTTTGGAAAATTACGACCAATACACTCACTATCTCTGTAGCTACTTCTTTTAGGATGCTAGGATGCAAGGCATTCGGAATCATTCTATCAGTGTCCTGGGACACTGCACAAATACTGTACTTCACTTATCCATAAATTGTAGAGTCAGGGCCAGAAAGCTCTAATCCTGCTGTGAACCCCACACATCCCAAGGGGCCCAGTGACTGTGACCTTTCCCTGAGGCGGATGCTTCTCATTCACCACGGGAGTCTGTAACTGCTCTTTCACTTGCTGTCAGTCCTGGTCCTCTTGTTCCACCTTCCTAGGAAAGAAGCCACAGCGATAAACATCCCATCAGCACTCCAAATGTCAGATGCCAAGGTAGAGGGGTGGATGTGGCCAGTGCCATGGATCAGGTGTTGAGATGCTGTTTGGTGCTGAGCAACATAGAAGCTGCAATAGAGTTAAACCCACAGCCAGCTGTGAGATGAACTCACCAGGTACCAGCTCTGACTTCCACATGGAGAATTCTTGACCTCTAGCTTGTTTGGCACATTGGATAAAATAGGAAGCAGAATATTAAAGAGGTGAATTGTGGTGTTAACGAGTCATTTAGCAAACTAATGTCCCCCTTAATTGGCAACTTATCACTGCCTAGGTACAAACATGTCTCACTGTTCAGAAAATGCATAAAAGATGTGACAAATTGCTCCCAATATCGAGATAGGCCTTGTTGGACTTTCTATCTGACCCTGCCTTAAATCTCACCACAGGCTACATTGGTCAGGCCTCTGTAAGATTCCACTCATTATTTCTCCATCAATTCCTTCTTAACATATTTATCTATTCTTATTACTTTAAAGCTTTTTAAAGGAATTAAGGGATACGGTGAGAGCGCGGGTAAGCGCATCTGAGTCCACAAAAGGATCAGCCATGATTTTATTGAATGGCGGAGCAGGCTCGAAGGGCTGGACGGCTTACTCCTGCTCCTAGTTCTCATGTTCTTATGTTCTTATGTTAAATCTGCATCATCTCAGGTTGTAATCTGTTGTCTTCAAGTTTCGACTCTTTCATTTAATCAATGCTGTTTTATTACTATTATCTTGAAGCCTGAATACTTCTGTAATGTAATGTCGATGCAGTATTTTCTTTGTCCGTATGCTTTAAATTCTGTATGATGGCAATATTGTATGAATGTCTTCCAATAAAGCTTTGAATTCAGTTCACGAGAAACACTGTACTGTGTTACTTCTTTCAAGAGTGTGTTAAATAGCAAAATGGTAGCTTTGTACTGCTTACTGGGTTTTCCTGCCTTTTTGAACAATAGACAGTGTGGTTTCCTTTCTTCTGAGGTACCTTCCTGCCTTCGACAGCCAAGACGGAGGCTTCCTGCTTCTTGGACAAAACAGATGTTTTCCTGCCTTTCACATTCCAAACCTTAATACATATCTCCCTATACAATAATTTTAAAGAAACATCTTAGCCTCAGCTTTAATAAAACATCTTGTTGCAATCCTAGTTTAAATTATATGTCCCTATCCTCTAAATGAATTAAAATTATTTTTACCTTCTTCTTTTGTTGGCTTTTTCTTCAAATCTTTTTTAAAGTTTTTCTTTTGTCCCTTCAAATGAATTCCAGGAATTTTCCAAGACTGTGGTTTCAGCTCAAAGCCATTTTTTAGTTCTTGCTCTGTCTCCTGTAGCCAAGCCTTGTGGAACCTATTTTCAATCGCAGCGCTGCTCATTTTAAAAAGGAAATATTCCTTTTCACTTGTACCATTATTCTTTATGCTCTCAGTCCCTGCCTACTGTTTTGCATCTGCTGCCCCTAGATGTGTACTACAAAATAGTATTCTAATGTCTACCCTCATTTTCGAATCCTACCCCTCATCCTTAACTCTCTCCCAATTTAGAAATTCCAGATAATGTAACTTGTTTCTACCCACCCTCTTTGCACACACCAACCCCACACTTGCTGTTATCTCACCCTATCCTTATGCCTTTCTTCTTTTATACCCTTTCTTCTTTTATACCCTTTCTTCTTTTAAATATGTGCCAATTTATCCTGCAGAAGAGATGACAACCTGGTGAACATTCAGTGCAGTGCAATCTGCTTGAGTAATGAGGCTGTCATGATTGAATGGTTAGAATTGTGTGTCAGCCATAAGACGTGGGTGTAAGAATTACAGCAGTGCTAAGTGTGTGTGTGTGAATGAGGCAAAGCTATGAGTGTTAGTTATGAATGCTCATTAAAGATATTGTATCCGTAACTGACAGTGGGAAGGACTTACCTATTTCGTCCTTTGATTTTGCCCAGAGCATCCATCTAACTGAATCGTTAGTTAAATATCAAGGTTTGGCCCCACAGAAATAGTTGAACCACAATTATAACACTAGTCCTAAGGAAGAATTGTGGCCTTTCAATCAGGCTAAGCCTGACAGTTACAGGAACCTCAGTCAAAAGAGGCCCAACAATGTAGATTTGAATAAATATTTTGCAGTTTTTTTTGAGTTAGAATTGTTCCTCTGCGCTCCAAGAACATATCTTGGCTTCTTTCCTACCTGGACTTCCTTTTGTAGTCTAGTTACAGTCACCTCTGAATTTACCATATAGGAGAACCCTTCCCAACCAAACTCACTCCTTGCCCCTACACCACCAACTTCACTATCAGGCTTCTTGTCCTCTGAAGCCAGTCTATTGGTTCTTGTTTCGAATGGGCAAATATCCCGTTGCTCAACCATGCTTACATCCAGGAATTAAAATTGAATAATGATTTTAAACTGTAAATAATATTTATCTACAATCTATGAAGGAAATGCAGATACATTCTATTATGGTCAAACAAAACAATGGGATCCAAGCAAGATGGCAATACAGACATTAAAGCCAATACAGTGAATTGTCAACTATTTCCAAGCTGAAGAAGTGATTGGCATAGAGTAAACATTTAATGACAGGATCAGAAAAAGCATATCAGGAAACACTCATCATTGCTTGCCTAGGCATTCACAATGCACATCTTTTCTGATCGCATTGTGGCACAGTAAGTTAAATTCCAGATATGCGCTCTGCTGCTACTTGCAGTCAGGGGAAGCCAGCTGTGATATAAAAAACCATTAATATTTTATGTCACTGCTACATCGTGTTGGGATAGCAGATATTGCAATCTGTCACCTTAAGTAAACTGACTGTCACTTGGCTCACATAATTAGAAATAATAACTTGTTGAAGCTTACAATATCACCTATAGGTTGTAAGATGTACTGGAGACAAAAGAGGTTCCAATATAGCTTCAGACTTTCTGCTATTGTTAAGGTAATAAAAACAAACATTGAAATAATTCATGAAGAACACATGAGGTCAGTTGACATCTGCGGAGACAACAGGCCAGTAAACGTATCAAATGGAAATTTTGTTCAAAACCATTACTCTGTATTTAAATCAGACATAAATGTAACATTTCATTTCAATTGTTTTGACAATCAAGATCTGTACAAATGTTAGCTATTTGTTAAACTAAGAACACATTATTAGTGCCAATATATTTACATAACAGATTTTTGTTGTAACTTAATCAGTTGAGTTAAACATTTAATATTTTTTCATGTTTTACCATTCTAATTTGGCTGTTTACATATTGCTTGCACTTAAAATCTTTGCAGTTCTTGTTAACGTTTCTATTTTACATATGAAATTGAATTGGAAGTGTTCATGGATAATCATTTCAAGTGAGTCAAAGTGTTAATTATGCATTAGTGTATTAACCCTGGTCCTGTGTTCCTAATTCTGTGCACAGTTATTGATTTCCTTCCAAACAAAAAGATCTAACGCACTTAAAGCAAAGACCAATTGTTAACGTCTTTGTGTATATTTTGCCTGTGTCCAATTAATAAGTAATTTATGGAAATTAAACCAATACACTGGATTGTCTTGACATTACATTAAATTTGCACAATTAAATTAGCTGAAAGTCTATCAAAAGGAGCCAATGAAATTCACACAATTATCAGAGCAGGACACAGCCTATGGATATTATCAAAAGAAGTCTGTGGTTAGAACAAGGTCTAGTATCAGGGCTCTCATTGATGAACATTCTGGAAAATGAAAAACAAGATCAATAGGATAACATGGACTGATGTCAGCAAAAGTTAAGATACACCTAATCTCCATTAGTGAATTCCCTATTTCTGACCCAGATCAGATAAGAAGCTGACCTGATATTTTTGGCAAATTGATCTGGCCAAATGCCCGGACTAAGAGTCTTCCCAGCTCAAGCAGCATTGGAAGTAGTGGGTTAGATTGGTGCTGAAAGCACACGCATGATTACTTCAGAAGCTGTCTTATTCTGTATTTTAAAAGCTCTAACACAACTTTGATAGCTGCTGAGAGAATGTAATTGTATAGAAGTAAGCCAGGTGGGTGGTAAGGTTCTAGGTGGGTGAGAGAGTAGGTGATAGATGTATAGGTTGGTAATGTGCCAGATGGGTAAGAGGTTTGAGTGGCAGACAGTGTTCCCTGTAATTTTCTATCTGGCTGTGCGGGCCTCTGAGATTTGTGTGCAGCTGTGCCTTCTGCAAATGGAAATCAGTGCTGTTGATGGTGATTGCTACATGTGGAATCTTGGAGTAGCTGCATGCACAGCTGACAGGGAACTTTGTGAGTGTGTGGGCGAGGTGTTGGGTGCCAGTGGATGGAGGGGTAAAGGTGCTAGGTGGGGGAGGTCAGACAGATGCCAGGTGGATCGGGATAGGTTGCCAGGTGGGTGAGGGGTATGGGCACAAGGTGGATGAGGTGGGAAAGATGCCAGATAGGTGGGGCTAGGGTGCCAGTTGGGTGAGTGTTACAGGTGGTATGCGGTTGAGGGGTATAGGTGGCAGGTGGATGATGGGTACAAGTAGCAGGTAGTTGGGCTATTTGTGGTGGTTGGTAAGTGGATGAGAGCTTTTCGGCAGGTTTTTGTTGGGATGGGTGAGGGGGAGTCTGGTCAGGTCATGTTGATTGGGAGCTGTGGGAGAGTGGATTCAGGCTGGGAAGTCTTGAATTGAGGTGTGAAAAGTGTTGGAGGAGACCAGGTCTGCTGGGGCCAATGTAGAACATAGAACATAGAACATTACAGTGCAGTACAGGCCCTTCAGCCCTCGATGTTGCGCCGACCTGTGAAACCAATCTGAAGCCCATCTAACCTACAAGTTATTCCATTATCATCCATATGTTTATCCATCGACAATTTAAATGCCCTTAAAGTTGGTGAGTCTCCTACTATTGCAGGCAAGGCATTCCACGCCCTTACTACTCTCTGAGTAAAGAATCTACTTCTGACATCTGTCCTATATCTATCACCCATCAATTTAAAGCTATGTCCCCTCATGCTAGCCATCACCATCTGAGGAAAAAGGCTTTCACTGTCCACCGTGTCTAATCCTCTGATCAAATTATATGTCTCTATTAAGTCACCTCTTAACCTTCTTCTCTCTAATGAAAACAGCCTCAAGTCCCTCAGCCGTTCCTTATAAGACCTTCCCTCCATACCAGGCAACATCCTGGTAAATCTCCTCTGCACCCTTTCCAATGCTTCCACATCCTTCCTATAATGCCGCGACCAGAACTGCACGCAATACTCCAAGTGCGGCCGCACCAGAGTTTTGTACAGCTGCAACATGAACTCATGGCTCCGAAACTCAATCCCTCAACCAATAAAACCTAGCACACCGTATGCCTTCTTAGCAGCCCTTTCAACCTGGGTGGCAACTTTCAGGGATCTACGCACATGGACACCGAGATCTCTCTGCTTGTCCACACCACCAAGAATCTTACCATGTGGAGTCACATGGAATTGGGACTCGGGGCGGGGTATGTGGTTTGGGAAAGTGTAGTTCAGAAATGGGTCTAGTCCGTTGGGTTCTGGTGGAGTTGCAATTTGGTTGGGGACGGTGTGTAGTGGGAAGTGGTGCAATGGGATAGAGTTGTTTGGTGTTGCATTTATGGGAATCAACATGGAATTTATAGAATCATAGAATCTCTACAACGCCAAAGGAGGTCATTCGGCCCATTGAGTCCACGCCAAATCTCTGCCCAGAACATCCCACCTGGATCCACCCCCTACCCTACCCCAGTAACCCTGCCTTTCCCATGGCTAACCCACCTAGCCTGCACATCCCTGGATATTATGGGCAATTTAGCATGGCCAATCCACCTAACCAGCACATCTTTGGATGGTGAATGGAAACCAGAGCACCCAGAGGAAAGACAGTGCAAACAGGGAGAATGTGCAAACTCCACGCAGACAATTTCTCAAGGCTGGAATCAAACCTGGGGTCCCTGGCTTAGTGAGGTGGCAATGTTACCACTGAGCCACCATGCAACCCCATTGAGCCACCATGCCATCCCAATTGGCAAGAGGGCTTTGGTTCAGGATGGGTTAAAGGAAAATTCATGCTATTTAGTGTCTGTGCATCTAGTGTCCATGGGGAGAGATTGAAGGGATAGTCCCAAGTAATAGATAAGGTTTTAATTCATCCAAGTTTTTCTGGATAACCATTTAGGTAAGTGAGTTGAAATGCTTTGAGATGCATTCCTAATTCAGAGTTGGGAACTTTGTTATAGGATTCCGAATGCTGGGTAATTCTCATTAGAAGTTTTCACTTCCTGAGCAAATACTATGGAATCAGCTGTGCAAGGGTTCTGCATGGTCCTGATGCATAACTCCATTCTACATTTCAGTAACAAAATCTCTGAAATACTTCAGTTACAAATAGAATATAAAATAGGAATGAGGCTAGAATATCTGTTTTGGAGATTGATCTATTGGACATTTGGTAGATAAGGAAGGGAAGTCAATCTGCCCATCTATGTAACCCAAAATTGACCTTGGTGAATGTTGTGGTGTTGTTCTAAATGCTGCGAGTGTGTTTAACAGTTCCCATGAGGAGTTCTTTGAAGCAATGAGCATGTATAGCTGGGGAGGTTGGGGCTCTATTTGGGACAGAAAACTATATTCAATTCCAGAATTAAAATACCATCTACAGCCTAAAATGCTCCAAATGGAATACTGTCTACAACTTAGCTTTTGGAAGTCTCAAGTGCATTTCTGGGAGATCATCCACAATCTCAGGATATGCTGCAGGGGCCAAGTTTGCTGATATTTCAATTGAAATTGCAATTGAATTGAAAGGTAGGATCATGTTGGGAATAAAAAGAGACTTTAATCTACAAGAGCAGCTCAAACCCCATGGTCAGAGGTGCTTTGGCAGTAACTGCTTTCTCCAACAGATCTAACCTGGTAACTCACAGCTGTAAACCACGGTTTCTAGAGATGTGTTTAACCAAAGCTTAACACTTAAAACCACGAGATTACACTCAGATGGTGACTAGGTTTCAGTGTTCACAAGATACTACAGGAAACATTCGTAACCATGGCCTTTACCTGTGAATATTTCTTCATTAGTAGCCTTACCTGACTGTATAACATTGAAGATAACAAGCTTGAGGCTGGATGAACACAGCAGGTCAAGCAGCATCATAGGAGCAGGAAAACTTGACGTTTCGGGCCTAGACCCTTCATCAGAAATGGGGGAGGGGAAGAGGGTTCTGAAATAAATAGGGAGAGAGGGGGAGGCGGATAGAGGATGGGTAGAGGAGTGGATAGGTGGAGAGGAGGCTGACAAGTCGAAGAGGCGGGGATGGAGCCAGTAAAGGTGAGTGTAGGTAGGGGGGTAGGGAGGAGATAGGTCAGTCCAGGGAGGACGGACAGGTCAAGGGGGCGGGATGATGTTGGTAGATAGGAGATGGGGGTATGGCTTGAGGTGGGAAGAGGGGATAGGTGAGAGGAAAAACAGGTTAGGGAGATGGAGATGAGCTGGGCTGGTTTTGGGATGCAGTTGGGGGAGGGGAGATTTTGAAGCTTGTGAAGTCCACATTGATGCCATTGGGCTGCAGGGTTCCCAGGCTGAATATGATTTGCTGTTCCTGCAGCCTTCGGGTGGCATCATTGTGGCATTGCAGGAGGCCCAGGATGGACATGTCATCTGAGGGATGGGAGGAGGAGTTGAAATGGTTCGCGACTGGGAGGTGCAGTTGTTTGTTCCTGCTCCTATGATGCTGCTTGACCTGTTGTGTTCATCCAGCCCCAAGCTTGTTATCTCGGATTCTCCAGCATCTGCAGTACCTTTTATCTCTGTATAACATTGAAAACCCCTGATGGTATATGACTGTTAGATTCATTCATCATTTAGCACCTCCATTTCAGTCTGGCAGGTAAGGGCTGCGTTAGAGTGGATGTCATGACAGCAAGAAAATACTTACACAGTAAGGATTTTGTACCTAACAGCTTCTGTAGGACAATGTTGAATTTTCTAAGAAGATAGAGAGGTGGAGTTATGTGCTCTGAATTACCATGATTTTCACTTTCAGTTTCTTTTCAGATTCAAGTAAAATTTTGACTCAGACATGATTACAAAAAGTTAAATACAGCCATTCTCAACAACAATACAGCACACAACCAAATAAAGTCACAAAATTCCTGGCAGAACTGAAGTAAATGGAAGTCAAAGAAAATAAAAAGTTATTTTGGTTTGTACTGTACTTAACAAAAATATAACTGGTCATTGCAGCTCCTGGCCATCACTACAGCAAGTTCTCAAAGTAGAACCCCAACAATTTTCTGTTAGTTCACCTATAACTTGTTTTTCTTTATAAAGTAAGGAATGAATTTGTTTGCTGAAAATTTGATGGCATCCATAGTAATTTCACCATTCTTCCAATGAGGTAGCTATACCAAACTACAGCAGGACCCGAACAAAACTTGGGCTATTTTGTGAAAGACACAGTGACTTCAGGTAGTTATTATTTCCAAGTCAAACCAAATCTGCTCACAGAACTTCCAAAAACAATATTGCTATGTTCTTACTATCAATATTTTAGAATGTTTCATGAGTGGAAATTTATTTGGATAGTGTTATTCAACACTTTGGTTACTTGAGAAGATACAGAGACAGGTTGCTCAGAAAAAAAGTGACCAACTGACCCCTTAAAATAATTTTATCTCCACAAGGGATTGGTCAGGAGTGTGATGGAATATTCATTACATACCCAGATAGGAAAACTGAAGAAATTCAACAGTATTTAGGAGAGATCAATCATTTCACTAACAGCTGATACTCAGTCTTATTTCATCTATTACAGACATTGTCACCACAATATATACTTTCTACAAGATGGATTATAACAAATTACCAAGATTCTAAATTATGAATGGTTTGCTGAGAGTTTGCAGTCCCTTGAATTTGCTAAAGGAGTAGAGTATTCCATAAATTCATAAACCTCTGAGTGAAGAAATTACTCCTTATTTCAGTCATAAATAAATGAGTTCTTATTCTGAGTCGCTCCTTTCTAAACCATTAGGTGTAGTCTCTCCTGCTTGGAGAAACAAGCTGTCAGGGTCTGTGCTGTAAAACCCTCTAAGACGGACTTCAGCCCTGAATCTTTACTGTTCTTGGGGAACAAAAAGCAAATTCATGGGAACATTATCACCTCCAAGTTATTTCCCATGTCACATGCTGGTCTGAATTATTTTAATTCTGTGAACCTCAAAGCATTGATATACTGCAATTCTAACTGTATCTAAAAGCTTCATGAAAGAACTATCATAATAAACACTGAAAAGTTCAAGAAGAAACACAGGACAATTTATGTTCGGCATTCTTGTCCCTTTTCATGAATATCCAAATCTCTAATTTAAAAATTGTGCAATGGGAATTTGTATTAATCCCTCATGTCACCCCTTGCACTGAATGTCATGGATAAATGTTGTCTTTTAGAAGTACCTCACCAAAGATAAACAGGACAAGATTTTATGCAAGTCTCATGATAGACATGTATTCAAATGGCAGCCAACATGTGAGATATTGATGGTAAGCTTAGTGAATGAAAATTGGGTTAGGCTCAGGGATCTTGGTCCAAACTATATGACTCGGATGGAAAGGGATCTCGGAGGCAGACTGCAGCAAAATCTGCTGAGGGTAATTAACTTTCCTGTTTGCTGTTAATTATTATTACTATTTGCTGTTTGGCATGTGGCCAAAACCTGGAGTTGCTGCTGAGATGGAGGGATCAAATAAATCACCTGGCTGGTGGGAATGCACCTTGTTCTGAAACTTGTAATGGAAATTAAAGGCAAGCTCCAAGAAGGGCTGAACCCAAGAAGGTAAAATTAGGTTATTAGGAGACAATGGTGAAGTCCTGAGCCTGTCAATAGCTAGGGCCTGGGCATTGGAAGTGAGTGACAAGAGGCCAGGAGCATTGAAATTTTCAGCCCAGATTAAGTCAGAGAAGACAGAAGACACAATTTTTTTTTTAAAAAGGTGCTACTGCCTTGGAGTTCCCAGGAACTAATCAATGGGAAATAAAACACAACATAATATACACCTTGTTTGGAGGGAATAAAGTCTAACACTGTTTCATAAAGCAAAATAGTGACATAAATCGAGACTCTAAACGTAATTTGTTGATGTGTTATGTCAGCACACCAATTATATTTGGTAAAATAGGCAAAGGAATAAAACAAAAGTCATAACAGAGCAACATGAACAGTAGGGAAGGCAAGCCAAGAAGTAAAGACATGCATTGTGGGTATAGAGGTAAGTGCAGGGAATAGAATAAAAGGAAGACAAAGTATGAAATAAAATGAGTAATGAGATATTGCAGGAGATAAAGGAGACAAATGAGTTAATCATGCACAAGTTGTGATGTGACAATATATTTAAAGTGTATAAACAACGTGGAGATAAAAGTTAAATGAGATAAGTTAACTACTGAGCAAGGAAGATGCTATAAGGTAATCAGCAGACAGCACTCAGAAGAGCAAAGGAGGAAGAAAAAGATTCAACAATAAGTTTCAGAGCATGATTTGTAGTATCTCTTCCCATTAGTCATTGGGAACTGCAATAACACATTCATTGCTAACTGATGGGAAATGTTTAAACCTAAACATCAGTTACGATATTCTATTAAATTAATAATTACATACAGAAAGTGCCAACATTGGTATTTTGTGGTAAGTTGCCTCCTACATTTCATTAGAAGTTTATAAGCAGAAACCTGAGCAAATAATTTCTCACTCATATTTCAAAATTGCATCCAGCATGAACTTTCAGAATTTCATTTCTGTTTCTCTGTGTATATTCACCTTCTCCCAAATACTGCAAAGTGCTTTAAGTGTTCTGAGAACAATAAACTTGACTCATTTCCCATTCGATTTTATTGCGAAAGTTTCTTTCCCATTTCCCTCCCACTAGTAGAACCTGTATTACAATTGCACACTTGCAGCGATCTCATTTTTATCTTGTGTTTCCATACATTTTTTAGAATAAAATTATTTTTTCACTACTTGGCTGTCATTGACATGTATCCGTGGCTGACCTTGAGAACAAAGTGTGAGCCACTTTCTTCAAGCATCATAATCTGTCATAGTAATCTCACCTGACTGATTTACCAGGACATTTCTAATGGCAGTCAGGAGTCAACCATGGGTTTGTGGGCTTGGAGTGATGCATATAGCAGATTTGGGAAGAATGGCAGATTTCCTTGCCTAAAAGCCATGAATGAACCAGGAGGGTTTTCGAACTCTGTTTAAAATCCAGTTTAGTTAACAAAATTTATATTCCTCAGATGTTATGATATTTGGTGTTATGATTTTCTCTTGCTAGAGTTGATCACTACTTGGTACTTATGTTTTGTGAATATCACCTGCCAATTATCAGCCCAAGCTTGTACATTGTTCATGTCTCACTACATATGGAAATAAATGGCTTGAAAATCTAAGGAGTCATGAATGATGTTGAAAATTGTGCAATAATCTGAGAACATCCCTACTTCTGACCTTATAATGAAGGGAAGGTCATTGGTAAAGCAGCTGAAAATGGTTAGTCCTAGAATATTACCCTAAGGTACACCTGTAAAGTTGTCCTCGGTCTCAGATGATTGGCCTTCAATAAACACAGCTATTATCCATTGTGCCAGGTATGACCCCAACTTTACTTGTATTGAATCCACTCTGAGCAAAAGAAGTGGAAAGAGAACATGCATTTAATTATTCATCTTTTCTTTCTGGCATTTTGACAAAGTTTCTTACATAATAATGTTGACAAAGAGAGGAAGAAAGATAGAGTGAAAACAGTCATTTTAATTGCAGCATGGTGTCTTCTTTTGGCATCTGGATGAAACTAGTAAATAGAGTAACTAGAGACGGAAGTGAATAACGAGACAGGAATCATTTAAAGTATGAGATATCCCAAATTCTAGGTTTTCCACAGCTTCTGACCAGCCAAATTGCTGTGGATCAGGCCAGTAAAAATTCTACTCAAAACCTCTTCCATTTAATTAGTGGCTCATATTTGGTTTCTTCCAGTAAACATGATCCACATTTGATAAAAATTTCAATTTGCATTTATATATCAACAAAAAAGTGTTTGCAGTCATATTTTTTACGGATATAAATATAAATAACTAGTCTGCTTTCGAGAAAGAATAATCTTTCTAGGAATAAACTTGTTTCTGCGAGCTTTATCTGAAACATGGAGTGTTATTGAGAAAGAGGTTATGCCTCGCCAACATTGCCTACTCCTTTCAAAACAAGTAAAAGTTTATTAAATATCATTGAATTCTTATTATTTCAGAATGCTTTGGAATGAAAATTAGCTCAATATAATTTAAATATAATGCTGCAATTAGAATTGCGGAGAGGTTATCCTGATATGGTTGTCAGTTACCATGGCACCAGAAGCCATGCATAGTAGATGGTAGATTGTTGTACAGAGCCAACAAAGGCGGCTGAAAAAGAAACAGTGTATTATTACATAGCTCACTTACTTTGAGCTGAAATAATGGTTAAGATTGGCTACCAGTCATTGAAGGACTCCAACTAGAAATTGTTTTCACAGTGAATTGAGAAATTCCATGCAACCAATGGTCATAGCCAATAATATAATTGTGGTTGTCAAATTAAACACTATAGGCAAACTTCCCTATTTGTAGTTAAACTGTTTAGTTGAGCAGGTTTCATGGTGTCCAGTGTGCTATGGGCTGAAGTGGAATTTCTCATGCAATCTTCTGCCCTTCATCTCAATAGTTATACAACTGAGATGCTAGGCTCATTTCTCAGGGAATCATGTGGCCAAAGAGGTGGAAGTGGTTGCCATTGTTGATCCTTTCCATTTTACATATGTCTGGTGACGTAGCTAAGACCCAACTGCTCACTAATTTAGATGCTGCAAGCCAGGAAAGGCCCCTCATGCCGGGCTGCTCAAACCCCTATATTCAAGACATGGGCCTGAGGAAACATAAGCCAGCTCCATGCTTCATGGAAAAGGATCTGGAGGTAGTGGTGGACAGGATGGTGGAGAAGCAACAGTGCTTCTCCTGGCAAACCACCAAAAGAGATCATGCCTCAGAAGTAGCCAGCCTGGACAGAACATGCAGCCTGGGTGAAAAAGAATGCCCAGTAATACCAAAATAAGTCAAAGATCCCCATGCTCCTCAAGCATCAATGCCACAATCTTCGCACTGCTACTTGTTACCCACAGTGCTCTCACTCTGCCATTGTACATAATCTCACCAAGTTCAGGGAATACAGCTCTCAGCAGTGCTTACAGCATGTCCACTCAATAGCTTACACCCACCTCATCCTCATAAACTATTAACCCTTCCTGCCCTTACGCTTCCTATTCACTCGCTGGAGATAATTCACCACCTCTACAACTCATACCGCAGACCATTCATCCATCCATTTTCATCATCCCCAATCTCTCCCTTTGTCTCATTACAGAAATAATTGGCCCATAACTAAGCTGAGAGGTTCAAGACTGGAAGACTGTTGACAGACATCAGGCTCCTCAATCCTTATGAGGAGAGAATAATAGACCTGGCCAGTAAAAGAGAAAAACTGTCCTTGTGGGGATAGAGACAACTCAACATGCAACCAACCCAGTAACCTTTATTATGTTAGTCTGTGCTGTTCCCCATCAGTGATAAATCATCCTTACTCAAGATGTTTTGTGTCTTCAACAACTGATTTCCTCTCTTCTGTCATGCTGGCACTCTACAAAACTCCTGCAGGAAGATGTCAGGACTGGAGACCCTCAACTCCACTTCCATCTCTGAGGAGGAAGCCAAAGAACTCTCAGAAGATGCACCATCAAGGTTTTCACCTGTACCATTCAACAGCTCGGGGACATTTACTCCAATGGCACCCTTTTGAGATTAGATTCAGGGACACAATCTGGTGAGCATGTCACTAACACATCTCTGTAGTTATTTGAGGAAGAAATATCCTAGGTTCTCTGGCACTCAGTGGACTGCAGGAGAGCAGACATCTGTCCAGGCAGAAGGCAAATACCTGTTTTCAGTCATTAATGACTTTGTCAAACTGCCAAGACAGACACAGGAAAGTCAGGCACTAGTTAGGCTGAAATGAAGAATCGATGGTTCCATCAGTGCTGTCTGTAGGGTGCTGGCTCTAGTAATCATGGCTGTCATTATAAGTGGGTTGGTGACCACTTATGAGATTCAGGTCCAGCCTACTCAGTATGTGTTAGATACAAGCAGAGTATGCTTTCCATCACTTCACTGTCTTTGCTTAGTATTAATGACAACATGAAAAGGAGATGAGGGATCTTGAGCTCACTCTGGAGTTCCATTCCCTCAGGGGAAAAGGGATGGTGTCAGTAGGAACCCATACAAAGGAAGAAAGCTATAGAGGAGTCCCAGATACTTCTTATCAGGACACTCTGGATGTGCCAAGCCCTCCACCTGTGCCAGTCTGTGATGCCAAAATCTTGTGACAAGCCAAAGGTGTTGAGCCTGCCGCTGGGCAGGACACTCTCAATAGGCCTGGGCTACCAAGGCCCAAAGGCACCAGAGGACAATTACCCAGGTTAAACTTCCTCCACTGCAGCTGTGGAAGGCAGGACTGAAATTAGGCATATTGGGTGATGGAGAAAGGAGAAAGAGTATATAATGACAGTATACAGGTGGCATAGATGTTACATCATTGTAGATAACATTTCACTTTTGTAATTGAATGTTCTCTTGCAATGTTAATATATCTGTTAATATAATGTTAATATAACTTTTGCTGTTGGACTTGGTTACATCACACACAAGTGAGACATGGACAACCTCTTCAGGTATCCGAAGAAGGAAAGAAGGTTCAGTGGCCAACCATTGCTCATTTCCCACAAGCATCTGATTCCTTGACTGCAGACAGCCTCAGTTGTAAGACATCTTTGAACTTTGACATTGAGGGCTGCAGTAAAAGCTTAGCACATTAATATGGACAACATTGAGCTTACACGTTATCTGCAGGCAATGTGTTAGGGTCTGTTCTGTGCACATCATTCCAGTTACACCTACTTCATGAGCGAGGGTGCGGTATCAGTGATGATTCCACACATCTCTGGATTAGCTTTGATAACAAGGTGTACAGCTGGATGAACACAGCAGGCCAGGCTGCATCAGAGGAGCAGGAAGGCTGAGAAATGAAGGGTCCAGGCCCAAATCGTCAGCCTTCCTGCTCCTCTGATGCTGCTTGGCCTGCTGTGTTCATCCAGCTCTACACCTTGTTATTTCAGATTCTCCAGCATCTGCAGTTCCTACTATCTCTGGATTAGCTTTTCCAGGGAACACACTGCCATTCAATCCCACATGTCCATTCCCCTCATAGTGGAGTTGTCTGCCTAGAACAGCTATACAATGCACTGCCTCTTACAGGTCAACACTGTCAGAAAGGATACTCAAGCACGTCAAGGCAACTTAGCAGTCTACGTGTAATCTAAACCTTTGAGAAGTCACTGGAGATGGAAGGAACAAATTGAAATTTCTCAATTCCTGTCGACCTAGTGGCTACCAAGTCAGAAATCATGGCATAGTACTTTCCTGACTGAAGTCTTAAGAATTAACTAACATTAGTACCATGCAATGTTACTGCACTGTCTCACCGACTGCTTTTTTTTATTAAAGGCTATGTAGGGCATGTTATAGATATATTAAAGTGGTATCATCTGAAGATAATGAGCATACAATTGCATGGATAACAATACATTTATTCAGAAACTACAAATAGTCAAAGACTACAAAAATAACAAGATCACAGCACTAAGCAGGGTTGCTTGTTGGATGAGCAATAGAACCCTAGACAAGTGAACCATGTCCGAACACAACTCATTCACCCTGGAAGTGCTTTTCAATTAGCTTCTGTTTGGCCTCCTGGATTCTTCAATGCGATGATTTACATGCTTTCTTGAACAATCGACTTGTTTAATGTCCTGATACTCAGCCTCTGCTTCATCTTAAAAGTTGCTGTTACTTCTTCATTTTGTCTGAATTAAGGGCATCCACTTTTGTTGGCTCTGGTTATGAAGGATAAGGTATTCCATAACAATGTAGGACACCATTTCAGGGCAGTGCTACAAGGCCCGACCTGAGCACTCCAGCTGCCAAAGAAGCCTAAGGCCTATTCACAGTGAATGTGGTTGTTTGTGACGAGTGTAGTATCCTCATTCTGCTTCTGTTGAGTATGTTGTATTTATATCATTGAGGAGGGCATTCCCTGTCTCCCAAAAGGCTTCCTTATATGTTCCAAGGACCTTGGAAGGAAGTAGCAACCACCTGTGAGATATCTAGAATTTAAACATCACGAGACTTCCCAAGATTGCTGGTGCAAAACTCCAGAACTGACGGTCACATATAATTTGAATGTTTATAGAGTGGAAGCTTTCTCTACTGGCAAACGGCGGGTTTGTGATAGGGTATTGCTGAAGCAAAAATTAGTGGAGTTAATATTACCCTGTAGCTTGAGGATGCCAGTTTAATCAAGAATGTCACTGTCTGAATTGCTTGACTCTCATCTGCACGTCGGAAAGATATGAAGATCTATGCCCTGGAGTTTAAAAAAAAGCAGAATATTTGGACATGATACATCCAGACAAATAAGTTATTGCTTTTTTTTGCAGATCATTGTGGCTTCAGATAGCAGAGAGCATTTGAGTTGAAGTGTGAGTCATTAGTTCATGACGGTACTGTTCAATGGTAGAAAGGGGAGGCATTGCCACACAAAACAGCAGTACATGTTTTAATTGGCCGTCTTACTGGCTAACACCAGAGAAGGAATCAAAAGAGAGGTATCAGGAACACAGAGCTGAGAAGTAAACTCTAGAAGGTTTACTGGCAAAGTGAAAGCTTGGTACAATCTAAGATGACTGTCAAAAATAGCAAAAAAATGTCTTTTTCAAATCAACACATAACTAGTCTGAACCAAAGTAAAAGTCAACAAAGGGCTGAAATCCTCCTAAGCAGGGTGAAAGTGGTTCATTGGATTTAAAACTAAGTTGAAGAGATTTATGAGAGATATTCTGTTCATTTAGGTGTTGCAGGAGACAACAAGTTGTTTCTTTACATTTGGCATTGCTTCACCAAAATGTATGAAATGAAATTGTCCTTGGAAAGTTTAAGAAATCACATAACATGTGAAATTACAATCCACACGAGGTAACTGTTAATTGTTACAACCACCTAATCCTATTAATGGGGTGGAATGGTGGCTCAGTCGCTAGGGGTGCAGGTTTCATCCCACCCTTGGGTGATTGTCTGTGTGGAGTTTGCATGTTCTCCCTGTGTCTGTGTGGGTTTCCTTCCAGTATCCAAAGATGTGCAGGCTAGGTGGATTGGCCATGCTAAATTGCCCATAGTGTCCAGGGATTTGTAGGTTAGACGGGGTAACCATGGGAGATGTATTGTTACAGGGATGGGCTGGGTCTGGGTGGGATGCTCTTCAGACTGTCAGTGCGGACTCATTGGGCTGAACGGCCTGGTCTCACAGCACAGGGTTTCTATGATTTCATTTTACAAAACTCTAATGTACACTTTGTTTGAACGCTAGCTTAAAAATAGACAAGATCTTTGATTTCAGAAAACCGTCATTTTATTGAAATGCCATGTCAATTGTTAATGCAGGACCTGAGCCGAAAGGTTTTCATTGTACATACTATTGGAGGTCAACCAGTTTCCCCAGTTATTAAAACAGAACAAAACAGCCCCACAGAACTCATCTCTTCCTACCTTGACTCAGTCCTGTCCCCCTGGTCCAATCTGTACCCACATACATCCATGATTCATCTGACGCCTTACGCCGGTTTCAAAACTTCCAGTTTACCGGCTCCAGCCACCTCCTCTTTACCATGGATGTGCAATCCCTTTACACATGCATTCCTCACCAGGAGGATCTTAGGGGTCTCCGCTTCTTTCTGAAGCAAAGACCTGAATCATCCCCACCCACCACCACTCTCCTCCGCTTGGTCAAGCTTGTCCTCACCCCCAACAAATTCTCTTCCAACTCCTCTCATTTTCTTCAGGTAAGAGGGGTTGCCATGGGTACCTGCATGGGCCCTAGTTATGCCTGTCTCTTTGTGGGTTATGTGGAACATTCCTTGTTCCAGTCCTATTCCGGCCCCCACCCACAACTCTTTCTCCGATGCATCGATGATATCATCGGTGCTGCTTCCCTCTCTCGTCTGGAATTGGAAAACTTCATCAATTTCACCTCTAATTTCCACCCTGCCCTCACTTTCACCTGGTCTATCTCTGACTCCTCCCTTCCCTTCCTCGACATTTCTGTTTCCGTTTCTGGGGATAGACTGGCCACTAATATCCATTACAAACCCACTGACTCCCACAGCTACCTGGACTGTACATCCTCACACCCCACTTCCTATAAAGACCCCATCACATTCTCTCAGTTCTTCTGTCTCTGTTGCATATGTTCAGATGAGGCCAACTTCGACAAGGGAGCCTCCGAAATGTCCACCTTCTTCCTCAACCAAGGTTTCCCCAGCTCCGTTGTCGACAGGGCCCTCAGTCAGGTCTGACCCATCTCCCGCACTTCCACCCTCACCCCTTCTTTTCCCTCCTGCAACAGCGATAGGGTTCCCCTTATCCTTACCTACCATCCCACCAGCATCCACATCCGGAAGATCATCAGATGCCATTTCCGCCACCTCCAGCAAGATGTCACCACCAGACACATATTCCCCTCCCCTCCCTTGTCCGCCTTCCACAGGGACTGTTTCCTCTGGGACACCTTGGTCCACACTTCCTTCACCCCCAACACCTCCCCACAGCACTACGGCACCTTCCCCTGTAAGTGGCGAGGGTGCAACACCTGCGCATTTACCTCCTCCCTCCCTAGAATCCAAGAGCCCAAACTTATGTTCCAGGTGAAGCAACACTTCACCTGCACTTCCAAGAATTGAGTCTACTGTATTCGCTGCTCACAATGTGGTTTCCTCTACATTGGAGAAACAAAATGTAGACTTGGCAACCGCTTTGCAGAACATCTACGTTCTACTCGCAAAAAAGACCCTGAACTACGCATTGCCTGCCACTTCAATGCACCACCCTGCTCGCTGGCCAACATCTCTCTCTCTGGTTAGCTACGGTGTTCCAGTGAAGCTCAACGCAAGCTGGAGGAACAACACCTCATTTTCTGCTTGGGGACCCCTCAACCCTCCGGACTCAATATTGAGTTAAATAATTTTAGGGCCTAAACTCTCCCATGTCCCAGCTCCCACCCCACACACCAGGCTTTGTTACCACATAGCCTGCCATTACACACCCCCAGTTGTTAGTCACTAACAGTCCCCATTAACAACTACTCACCCTCCCAGCCTAATCGTTAGCAACTCCTTTGCCTGTCCAGAGATAGTAGGAACTGCCGATGCTGGAGAATCTGAGACAACAAGGTGTAGAGCTGGATGAACACAGCAGGCCAAGCAGCATCAGAGGAGCAGGAAAGCTGATGTTTCGGGTCTAGACCCTTCTTCAGAAATGGAGGAGGGGAAGGGGATTCTGAAATGACTAGGGAGAGAAGGGGAGGCAAATAGAAGATGGATAAAGGAGAAGATAGGTGGAGAGGGAACAGACAGGTCAAAGAGCCGGGGGTGGAGCCAGTAAAGGTGAATGTCAGTGGGGAGCTAGGGAGGGGATAGGTCGGTCCAGGGAGGACGGACAGGTCAAGGAGGCAGGATGAGGTTAGTGAGTAGGAGATGGGAGTGGGGATTGAGGTGGGAGGAATGGTTAGGGAGGCAGGGATGAGCCGGGCTGGTTTTGGGATGAGGCTGGGGGAGGGGAGATTTTGAAGCTTGTGAAGTCCACATTGATACCATTGGGCTGCAGTGTTCCCAAGCAAAATATGAAATGCTGTTCCTGCAGCTTTTGGGTGGCATCATTGTGGCAATGCAGGAGGCCCAGGATGGACATGTCATCCAAGGAATGGGAGGGGGAGTTGAAATAGTTCACGACTGGGAGGGGTAGTTGTTTGTTGCGAACTGAGCGTAGGTATTCTGCAAAGTGGTCCCCAAGCCTCCACTTGGTTTCCCCGATATAGAGGAGGCCACAACGGGAACAGCGGATGCAGTATACCACATTAGCAGATGTGCAGGTGAACATCTGTTTGATGTGGAAGGTCTTCTGAGGACCTGGGATGGGGGTGAGGTGGGAGGTCTAGGGGCAGGTGTAGCACTTCCTGCGGTTGCAGGGAAAAGTGCCGGGTGTGGTGGGCTGGAGGGGAGTGTGGAGCAGAAAAGGCAGTCCCGGAGAGAGTGGTCCCTCCAGAAAGCAGATAAGGGTGGGGAGGGAAAAATGTCTTTGGTGGTGGGGTCAGATTGCAGATGGCAAAAGTGTCGGAGGATGATGCGTTGGATCGGAGGTTGGTGGGGTGGTACGTGAGGATGAGGAGGATTCTGTTTTGGCTGTAATACAGGTGGGGGGTGTGAAGGATGAGTTGTGGGAAATGGCTGATGTTTCGGGTCGAGACCCTTCTTCAGAATGGGGGAGGCTGACATTTCTGGTCGAGACCCTCCTTCAGAAATGGGGGAGGCTGATGTTTCAGGCCGAGACCGTTCTTTAGAAATGGGGGAGGCTGATGTTTAGGGTCGAGACCCTTCTTCAGCATTGGCAGTTCCTGCTATCTTTCCTGCTCCTCTGATGCTGCTTGTTTTGCTGTGTTCATCCAGCTCTACACCTTGTTATCTCAGATTGTCCAGCATCGGCAGTTCCTACTGTCTCTGTAACAATTTTAACCCCACTGCAAAGCCTCTTCAAAGGATGCTGACCTTAAAGAAGTTACCCTCCTCCCTCCGGAAAAATCTCAGTGTATCCCTCTCCCACTGCAACCCTCTCGTAATTTCATTCGGCCCTGAAACTGCTCGACCACGTCCTAAAGCAAACCAGGTACCACAGCCACATTGCCTTTCCTCGTACCTGCCTACAGAACTGAATCATCCCCAATGGACTACAGTCCACATTTAAGCCTTCCCAATTTGGCCCCAACCGCGACAACCGCTACATTCAGAACATTGATATCCTTCAGAAGTGTTTCTCCCTGCAACTCCTGAAATATACACTCGCTGCAATGTGCTGGCATCTCCAGATACTACAGTTAAGCCTACCCCAGCTCAAAGCCTCCCTCTCCCACACCTGCAAAGGATCTCTCCTGTTTTTTATTCTTCGTGGGATCCACAACCTGAACTCACAATTTTAGTCAGCTTTATTGGACACCAAAACCGAAAGTACTTTAAACTTACTGGTGCCTGCCACCCTACCCAGGACCTTCCCCGCCATGTGCCCGCTGCCATTGGCCACGTGGCCACCTTTGGAGCACCCACGGATTCCATGGATGATGTCACATCCGCCGTCGCCCGGTACACCACTTCCGGTACAGCCAATGCCATCGACGCTGCTGCTGATGCCGCTGCCTCCGTTTCTGAGGCCAACAACACAGACATCGAGGACGCCGCTGCCACCAAAGTCCAAGACTTACCGGCCTACGTTGCTCCGCCCACCGCCGACATCGCTCTGCCCACCATCTCCATAACTAGCAAGTCCAGGGGAGACAGTAGCACCTAGCCCTGCCGAATCTTCACCATCCCCCCAGACCTCCCCCTTACTGAAGACAAACGGTCAGTCCTCAGTAAAGGACTCACCTTTGTTCCCATCCACCCACACATCAACGAATACCGCTCACGTTTGGACATTGAACAGTTTTTCCCCTGCCCCCGCCTCCGCACTTACTTCTTTAATCATGAGCCTAACCGTCCCTCTACTGACCCCTTCTCCCGCCTCCAACACACTGACTCCTCCTGGACTCCACCTAAAGGCCTCCTACCGTCCCTCGACCTCT
Organism: Ginglymostoma cirratum; assembly: GCA_024137785.1. Lineage (NCBI taxonomy): Eukaryota > Metazoa > Chordata > Chondrichthyes > Orectolobiformes > Ginglymostomatidae > Ginglymostoma > Ginglymostoma cirratum. Next base: position 30,381,883 of record JAHRHZ010000046.1, read on the forward strand.
TCATCTCTAACTGCCATCGAGACATCGATCGCATCAACCTCTCCACCCAATTCACCCACTCCAACCTCTCCCCCACAGAACGTGCAGCCCTCCGCTCCAATCCCAACTTCACCATAAAGTACGCGGACAAAGGAGGCACAGTTGTAGTATGGCGCACTGACCTCTACATCGCCGAGGCCAGATGCCAGCTCTCTGACACCTCCTCCTACCCCCACTTGATCATGATCCCACCCGCGACCACCAAACCATCATCTCCCAAACCATCCCTAACCTCATCACTTCAGGTGACCTCCCACCCACAGCCCCTAACCTCATCGTTCCCCAACCCCGCATCGCTCGTTTCTATCTCCTTCCCAAAATCCACAAACCTGACTGCCCTGGTCGACCCATTGTCTCTGCCTGCTCCTGCCACACCAAACTTATCTCTACTTATCTCAACTCCATTTTCTCCCCCTTGGTCCAGCAAATCCCCACCTACGTCCGTGACACCACCCACGCCCTCCACCTACTCCAAAACTTCCAATTCCCCGGTCTCCAACATCTCATTTTTACCATGGACATCCAGTCCCTGTACACTTGCATTCCCCATGCAGATGGCCTAAAGGTCCTCCACTTCTTCCCGTCCCGCAGGCCTGACCAGTTCCCCTCCAGTGACGCCCTCATCTGCTTAGCTGAACTCATCCTCACCCTTAACAACTTCTCCTTCAATTCCTCCCACTTCCTACAGACAAAGTGGGTGGCGATGGGTACCCTCATGGGCCCAAGCTATGCCTGCCTCTTTGTAGGATACGTGGGACAATCCCTCTTCTGTAGCTACACTGGCCCTATCCCCAACCTCTTCCTTCATTACATTGATGATTATATCGGTGCCGCCTCTTACTCCCACGAAGAGTTCGATCAGTTCATCCACTCCACTAACACCTTCCACCCCAACCTTAAGTTCACCTGGACCATCTCTGATACCTCTCTCTCCTTCCTGGACCTCTCTGTCTCCATCTCTGGCATCCACCTGGAAACCAATATCCATTTCAAGCCTACCGACTCCCACAGCTACCTAGAATACACCTCCTCTCACCCACCTTCCTGCAAAAAGGCCATCCACTATTCCCAATTCCTTCGCCTCCGCCGCATCTGCTCCTGAGATGAGGCATTCCACTCTCGGACATCCCAGATGTCCTTGTTTTCAAGGACCACAACTTCCCCTCCACAGTGGTCGAAAATGCCCTCGACTGTGTGTCTCACATTTCCCGCAACTCATCCCTCACACCCCCTACCCGCAATAACAAACAAAACAGAATCCCCCTCGTCCTCACGGACCATTCCAGCAACCTCCGGATCCAACGCATCATCCTCCAACACTTCGACCATCTGCAATCTGACCCCACTACCAAAGTCATTTTTTCTCCCCACCCTTGGACGACATGTCCATCTTGGGCCTCCTGCATTGCCACAATGATGCCACCCGAAAGCTGCAGGAACAGCATCTCATATTTTGCTTGGGAACACTGCAGCCCAAGGGTGTCAATGTGGACTTCACAAGTTTCAGAATCTCCCCTCCCCCGACTGCATCCCAAAACCAGCCCAGCTCGTCCCTGCATCCCTAACCATTCCTCCCACCTCAAACCCCTCCCCTATCTCCTATCCACTAACCTCATCCTGCCTCCTTGACATGTGCGTCCTCCCTGGACCGACCTATCACCTCCCTAACTTCCCACTGACGTTCACCTTTACTGGCTCTAACCGACCTCTTTGACCTGTCTGTCTCCTGTCCACCTATCTTCTCCTTTATCCATATTCTATTTGCCTCCCCTTCTCTCACTATTTATTTCAGAATCCCCTTCCCCTCCTCCATTTCTGAAGAAGGGTCTCAACCCGAAACATCAGCTTTCCTGCTCCTCTGATGCTGCTTGGCCTGCTGTGTTCATCCAGCTCTACACCTTGTTGTCTCCTTTGTCTGTCCAACTGTCTTTCTCTCTCTTTGGGCTCTATCCTATCATTTACTCCCTATCCCACCCAACTCCTTATTTTCTGCATATAAACTGACGTTTTCCCAGCCACCACCAGTTCTGAGGAAGGGTCACCGGACCCGAAACATTAACTCTGTTTTCTTCTTCACAGATGCTGCCAGACCTGCTGAGCTTTTGCAGCAACTTTGTTTTTGTTCCTGATTTACAGCATCCGAAGTTCTTTTGGTTTCTCTCCACCCAAGTTATTAACTTTGACCCTGTAGCATTTACAAGATATTTTTGTGCTCATTAGGATAGGCCAGTTGTTGAAATATATCAAGAGTGATTTTTTCATCATTGACGCAGCCAGAAAAAAACAATAGAATGGATTTACGTAGAGTCTTTACAGTAATAAAATGTCCAAATAATTTAGAATTGATTGAAATTCCTTCAACTCAGGGGAATTTCAACAAAAACAGAGATTACTGGTGAAACTCAAGAGATCTGGCAACATCTGTGGAAATAAAGCAATGTTACTGTTCTGTGTCAAGCAACTCTTCATCAGAATTGATAGCAGCTAGGAAAAGGTGGTATTTATGCTAAAGACAAGGTTAGGGGATGGGATGGGAGGCAAAGGGAGAGGCAATCAAATTCAATAACTTTAGAGCCTGATTCCAAATCCTTTTGTTTTTTTACCCATTGCCACAGCTTATTTGTACATTATATGGTTTGCTTTGGGCATTAACTACATCGTTATCACTTATTCAGCTTCTCCTCTGTTCTTGCCTGCCATCAATAATCCTTTCATTTGCCTACCCCTTTCATATCTCCCACTCACTAGGCTCCAACTCCAATTATCCGCTCACCTCTCCTTTTCACCACTTCTCCAACCTCGTCCTCAGCATAAATACCATTTATTCCTAGCTGCCATCAATTCTGATGAAATGTCAACAGACTTGAAATGTTAACTCTGCTTTCTTCCCATAGATATTGCCGGGCCTACTGAGTTCTGCCAGCAGTTTAAATTAATTGACAACAAAAGCAAAAATGATATGAGGAAAATAAACCTTGTTCATCCAGAGAATGAGAAGGTCTGAAAACACTGCATTAGATGTGATAGAGAGTAGTTCAATAAAAATATTCTAAAGGCAATTAGTCTATTTTTCTGAATGTACACAGATCTGGGTTAAATGGCAGGAGAATAGCTCTAAGGAAGTTGCTTATTCAGAGAGCTGGTGCAGGCACAATGTGCCAAATGGCCTCTATGCTAGAACAGTTCTGTGATTCTGTAAATCTAGGGATTAACAGTGAGGAATGAGTACTGAAAACATCCAATTAAAATCAGCAAAGTGTCTGAGTAAGTCAAATCATAGCTTCTCCGGAAGCCAGCGATGGATACTACACTGTAGGGAAGATGTGAAAGCCATGAGAGTGAGGAAACGTGCTGGGTACTCGTGCAAGGGAATGGTGAGGGGAAGTGCTCTCAATCTCACTGGATATCCCTGGGCATGCACTGATGTTGTCACAAAGTAAGAAACAGAAAATGTGTTTTTGATTACAGCTGAGAAAGTTAGGGGTGATTTAATGGCCTTCTTTCTGGAGTGAAGTTAAAATAATGTAAATAGTAATAGATGGTTTCCATTGGTCAGAGAAACATCAATGGAGACAAAGACAGAAATCTAAGATATTAACAAGAGTTATTAAGTGTAAAAGAAATTAAAGTTTGATTCTTATAGCAAATAATCTGATTTTGGATTTATTTGTCATGACTGTCACAAAAAAGGTGAAACAGTGCCTGTAAATTTGTTTGAAAAGTTGTGAAGAACACTTTCAAAACTGACTTAATAAACCTAAGACCTGGTTCTGCTGTTATGACAACCACAATGTATTTGACGAGCAGAGCAATAAATTTTAATATTTTACATTTATACTTTTGTTTCTTTTGGGAATGGGATTCTCTCCTCTTAGCCAGCTTGCATGTTCTGGAAAAAGAAATGTTGTATTTACAAAACATTCAATTATATCTCCAATTGGATGGAGTATAGGCATGACTTTATAAACGCCTTCGCTGACTAAACTTTCAATGGAATAATCATTTTCACAGCAGATAAACAAAGGTAATGTACCACTTACAAGCTCAACTGTCAATTTGTGACATTTACAGGAGATTCTACTCATGTCTAGTAAGAGTTCAAGACAATAAATTGCTCTCATTTTGCACAATAATAATTTCTAAAGTATTTTGTTCAATTCTGATAACTCTGGGAGACTATTTTGCATTTATCAGACAGTTTCTAATGTCTCAAAATGACTATTACCATCATTGGAAGATTTTTCACTTCCGTGCGAACACACTGAGAATAATGTCCTATTATGACAATTGGAAAAATGTTTATGGAATTTAGGTTCCTGAGGTGCTGAATTGCACAGTACACAGCCAGATGACCCATGTGCTGCAGATTGTAAAATTACCACCTCCCAGTTACTGAATCACAAAGGAGACTTTGCAGTTTTTGAAACTGCAAGCTAATGTCTAACTAGTTATCCAAAAATATTCAGAGTTCCTTAACCACGTGTGGCCTGCTAAGTGTCCTTTAAGGTTGTGCCTTTGAAATAATTCATGTCCATGTTACTTTGAGCTCCACCTAATCTGGTGATGCCACAGGTAAAGTCAATAGAGCTCTATACAAGTACTTGAAAGAAGAAAATGTATTCTGTATAACTCTCAAGGTTAAATATGCTTAGCCGGTAATGTTAATGATACATATTGTAATCATACAATAAACAACCGCGTTAAGTAAGACAAGTGTCTCTGTTGTTTAGGAGCAAATTACTGCAGATGCTGGAATCTGCACTGAAAACAAAAAGTGCTGGAGATTGCAGCGGGTCAAGCAGCATCCATGGAGAGAAAGCAAGCTAACATTTCAAGACTAGATGACTCTTCATCAGAGCTCCCCCCTTTCATTGTTTTGCCCCCTCTGCATTCAGCTTGTAACCTCCAATCCTTGGAATTCAGATCCCCTCTTCCCTACCACAGTGGAATCTCTGAGCAACCCAACACCTCATTGACTTTCATTTCAATCAGTTCTGAGCACTGACCATGGCCCAATCTCTGAACAACTTGGGTGGACTGCTCTGACTGATAACCAACCAGGTCACTGACTGCTTTCCGTGCAGTGTCCCAACTGATGATCCACTAATCCTTTGACTGGTTTCACTGGACCTGCAGGACTGAACATACCGACTCATTGAACTACTTTGAGATGGACACCCTGACACCGACTGCCCCAGTGGATGAAGCCAAGTCAGGGGTGCAGTGAGTGTCGAAGTAGACACAAAACAGGAGAAAGACTCCAATGAGATCTATTGGACATAAGGGAACTGCTTCATTTTGTCAAGATGAAGGAAGTCACAGACTTTACAGGACTGGTAGAATTGTTTCATCCTCTTATCTTCTAGAACAGAACAATCTATACCAGTTACAGAGATCATGCTGAATGAACAGTAATCAACGAATAACTTAACTGAAGGTGTGAAAAAATCTGTCATCAGTCAAACAACCATACAGGGAAACTGAAAATGTCTAATCTGATCAACAATTTGAAGGAAATGAGCTGTACCCAACTCCACAGGAGCTGGACCAATGCCCAAAGATTCAGCGTATGGTCAAGAAGAAGAAATTACTTGCTTTAAGCATCTAGGATTCTGTTTAAAAGAGAGTACCTGTTCACATCAGAAAGATATTGCATTGTCCAAAAACCCAGGGTACTGCAAGGAAGAAAGAAATTGTTTCAACATGGCAGCTGTCTTCTGTGATGTACATTCATGAGATTTATAGTCTTCCTGTTGATGTTTTGGGGCAACAGCCTAAGTTAGCAGGCAAGTGGGCCTCTGCAAAGAGAATTCAGGAAATTAAAGTTATATTCAATAAGGTAATGACCAATGACAAGGTCTACTAAGAATGATGACTTTCATGAAAGATATCCAAGGGATAAAAAAGATCCTTCTGTGCATTAAAAGATCCACAGATCAGATTCAAGGTCAAATTCCTCAAGCAAAAGTCTACCCATTCTCCCAAGTCCAAAGAAAGTTTATTTTGCTGGGAAGGTTGTGCAATGTCTAATCGGTATTTATGAAGTCAGACACTTGGAATTGTGACATATATTAGAGTAGGACCAAATGTATTATAGCTATATACACAAAAGTATGCTAATTAACAGTGGGGAAAAGCTTGTGAGAGAGTTGAGCTCTACTCAATCTGAAGAGATCACAAAGTCTTTGGATGCACACAGCAAAATTTCTGGAGAGGGCAGAAATATTCTGTACAGTGTTCTGTAAGCGTCCTTATTAATTATAACTGACCAATAATGTAATTTTAAATTATTGCTATCATACAATAACTACTTTGGTAACCAGGACAATTGTCTCTTTGGTTTATGCTGACCAATGGTCTTTTCTGCATCACTGATAATAAGATAGTCCCTAAACAGAGTAAAAGCAAAGGAGGATTGGTGGCAGTGAACTACCTCAAGCCCCCCTTTACCTAATACCACCTACTGGTGGTGGTTGTAAATACCATATTAAACTCTCTATTCTTCAGTCTATTAATATTTGCCAGCTTAGTTACACTTAACTTTGACTTTATTATTTCACATACTGTAAATCATTCCTTCGCTGACCATGAAAATATGGTTTGGTTGATGCCCTTTCAAGCATAAGAGCCTTTATTTTGTGCTAGCTAATTGCCTCTCTTGAGGAATAATTATGTGACAAAACAAGCTTAATGGTATTGGTGCAACAAACATTATATTTAATATTTACATAACGGTTCAGAGTGCAGGCCCAAGATAGATTGTTACGATGTACTATTCTTATCTGCTAGGAATCATAATAATCTACAACCTAAACTTTACAGTTAATTTAATGCATGCACATGCTTTTTATCTGTTCAGGCCAATTTGGTTTTGGTATTTAATAATTCTGAATAATTTTCATAAATTTAGAAGAAAAACACCACAGCGGAGTAATTCTTTAGCTGGTGATCGATGTATGGTGTTTTGTTGTCTAAACATGAACTGTGATAATCAACATTCCTCCGTCATCAAGAAAAAAAAGGATATTTTCTCTGCCTCCTTCCAGAATAATCAGTTCAATTTCCTAATGACAGAAGAATTAAATAATAGGCTCTGAAAAGAACCGTAAGCAGTCAAGTGAAGCCATGTGCAAAATTGATATTTCAGCAAATCTTATATCTTATTACACACAATAGCTATATACTGTCATGTAGTTTTCTGACAAATCTACACTTAGGTAACATCATATTTCTTGCTCTGTATCTTTAACAATGAAAATTAATGACATTTTTTGTACAGTTCAGATTGCTATGTGAAATTTTTTATTTAATGACTTTTACATTTGCATTTGCCTATATGGTCAAAAATTGATCAACTATTTGGATGGGGGAAAAGACAATCAGACTTTGTCCTTATGACTTTCTCACCTTGTTACCAAAGCAGTAGTGAAAGCACGAACAGCAGAGTAGAAAATTGGAGATGGAACTTTGACTGATTAGCTCCTTTCCTCACTCAAGACATTGAAACCCATTCTAGTGTCATTTGTTCTCTCGCTGAGGTAAACTAACTCAGTGGACACTGTAACAAAACCTAATACCATACATTCTGCACTGTCTAGGACAAAGCTAGACTGTACGCCGATCCATCAATATTTATAATCTTAAGAAACAATTGGTATATATTCAAAATAAATGCTGGAAACCCTCAGGCAGATATTATTGTAATTTGCCCTTATTGCATAAAATGGTGTAATACTTTGCCTAGATGTTGACTTTTCCACATAAAAACATAAGAACTAGGAGCAGGAGTAGGCCGTCCGGCCCTTCGAGCCTGCTCCGCCATTCAATAAGATCATGGCTGATCTTTTTGTGGACTCAGATCCACTTACCACTTATCCACTCAGATCTCACCGTATCCCTTAATTCCTTTATTGTTCAAAAAAAATCTACCTTAGCTTTAAAAACATTTACTGAAGTAGCGTCAACTACTTCACTGGGCAAGGAATTCCATAGATTACCAACCCTCTGGTTGAAGAAGTTCCTTCTCAATTCAGTCCTAAATCTGCTCCCTCTAATCTTTAGGCTATGCCCTCTTGTTCTAGCTTCACCTGCCAGTGGAAACACCCTCTCTACTTCTATCTTATTTATTCCCTTCATAATTTTATATGCTTCTATAAGATCCCCCCTCAATCTTCTGAATTCCAATGAATATAATCCCAGTCTACTCAGTCTCTCCTCGTAAGGCAACCCCCTCAACTCCAGAATCAACCTAGTGAACCTCCTCTGCGCCCCCTCCAGTGCCAGTACATCCTTTTTCAAGTAAGGAGACCAAAACTGCACACAGTACTCCAGGTGTGGCCTCACCAGCACCTTGTACAGCTGCAACATAACCTCTCTGCTTTTAAATTCAATCCCTTTTGCAATGAAGGACAAAATTCCATTTGCCTTCCTAATTACTTGTTGTACCTGCAGACCAACCTTCTGTGATTCATGCACAAGGACACCCAGGTCCCTCTGCATAGCAGCATGCTGCAACTTTTTACCATTCAAGTAATAATCCTTTTTGCTATTACTCCTACCAAAATGTATGACATCACATTTATTTACATTGTATTCCATCTGCCAGACCTTCGCCCACTCACTCAATGTATCTATGTTCCTCTGTAAGGTTTCACAGTCCTCTGCACACTTTGCTCTGCCACTCATCTTAGTGTCATCTGCAAACTTTGACACCCTACATGTGGTCCCCAACTCCAAATCATCAATATAAATTGTAAATAACTGCGGTCCCAACACCGATCCCTGAGGCACACCTATAGTCACTGATTGCCAGCCAGAATAACACTCATTTATCCCCACTCGTTGCTTCCTGTTAGTCAACCAATCCTCTATCCATGCTAATACTTTACCCCTAACGCCATGCATCCTTACCTTATGCAGCAGCCTCTTGTGCGGCACATTGTGGAAGGCCTTTTGGAAATCCAGGTACACCACATCCACTGGGTCCCCATTGTCCACCTTGCTCGTAATGTCTTCATAGAATTCCAAAAGATTTGTCATGCATGACCTGTCCTCCATGAACCCATGCTACGTCTGCCCAACGGGACAATTTCTATCGAGATGCCTTGCTATTTCTTCCTTGAAAATAGACTCAAGCATCTTCCCCACTACAGAGGTTAAGCTAACCGGTCTATAATTCCCCATTTTTTTTAACCTCCTTTTTTAAACAGTGGCGTCACATTTGCTGTTTTCCAATCTGCTGGGACTGCCCCGGAGTCCAGCGAATTTTGGAAAATTACTGCCAGTGCACCTGCTATTTCTCCCGCCATCTCTTTTAGTACCCTGGGATGAATTCCATCAGGGCCAGGAGACTTATCGATCCTTAGCTCCATTAGCTTGCCCAACACTACCTCTTCCGTAATAATGATTGTTTCCAGGTCCTCACCTACCTTCATCTCTTTGTCAATTACTGGCATGTTATTAGTGTCCTCCACTGTGAAGACCGATACAAAATACCTGTTCAATGCATCGGCCATTTCATCATGTCCCATAACTAAATTCTCCTTCCCATCCTCTAAAGGGCCAATGTTTATGTTAGCCACTCTTTTTCATTTTATATATTTATAGAAACTTTTGCTATCTGTCTTGATATTCTGTGCTAGTTTTTTCTCATGTTCTATCTTACTTTTCTTTATAGCTCTTTTTGTGGCTTTCTGTTGACCTTTAAAGTTTTCCCAATCTTCTAGTTTCATGCTGTTTTTGGCCACTTTGTATGCCTTCTCTTTCAATTTGATAGCCTCCCTTATTTCCTTAGACACCCATGGCAGATTATCCCTTTTCTTACAGTCCTTCCTTTTCACTGGATCCACACATGATAACATCCACACAGGAATCAGGCAAGGATGCAAGAAATCCCAAAAAAACAACATAGCACCATCAATAATACTTCTTTGAAATTCATAATCCAATGATGCCGAGGTCATCCCTTCATTCTGATGGATTCCATTTTGTCACTAGAAGAGACATCTGTTGCTTTTTAGCTCTGATCAAATTGACAAAATACTGAGATTTTCTTTGATGTCACTTTTCCAGTTTGAGCATGAAAACTAAGTCAGTGAATGAAGACTGTCATCAAACTAAAAAGTTAATTATTTTTATTCATTTGGGAGACATGGGCATCACTGGCTGACCAGCATTTATTGCCTGTCTCTAGTTACCCTTGAGAAAGTGATGGTGAGTTGCCTTTATGAACCGCTGCAATCCATACGCTGCAGGTAATGTTCGGGAGGGAATTCTAGGATTTTAACCCAGTGACAGTGAAAGAAGGACGATATATTTCCAAGTCAGGATGGTGACTGGCTTGGAGGGAAATTTGCAGGTGGTGGTGTTCCTATGTATCTGCTGCCCTTGTCCTTTTGTTGGAAATGGTTGTGCATTTGGTAGGTACTGTCTAAGGATCTTTGGTAAATTTCTGCAGTGCATCTTGTAGATAGTACACACTGCTGCTACTGAGTGTTGGTGATGGAGGGAGTGGATGCCTGTGGATGTGGTGATAATTAAGCAGCTGTTTTGCTCTGGATGATTTGAAGCTTCCTGGAATGTTTTTGGAGCTGCACCAGGCAAGCAGGGGTATTCTAATACACTCCTCACTTGTGCTTTGTGATGGACAGGCTTTGGGGAGTCAGGAGGTGAGAGGAGAGCTAGACATAACTTAACTTGGTCAAGAGTAATGTAGGAAAGTATACAAAGTGTACCATGATAATTATTTTGTGTTATTAGGTGAGTCTTTACCATCGACGGCTGTACTTTCAGCTGCCCATGCCCCACATTCTGGAATTCCCTTCCTAATTCCATTTTGTTTTGCAAGATGCTTCTGAAAACATATCTCTTTGACCAAGCTCTCGGTCGTCTCTCCCAACATCTCTTTCTGTGGTTCATTGTCAAGTTTTGGGTAATAATGTTCTTGAACAATGCCTTGGCATGCTTTGTTATGTTAAATATGAGTCGTTGAAAGTAAACTTTGTGTTTGAAATTCCTTGAAGGTGAAGTCACTGGTAGAAAGGGCAGTGAAGAAGGCATTGGTACACTTGCCTTTATTGGTCAGTGCATTGAGTATAGGAGTTGGGATGTCATGTTGTGGCTGTACAGAACATCGGTTAGGCCAATTTTGGAATACTGCCTTCAATTCTGGCCTCCCTACTATAGGAAAGATGTTGTTAACCTTGAAAGGGTGCAGAAAAGATTTACAAGGATGTTGCTGGGGTGGGAGTGTTTGAGCTGTAGGGAAAGGCTAAATCGGCTGGGGCTATTTTCCCTGGAGTGCTGGACGCTGAGGGGTGACCTTATCAAGGTTTATAAAATCATGAGAGGCATGGTTAGGGTGAATTGCCAAAGTCTTTTTCCGAGGGGTGGGGGAGGCCAAAACTAGAGGACATAGGTTACAAGTGAGAGGGGAAAGATTTAAAAGGGACCTCAGGGGCAACTTTTACATGCAGAGGGTGGTGCATTTATGGAATGAGTTGCCAGAGGAAGGTAACATTTAAGAACATCTGGAAGGGTACATGAATAGGAAGGGTTTAGAAGGATATTGGCCAAATGTTGGAAAATGGGACTAGATTAATTTAGGATATCTGGCTGGCTTGGACGAGTTGGATGAGTCTGTTTTCATGCTGTACTACTCTATGACTCTATAATTAAATCCACTTATAACTACATCTCTATATATTGTTTGTAACTTAACGAGAGAACTTGATTTATACCTGACCTTACCTAATTCTTTCTAAGTTTTCCTGTAAAAAGTTTAGGAAAGCGTATGTATGAAAGACATATTCAGGTAGATTTTCACTTTTGGTTGTGATGACAAATGTATGATGTGGAGGTGCTGGTGTTGGACTGGGGTGGATAAAGTCAGAAGTCACACGACACCAGGTTCACCTGACGAAGAGGCTGAGTTCTGAAAGATTGTGATTTCAAATAAACCTGTTGGACTATAAATTGGTGTTGTGTGGCTTCGGACTATGAAAAATGTAGCAAAGGTTTGTGGCCATTCTACACCCTGTCCTTACCCCTTATTTCTACTTGTTATATCTAAAGGAATGTATTTTTCCAACATAAGTAACATCAGTAGACGTTGAGTAGGGTGGATTATTTGGCAGATGGTGGACAACTCATAAAAATTTGCATTAAAAGTTTCCAAGATTTCTAAATTCAGTCTCTGAACTTGTAAAAGTCACAAACACAGAATTTATATTCAAGGTTAATAGCAAGGAATGAAGGTTTGTATTCTTTGGCATACAGAAGAGATGATGTAGCTGAAATTTTCAAGATGGCTAAAAGAACTGATAGGGTAGATACAGAAAAATTATTTCCTCTAATGTAAAAGCCCAGAACAAGTGGAATAAGCTTAAAGCCTAAGCTTATAAAAATCACTTCTTTACACAGTGGAGGAAATTGGGAACGCTTCTTCCCCAAATACAGCTGAGGTTAGGCCAAAGAAAATTGTTTATAACTGAGATTGATAATTTTTTGTTAGACAAAGGTATAAAGATTTATGGAGCCAATGCAAATAGATGAAGTTAACTGACAGATCAGCCATGATCTACTCGAACAGCAAGACAGGATCAAGAAGCTGGATGGTCTATTACTGTTCCTGTATTCAGAACAAATGAAGGAATGGATTAAAGTTGCTTGAATATTGAATACCCTACAGAAGCAGTGATGGAGACGAAATCCATAATAGCTTTAAAAGTGAATGTAGAAATATATTTGATAATTAGAATGATATGGAGAAAGGGGAGAGTATTGAGGTTAGCTGCTTCAGGGATTTGATACAGGTTGAATGGGAAAGCTGCCTTCTTCTTGCTGTAAAATTGTGGAATTCATGTCCAGTTTGAATTACCTAACTTTTTCTCAAGTTTTCTTACACAGCATTACAACTGCTGATTCTGAAACAAAATTAAAGATGTGAATGTTGCTTTTCAATTATTGCAAACTGTAAACTCAGATCCGTGAGCAAAAATAAATATTGAGTGGAATTTTCTGAGATTAGTCCCTGTTGGAGCTGAGGGACAATTTGCATTTAGGCAGTCTCACAGAGGAAGGAGCAGTGTTAGCATCCTACCTCCAACCATGGATAGTCATTCTGTCAAAAGAAGGATTTCCAGTCAAAGGGATCTCAATGTGACTTACAATGGCTCAGCATTTTGAACTTTGAGGCTGCAGTAACTACAGGAATGGAGAGGAGCCCCAGAAGCACTGCTATATGGGTGTCTTAAGCTTTCTGATATCTGCTGTGGGACCTGAGGACTTTCAGGGAGATGTGTCCTCACAAGAATGGGAGGAAGCATTCAAGCTTTTGGAGAGAACAGGTGTGAACAAAAGTGGCCAAGGTAACCAGCAGCCATGGTGTGCTGTTTCTCGTGCACCAAAAGGATCCAGAACTTCAGAGATTTGGAAAAGAGAGTAGCACAATACTTCCAGGTGCCAAGATCAATATATTGACTTTTGTAGCATTTTCCAGGACATCTCGGGAGAACACTCATTGTAATGAATTTGATTCCTCTCCCAGTATACTCATTTGAGCAACTGGAATCAGGAATGGTTTGGGTGGGGGTTTGGGGGCAGGGAGGGTGTGTGGAGGTGCCGATGGCATGGTAGCTGCAAGAGCCTAAACTTTCCTTTCCTCCAATCACCTTCCCACTTTCATCAACAATCTCACTGTGACTCTCCTCCTGCCCCACTCACCTCTCTCCAGCAATCTGTGTTGAACTCTGGTGAAGGTCTCAGAGCATTACCAGCAATGACCATGGCTCCCATTGTCATTATGCGTCTACCAGTTCTCGAGAGTGGAACTTTTGCCGGACTCGGACCTTAATCCTACTGCAGGCTTGACTCACTGTTTAGGTAAGTGGCTGTTTGTCACCTCATTGTGTGGAGGTCTCCCAGAGAAAAGTGATGCACAGTTCCCATTCATTTCTCCAACCAGTAAAGACAGTGTGGTGAACTCATCACTGGCACCAATTTCCTCATATTCTTTCTGTAATCAATGAATGCTAATTACATAATGTACATGGATAATAATTTGCCCTTGCTATAATTAGTCTTTCTACATATTATTACAACTGTGTGATTGATGTGTAGTATTATTTTTAAAGGACATTATCCTGTGATCTTCATTTATGTTATAAACCCAAATATCAAATTGATATTAGTATCTCTCCCTTTTTAGTATTACTGCATGGTACATCTTTCTAATCCTTCATTCCAGGAACCATAAAATTTCAGGTCCAATGAGCATGAAAAAGGCACTGAGAACTGTTACGTGTGCATCTGTATCCTAACACACACATATAAATGAGATCAAACCCTCTGCTGAAATTTTCAGGCCTTTTTCAGTATAAAAGTACCCACACTCTCCAAGTGCATACATGAGAGCTCCTGTAGAAAATAAGGAGGCTGAAGAATAAAGAAAAGATGACCAAAGATTTGATGTGGTGGCAGAAGAAGCAGTATTAAAGTTAAAATTAAAAAATGGGAGAAAAAGATAAATAGGTGCGGAACCGAAAACAGGAACAGCAGGCTCACAGATTAGAGATAGTAGGAACTGCAGATGCCGGACAATCTGAGATAACAAGGT
>JAHRHZ010000046.1:30396935-30455050 GCA_024137785.1 Ginglymostoma cirratum
TCAGCCTTCCTGCTCCTCTGATGCTGCTTGGCCTGCTGTGTTCATCCAGCTCTACACCTTGTTATCTCAGGCTCACAGATTAGGCTGTTTGGTACCATCCAGAGAATGCAGGAGAGAAACGTGGACAGAAATGTCAGTATTAGAATTGCAGGTCTCTTTCGGAGTCAACCGGGAGATATTTTCTAATCAATCTGTACAGAGATGTTATTTACACAGCTTTGCAGCCGGTGGGACTTGAACCCAGGTTTGAAAAGAAGACCCTCTTCCCCTCCCCCATTTCTGATGAAGGGTTTAGGCCCGAAACGTCAAGTTTTCCTGCTCCTATGATGCTGCTTGACCTGCTGTGTTCATCCAGCCCCATGCTTGTTATCTCGGATTCTCCAGCAACTGCAGTACCTTTTATCTCTGATACAATTTTAAGGCCACAGGTAGTTTTCTGCTGGAAGAAGTTGTTTGGTTACGTGTGATACCACTTCTGTATATAACAGTTAAAAAAAAAGCCTGGTTCACATTAACAATTCCAGGCATGGAAGTGAAATCTGGCAATATTGGAGTTTATCCCACTGAAGTTAGTAGCCAAGTATATAGCAGCAGTGTAGAAAGCTAACCAGATTATAAAATGCATATCCAGAAGATAAGTTGAAATCCTAAGGGAGTATATTCAGTTTGCATAAAGCACTGGTTAACCAACCAAGAAGTCCTCTTCATGTAAAAGGTGCGAAATAAAACTTCTACTTAGTGGCTGCTTTACATGACATCATTTTGATTGAATTTCCATCTCAGCAAACTTTGCTTCCAGTTTAGATTTATTTACCATTTCCTTGTTTTAAACATGTGTTACAAAGTGTAAATGTTTTAGGCAAAGATAATGCAGCATCCAGTTGAACAAAGCTTGGGACTTATTGTGAAAGAGTTAATCAATTATTAGTAATTCATCTGTTAACCGTCTGTAGCAACATGTGTAATAAAATGTATGAAGTGGCTGGAATCACAGGAAATGTGCATTACTCACACAGGGATGGAATAAGACATCACAACACATTAGTAATGTAGTTGTTATAGTCTTAAATGTGTAACAGCATGATTAGTTGAGTTGTCTTATTTGACTGTCAAGGACAAATCCACTTTCACTGATGAGGATTATGGATTAGCATTTTCAGTCCAATGCAGTGACTCATGAATGTGAGGTCTATGCTCTTAGGGCAAACTGTTACCAGATATCACTATTAAACAGTGATCTATCTTTTATTCTTTGAAGCTTTTTATGCTGTGGAAAGATCCAATAACTGCAGGATTAACATTTTCATTAAAGAAAAGATTCATGGGGCTTTTGACATACAATTTAAGACCATTTTAAAAATCTTAGATTATCATTAGAATCATAGACAACTTTTGGAAATGGTTTAATTAATTTATGCTTTACCAAAGAAGTCACTTGCACATTATCTCAAGTGCAATCCTATGAAGTCAAAATGGAGACGATGTTGTGCACTGCAATTTAGTAAGATTTATATTATCTCAAGTGGTTTCACAAATTATGACAGTGAACTACAGACAGCTACATAAGTGAAGAATGAATCAAATGACACAGCTACCTCTGATCTATTTTTATTACAGGTGGACCTCTTATTTATATGTATATATATTATATACACTGATATATCAGTACAGTAGACCTGACTAATCTCTATTCAAAATTAACTTTCAGGACTTGGTAAGTCCCTTTCATTGAATCATTGAAACTGTATGGTGTTTTTGCTCATTATTTGTAAAAATTAGTAAGGAAGAGGTGGTAAAAAACCTTAAAATCGATAAGTCACCAGGAATTGTAAATCTGAGGATACCGAAGGAACTAAGGGTGCAGTTGCAGAAATACTCTAATCCTCAGATCTTCTTAGATATGTGGGTGGTGCTGAAAAACTGGAGAATTGTAACTACTGAACCCCTGTTTAAATAAGGATGTGGGGATCAACCTAACAACTGAAGACCAATTAATTCAAATTCAGTGGTGGAAAAGCCTTGGGAAAGATAATCCTTGGCAAATTTAACAAACATTTAGACAAGCATGAATAATTAAGGAAAGCCAGCAAGGATTTGTTAAAGACAACTTATGTTTAATTAACTTGGCAGTGTTTTCGAGTACATAACAGCACTGAGAGTAATGCTATTGTTATGGTATATGTGGACCTCCAAAAGGTATTTAATAAAATGACACATAATATCTTTCTCAGCAAAGTTGAAGCCAATGAAATAAAAGAGACAGTGACAACATGAATACTAAGCTGGCTAAGTGACACGAAACAGAGAACAGTGGTGAAAGATTGTTCTTCAGACTGGAGAAAGCTTTCCCATGGGTCCGTATTAGGATCTCCAGTTTTTGTGACATAACAATGGTCTTGAATTACAGGGAAATATTGGTGATCGGACAGAATTTGGAAGTACAGCAAATGTTTTATTAACCATGACCTATGGGATCAGGAGTACGGGTTGATCAAATATTCTGGATATTCAAAAGGCACGCATTGCTGCAGTAAACCCTGACCAAGCAAAGCTTCCAGACATCAACATCCCTCAAAGAATCTATGTAGAAACATCAACATACTTCCTAAAATTAAAGTAAAAAAACACACAGTAAGTAATATAAATGTAATGCAGGAGGTATACACATCACTATTATGCTTTATGTACAGCTTAAACACTCAGACAACATTGTGGATCACAGTATGTAGGGTGCATAACTTTTGCTGGTTTATCAAGAGGTTGATTAAGGTGCTGGTTAAAACAAAGTTTGCTGAGTTATGGGTTACAAGAAGGATAGTGATGGACCTCGAGTGGATGTAGACTGCCTGGTTGAATGGATGGACACATGGCAGATAACACAATGCAGAGAAGTGCAGGTGAAGCAGGTGAAGGTGGTTAGCTTATGAACATTGCATGGAGGAAATGCCCTTGTGGTGCATTGATAGTGTCTTTGCCTCTGAGCCAGAAGTCTGGGTTCCAGTCTCGCCTATTCTGGAGGTATGCCTCTGAGCAGATTGATTAGGACATGCCTACAATGAGGACACTTCACATTCTCGTGCCGTGCCTCCTTATCTTTTCAAGGAGTGCTAATGGTGCAGCAGTAATATCCGTACATGGATTCAAGTTCCATTGCTCCAGAAGTGTGTCATAACACACCTGAATGTATTTATTAAAAATATCTACACTGAGGAACATCTGCAGTAATGTCCTGGCGCTGAGATAACTGACCTCTAACAACTATCTACTTCCTTTGTTGTAGGTGTAACTTTAACCAGTGACAAGTTTTACTCTCATACTTATTACATCCAGCTTTGCTACGGCTCCTTGATGTCACACTCAATCAATGTAGCCTTGATGTTAAAGGAAGTCATTTCCACCTCACCTGTATAATTCACCTCTTTTGTTTATGCTTAAACTAAGTCTGGCATGAGATTAGGGTCTTAGTGGCATCAGTGAGCAAGTTATTGCTAAGAAAGTGATGTTTAATAGCACAGTTGATGGCACCTTCAATCACTTTACTGATGATTAAGAGAAGACTGGAGGGGCATTAATTGACTGGGTTGAATGTGTTCTACTTTTAACGTACATGGCACACCAGGGCAACTTTTTACAATGTCATTAGATACTGGTTTTGTAGCTATACTGGAATAGCTTGGTTAAGAGCACAGCCAGTTCTGGAGCGCTAGTCTTCTAGACTATTGCCAGAATGTGGTCAAGGTCCGTAGAGTTTGCAGTATCCTGTGCCTTCTGATGGATGGTATCCTCAATATAAAGCCTGATATGTAGATTCTGAGCCTGTCTAAATGACATTGAACATGAGAACCACTCCATATTTCTCTATCATTCTCTCTCTTAGGGTATCATTACTCATGAGGTCATTAGTCTTCCATCAGATAGGTCCATGATTATCCTTGGTAAAGATTTTTTTTTTTTTTCTGTGGGATAGCTGAGGAGGAGGTTTTTATGTTCTTGGCACCATCAGGCACATTGGAAAGATCTACTGGCTGTTAATCAACCTTTTTAGGCACATTTAAACACTCCTTCCATAGCCAACAGGTCTTAAAGTGTGATTTAAATCCAGAGCTTCTAGTTGAGAGTTAAGAATCCTACTAAACTCCAAGATACCAATATAGATATCTTTATTTTTATTACACTACATTACCTGTTTGCTTAAATCAAATTTAGACTACTTTAATAGCCATTGACCTGCTCCAAATTAACAGCTCAGTGAATCAGTAACTCCATTGAAATAACATAGACAAGAATATTTTATTAATGAAATAACAATATGTCAGAAAGGCACATGGAATTAAATGCATGAATGCTTTTTCATTTTCAATAATCTCAATAAACAGTTAGTTCCACATAAAAGTATTGCCAAAAAATGAGGTTTGCTGTTAACATTTTATTCCCTGCATCCTATCCCAGCACTATTTTACTGAACGTTTACTCAGTGCTCCCTATTCCACCACTAAGGTATTGATCCAAACAGATATATATATATATTAACTATAGATAAATAACTAGATATATTAACTATATCTCAATCAAAAGCCATTCAATAACAGAGATAAAATTAAACCCACTGCTTCTACATATGTATATTTTGTTTGAAATCTCTTAAAAAATTGTTATCACCATCCAAAGAAATTATTTGATGCATTCAATGAACTAGGCGTAATTTATTATTTGTAGCTTTTTTTATTGCAACTTGGATGGTTTGATTTACTTGGTTCTGACTGCTGAGGCTCAAAATAGGGAGAGTTGCCTTAATCAGTTGTCTTCTCTTTAGTCATATTCTACTTAGTAACATTGAAAGGTTGAAACTTTGATTTCACCTTGGGGCATGAATTGGGCAGACAGGTAGAAGCCCCAAGGTACCAATAATGTGATTCCTGGCAATCTTAACTCCCAGACTTGTTTTCCATTTAACTGAGAGATTGCCCTTTGGATTACATTGAGAATAACACATAGTGTTGTAATGAGATTGGACGAATAATCCAGAGGTTTGTAGACACAGATTCAAATCAGTCGTAACTGGTTGTATTTAAATTAGATTACTTAATAAATTAAATTGTGGGGGGGGGGTGCTTTTGTGATTAAGTGGTAGTGTCCCTACCTCTGGACATGGAGTCTTGTATCTGCTCTTAGTGATGTGTAATAATATCTCTGAACAGTTTGATTAGAAAGTATCTAATAAATTAAATTGATTAGTAAAAAATAATAATTAAAAACTAGTCACAGTGACACACGATGAAATTATCATCAATTGATGTAAACATCCATGTAATTGGAAAAGAAGCTGGGCCTCCATTCCTGGTGTGGACTAAACGTGACTCTAGACTCCCAGCAATATGACTATTAACTGATCTTTGAAATTGCCTAGCAAGCCACTTAAAGGAAACAATTTATTGTCAAGGTGAAATGAACCAACGGTGACATGAGGGAAAACTTGCTTCCTCTAGTTGTATCCTTGATGTATTTTTTAGTTGGAAATCCTGCATTCTGGAGCCTGTAAGGTGAGAATACTTGAATAAGGTTAGAATAAGGTTAGAATACAGAACAGAATACTTGTATGTAGTAAGTTGTTGTCATCTGAAATGGAGAGAGTTGCAGCAGTTCAATAATGAATTTCATTAAAAAAAAACCAGGATAACTATCTGAAGAGAAAGGCACTGTAGTGCTTCGTGTTAAAGGTAGGGGAGTGTAACAAACTGAATTGTTCCTGCAGGGAATCAGCAAGGACATGATGGGCCAAATAGCTTATTGTGCTATTATCATTGTATCATTTTATGTTCATGCACAAGGTCCACCAAGAAATTTAAGTCCTCGGGATGAAAGTTTTGAAGGGTCACATCCAATCAATGCATCTCTGGCTGCTGGAAGGAAACTTGTCCTTGACCCTTTCAGAAAAAGAGTGGATGTTGCAGACCTTTGCAATTGCTAGTCTAAGCTCATATGTGCTCTGGAGTCAAACTTGAGAGCTGATTTCTTGGACAGATTGGTGCCTGCTTGGATTGGGTGTTTCAGGGCATTACCTGTCTACTGCAATCTTCTCTGCATCAAATCTGTGGATTTAATGACTGTCCAGCTCCATGAGACAGGCAGTGGCACGCTGGAAGCGGTATTCTGTTCTGTCTCTGGATGTCTGCCCATTTGCCACGTCTTCCACCCACACCTGCCACGATGCCGGCAATTCAGCTTGGTTAGACTTCAGCCAAGGTGCAGTAGTCTGCAACCTTACAGGCTCCAGAATGCAGGATTTCCAACTAAAAAATACATCAAGGGTCCAACTAGAGGAAGCAAGCCTTGAGGAAGAAGGGAACAGGAGAGTATCTTGTCAGAGTATAAGCAATAATAAACATTTTATTGAAATAAAAACCATAAGATTGATCATTTAAGTGAGAACGAAAAGGTAGACAATCATTGTGGTTTCTATTGAATCACCCTGTGGTCTGCAGAATGCTTTGACAAGAGTGTACATTGCCACAATGTCATTCTAGACATTGTTTCAATGTCTTCAACACCAGTTAATGCAAGAAAAGGAAACGAGGAAGTATAGAAATTCTGGGTAAATTGTCATGCCAGGGTTATGAAGAAGTCAGCAGAATTACTGAACAATGAGATGTTCTCTTCCCAGAATGAAAGAACAAGCAGTACAATTAGTGAATACTGATTCCACTTGGCTTCTATGTTTCCCAGAGTTTGACTGATGTATTCATTTTCAACACCTAATTTATTCATTTGCTCTTCTGTGTCACATATCTTGCTGTAAGAAGGTTTGAAATGGACTTGCATCTTCTGCTACCTTCCTCTTGAAGATCCTCCATGGTGAAGATTGCTTCTGTTGCTGTGATTCCTCCAAATGCAGGCCTCGTATGGTGACCTTGTGCAATGTGCAGCACACAAGTGTAATGAGGGAAATTCTTTGCATCATACTTTGGCCAGGTTCCAGAGCTGTTCAGTCCCCTGAAATTCTAATACAGCATCCCTATTGTGCATTCACAATTATACTGATGTCACTCAGATATGATTGTGTGGACAGATGATGACCTACGTCCGAAGGAAGTATTCCTTGTACTCCAACAGAAATCCTGCTACATTCCTTTTAGGATCAAATATTGGTGATGGGAGCACGGGAAAATGGTGAGACTCTGATGCAGAATAACTCAATTTTAACAGCCTTCTTTATACCGCACAGTTCAAGGTCCTGTTTCTGTAGCCAAATTCTAGCTTGGTACTGACTGCTACTGTTGGGATACTGATGCCCAGGTGGTAATAGGTGTGAAATCAATAACGTCCCCTGTTGAAAATCCCCAATGTCTGCACAGAGACCATTCAGGAAAGTGCTATACCACTCAGCTGTGACAAACAGTCCTGTTTTTCTTACCTTCTATAGTATGTAAAGATCCCTGGCTGGACTAGTATTTATCACCCATCCTAGTAATCCTTGAGAAGGGGATGATGAAGTGTCTTCTTGAACCATTACAAGTCTATAAGGTGTAGATACATCTACAATGAGGTCAGAGAAAGTGTTCAGGATTTTGATCTTGCGATAGTGATGATATATTTCCAAATCAGGATGGTGAATGTCTTGGAGGAGAGCTTATCCTTCTCAATGGTAATGG
This sequence comes from Ginglymostoma cirratum, assembly GCA_024137785.1. NCBI lineage: Eukaryota > Metazoa > Chordata > Chondrichthyes > Orectolobiformes > Ginglymostomatidae > Ginglymostoma > Ginglymostoma cirratum. The sequence goes on from JAHRHZ010000046.1 coordinate 30,404,585, forward strand.
CCATGAGTTTGGAAGGTGCTGTCAAACAAGACTTGGTGGATTTATGTACTGCGGACCGGGACAGGCTGATTTTCCATGTGCAGAATGAAAGAGTCTGATGGTAAAGAAGGTAAAGGCTCGGAAGACTTAGACACATACTGGCTGACATACAAGGTTGAACAGACATCAAGTTCTTTTGCAATTGGGTTTTGCAGGTCTGATCAAAGCAGACTGCCTGGAGATGCACAATTTCCACCTGCACAAGGCTTCAGAGGAATCCAAGTCAGCTGTTCCTCCTGTTTATAAGTGCTGAACAAGGCCTCCTGTAAGGAACTCCTCTCAGCTGCTGTCATTTGCTGGTCATCGGCTAGTGTTGCTTTTCTTCCTCTGAATAATCCTCAATTAAATGAAACCAACATCGCCAGTGGTAACAAAGTGTGGAGCTGGAGGAACACAGCAGGCCAGGCAGCATTTAGAGCAACATGAAAGCTGATGTTTCAGGTCAGGACCCTTCTTCAGAAAATGCCAGTGGTCATTTAAAAGTGAACTGGTAGACCAAAGTCCTATAATTGTAAAAGAAATGAACTGAAACTGGAAATGTTTTTGAAGATAAGTCATAAATAGCTTAACCATCTAGTCTCCCTGTGCCTATTTGGCAGGAAGGGGTAAAACAAGGTCCAATATTTTGAAAATAATTGCTTCGTTATTATTAAGTGCACAAAGACCCCAACCTTTTATACTGAATAAGGAGAAAAAAAAACCTTCATTCAACTTTAAAGCTGATGATTCATTCTTCGAATGCTGGGAGTATTATGAATCCCATTTCAAGCCAGCTACATTTCCCTTTTGGGAAAATGGATGATAATAGCTGAAACATTCAAAACAGAAAGACATTTGTACAGGAGATAGATGATAAGGATTTCTACTGAAGCTATTCCACAGAGAAAACAGTTTGCTACCTGAATGCTTGATGAATCCAATGATGGATCTCCCCCATCATTCACACAATGCCAACAGTGGAAGAGATATGCTTAAATGGCAAGAACTTGTGGTGGGTCCTTGTTGTAAACCCTGAGAGTCTAAATTCTGAAAATAGAAACAAATTACAACTCTCACTTTTCATTGCATTCAGCAGTCAGCTTACATGCTTTAGATTTTTTTTTATTTTTATTCTGAAGCAGTGCTGACTTCACAGGAAGTTCCTCCAGGGATTTTCCAGTCATGGGAACTCTAAGAACCATGATGGATTGTGATCCTTCTAAAAATGAGAAGATCCCTGTAGTGCTGTTGAGGTATATGAGGTTAAACTGTATTCAGCATGAGCTGCTGTGAAAGATGTTTATTACAATCAAAGAAAAAGCTGTTAGTTATTTGCCATCAAACAAAATACATCCATTCTGAGTACTGTGATGTTTAACATTAATTATATTCACATTAAGTATTGTTAATTGAATAATTACGCAATTTACTTATAGGATCCTTTACTCTCAACATAAAACTGACTGCTGAAACTTATCATTTTATTTATAACTCTGCCTTGTTTGGCATTCTTAAATTTCTTGTTATAGTTCTCACATTGTTGTCAAGACAAGCATTTATTGCTCGTCCCTAGCTGTCCTTGAGAAGGTGATGGGAATGATGGGCCTCTTTGTATATAAGTAGAATGGTTCGCTAGACTACTTCATAAGATGGAAGGAGTTAAGAGTCATCGACAATGGTGTGAGAGTGAAGTCAAATGCATAGTATATACACCAAGCATCTTTCTACATAAAAAGAAATCATGAAAAGATGGGTTTAATTTGATCTAAGAGTTTCACCACTTTTTACTACACACAAAAACACACAGACAGGGTTCGATTCCAGCTTCTTTGGATTTCTGGTCAAGTGACATAACCACTTTGCTACCATTCCTGCTTTTCTACAAAGTGAGGTTTATGCTTGCACAGCAGGCCAACTATTGCAGTGACAGAACAATAATACTGACAGTCAGCTATGAATTAGAATTAGAAACCACAAAAGCAGCTAAATACTGGGGAAGACAGAACAACTGCTAACTGAGCACAATTGCTAAAGAACAGAACACAAGCAAGGCTAAGAAAACCAAATTAACCAAACAGTGTACTAAAACCACATCATGCTAAGAGTTTTGGAATGTGCTGATTACAATTAATAGCCTTCTCCTTTAACATCATAAAGTACATAAATTTAATGTGAGCTACAATAAACAATTAGGAAAGCAGACTGTCTGTTAACCTTTCTTACAATATAATTGAAAATTTAAGAGCAACGTCTCACTAAAATTATATAGGTCCTTGGTGAGATCACATGTGGAGTATTGTGGATGATTTTGAGTTCCCTACTTTAGGAAGGATATACAAACCTTGGAGGGATGTTCACTGGATTAATTCCCTGGGATGAGTGGATTATCCCATGAGAAAAGACTGAGTAGGCTGTGTGTATTTTCTTTTGGTGCTGAAAATAATGAGGCAAATGGATTGAATTTTCTTTTATTCAGAGAATCCCAACCATGCAGAATGTGACCATTCAGCCCACTGAATCCTACACCAACCCTGCACAGAGTATCCCATACAGACTCCACCCTATCCTCGTAACCTCTGATTTCCCATGGCTAATCCACCTAACCTGCATATCACTGGGCACTATGGGGCAATTTAACATGGCTAATCCACCTAATCTGTACATTTTTGGACTGTGGGAGGAAGCCAGACCACCTGGAGGAAACCCACACAGACACAGGGAGAATGTGCAAACTCCACACAGTCACCCAAGGCTGGAGTCATACCCAGGTCCCTGGTGCTGTGAGGCAGCAGCAGTACTAACCATTGATATTGGGAAGAATTTTCCCTAGCTGAGGAGTTCAGTGTTAGGGGTCACAGGCTCAAGAAATGACTTGTCATTCAATACTAAGATAAGGAGAACTATGTCAACACAAAGGATTGTGACTGTTGGAATTACCTACCAAGAGACCCCTGTATCCTCAGTCATTGAGTATATTCCAGATAAAAATTGATAGATCTTTGGATACAAAGGGAAATAGGGAATTTTCAAGGTAGGTCAGGAAGGTCGAGTGGAGGCAAAAGACCAGCTTTGATCTTATTAAACGTATAACAGGCTTAAAGGGCAGAATGGTTTATTGCTTAAATTGTTATATTTTTGAATATACATTTATGTTATCTGCATGCTATCACAATAGTACCAAGGGGAGAAGAAATGTTTCCTATGAATAGAAATATTTTAAAAATGCTTTATAATCACTGTTGGAATATATACTAGGAACCACATGCTCATCATCGTTATCAATTCTTTAATGACATTGACACAGGGAATATACAGATTTAACTTATAACATGCCCAATGGCTCTGAAGTTGTGCAACTACGCAGAGGTGTCACTGTTTTGCAAGATGAAGAATAACACAGGATAGGGTGACCTTTATGTAGTCTGAAGCAATTTGGTCTGTTGAGTCCTTTACAAAGAGCAACTCTTGAATTCACTTACCCTTCACGACTTAAAGCAAATGGAGGACAATGAAGCTGGAAGTTTCCTTAGAAGTTAACAGCATAATATTCAAGTCATGTCTGCATATTTGTCACACAGTCTTGCTCCAACTAAGATACACAAGGCCTCCGTCCTAAGTTCGACATTTTGTCTTTAGTTGCTTGTGGTTGAGAAGAGAACTACTATCATCAACATTTTCCCTGAACAAGGTCATGGCAGCTTATATCTCCAGCACCATTCCTGTCCAGCATCAACGAGGACAAATATCAAATAAAAGATGTAGAAACTGAGGCTGAGGGCATGCATGGGATCATCCAATGTGTATGAGTGAGATTAAGCAAGTTGTACTGATAGCTGAAGTAATTATTGGATTTTTTTGTGTTCTGGCATATCTGGAGTGTGTTAATGTAATTATACCTACATATAACACTCACCTTGGACATAACTCTGTTCTTAAGGCTGAAGGGATCATCTGGGGGGAAAGTGGGATCAGGGCACCGGTGATCAGCTGTAATCATATTGAATGGCAGACCAGGCTCAAAAGGTTGAATGGGCAACTCCTGCTCTTGTTTTCTTTGTTTCTATGTGTCTAAGACACAACTGCATAAACCTGAGTCCTGCATGTCACCTTTAAATGAATGTGAACCTGGTCCCATGAGCTTCCCATCAAAGTTCCTTTAATTTTACCTCCACCTGCAAGGACTATGGCAGTGGCTTCCAGAAGTAGATGTCATTGCAGTGTCACAGTGATTGTTATTGGTAGGGCTTTCCAGCAACCGTGCAGCCACGTGGCCATGCTGCTTAGAGGGAACATGGGCGCCATGTACCACTGTCTTAATGTTAAAAATAGTGGCTCTAGGATAATGAGCATTTATGGTATGCAAAACTATTATATGAAAGAGACCATCAAGTAATGGTGTGAAGCCTAATCATTAATGCCACACTGCTGCTGACTCAAGTTTTAAGTCCAAACCTGCCATTGTAATTCTAGCAGCTTGGCTCCCATGATTAACGCATGCCCCGCTTCCTGCTCCCAGAGTCTTCACTAAATTCCCTCTTTCTGTGGTCAAGGGCAAAAGTGCTACCGTCTAAGCCACAGCTGACATATTAACTGTGGAGCCCTTTAGGATGTGCTGAGAAATGCATTTAATATAGCTGCAAGTTCTTTCTTTGGTTTTCACACCTCCCCCAATCCCACTTTGCAATACAGAAGTATTGAGGCCACTTTTACTGTACCAACTAATACCTGAGCTGAAATCACTCAATTCTGCATTCAAAAGCCTTTCAGGCAGAGTGAAAAGTTATGAAGCACTAACGAACATTGAAATTCACAGATAGCATGATCTATTATGCTTCAGCCGCAGTGCAGAGAATGTCATTAGGCTGAAGGAAAAATGGGTATTAAGATTTCCAAAGCTACTGATTTAGTAATGCTTTGCTGCAATTTAAACAGAGAACTTCACACTGAAATCATTGCTCATTCTATCATGTTCTTTTCGATCTACCTTCTTTAACATCAAGAAACTGGCAGATAACTCTTCACCGCATACTAATATAGATTGCATTTTGTTGATTGACTGTAGCATTATTCTTTGATGTGACAGCTTGTTTATTCACATTATTGTGATTATCTCTTGTGTTACATTTAGGATTATATGAAGTAAGACTCATTAGTTTTTATAGCACTGTATTTATTTGTTAATTAAAGGTTATCTCCTGGAGAAGATGCCATTCTGCAGGGAGCAGAGTTTCGTTTTTTCTTGCATTTGATTTTATTCCTTGGTTATCAAGTACATCTGCACTGCTATTTTCTTCTTGTACTTGAAAATATGGGAATAAACTTGACTATATTTTAGCTTTTTTGAAAGGTATCTACAAATAAAGTAGCCATCATAAATAAGGTATGACAACGAGGATTACTTAAACATCACAATTTTGGCTCTTTATTAATTTATTTCAAGTGCATCAAACATTTCTTCACTTGCAAGGGACTCATAAGCAACAAACATAGATGAGTCCACAAGTTTCTAACTAATTGACTGGTGAAGCAAATTGAAATGAAAAGCTCACTGTCAAATCATTTTCTGGTGAACTGAAGCTTGCATTAACGTTCCTGCCATTATTCACCAACCTTGTGAGCTATCTCTCTGTGTTGCAACATTTTCCTCTGTGTCCTTGTTACATCATTTGACATGTGTGTCCCAAATTCAAATTCCCGTTGACACAACAAGTACCAATATGCTGTCTCTCTACGTTACCTCCCTGGGCAGGCTGTTTGATTCTTTCGTAAGAACATAACACAAGAACATACGAAGCAGGAGCAGGAGTAGTAGACAATTCAGCCCCTCAACGCTGCTCCACTATTTCATATCATCACGGCTGATTTCATTTCGGCCTCAACTCCACTTTCCTGACTGCTGTCTACAACCTTTGAACCCACTACTAATCACAAGTCTCCTCCTTACATTTATGCAATGTCATTACATCCTCCACACTCTGCGTAGTAAATTCCACAGATTCATGACCCTTCGAGAGAAGTAATTTCTCCTCATCTGATTTACATCTGCTAACCCTGATAAGACCAAAAGATATAGGAGCAGAATTAGACTATTTTCCCCATCAAGTGTTCTGCCATTCAATCATGGCTGATATGTTTCTTAAATCCATTCTGCTGCTTTCTCCTTGTAATCTTCGACCCCTTTACTAACAAGAATCTATCCACATCACTCTTAAATACACTCAATGACTTGGCCTACACAGACCGCTGTAGCATTGAGTTCCACAGATTCACCACCCTCTGGCTAAAGAAATTCCTCCCTATCTCAGTTCTAAAAGGTTATCCTTTCACTCTGAGGCTTTGCCCTTGGCTTCTAATCTCACCTACTGGTGGAAACATCTTCTCGACATCCATTTTAGCCAGGCCTCTCAGTATTCTGTAAGTTTTAATGAGATTCCCCTCATCCTTCTAAATAAACTTCACATATACTTGCTGCCTACAAAACCTTATATCCTCGTGACACTCGTTTTCACACACTGTAAACTTTTTCTGCCATTAATTTCTACATATAAGTTTACAATTGAAACAGCTTATCGAAACAGATTATCCAATGACTGCAAAATTTAATCGATTAGGGTTATTCTTGAATGCCTCCCCCCCAACAAAACTGCTTTGAAAATTTTAAGCCAACTATTTAATTCGCAGTATTTGAAACATACAATCAGAAATATAAAAAATGAAAACATAATGTATTTTATGTTCATCCATTTGAGTGTCTTTTTTTTTTAATGAATTTACTGGACAAGTTCAAATTCCTGTTATTAATTAGTTTACCATTTTCATTTTGGCAAGCAGTTCTTCAGCTTGCAGCATACATGTTTTTCATATTTTTTTCAGTAAAATCATAGTCATGCTGATGCTTCACATGATTATCAACTGAACAATTACCAAGACCTTAAATGCAGAAATCAGGAAGTTTCTGTTTGACTTCTACTCCCCTTCCTGCTTATATCAGTGTCTCACCAAAGAATTCAGAGTTGAAAACATGAGGTGTATGATATTGCAGTACATACATAGCCATTAAACATATAAGGAAAAAAAAATCATTTGGTAATACAGAATTTAGACACTGCAGAAAACAGGAGGTGAGTCACTGAAAAGTTTCATCTTCCCTTCATCAGAACAAATGCAAAAATGCCAGACTTAAAACAAACACCACAATTAATGCTACAGAAGAAAAAGATACCGATTGATTGACAAATAGATCCTGATTGGCCAAGGTATTAACATTTAGGGGAGGTGATGGCTGATTGGTATTTTTGCTAGATTGTTAATCCAAAGACCCAGCAGTCTGGTGACCCAGGTTCAAAACCTGCTACGGCACTTGGAGGAATTTGAAATGAATAAAAAAAAGATCTGGAATTAAGACCCTATTAATGACCAGGAAACTGTCGCCAATTGTCAGAAAAACCCACCTGGTTCATTAGTGTCCTTTAGGGAAGGAAATAATCATCTTTACTTGGTTTGGTCTACTTTCGACTCCAGACCTATGGCAATGTGGTTGACTGCCCTCAGGGAAATTAGGGATGGGCAATAAATGCTGGCCTAGCCAGCGACGCCCTCATTCCATGAATGAATTTAAAAAAAGAGAAAGCAAGGGAGAACAATAAGCTTTCCAAGTTCTCAGGTAATTACAATTTTATTGAATGTGGTTTTATCAGCAGCATTTCCTACCCAACAGGAAACAAAACTGATTTCCAGGTGAGGATCCTGTTGAAAGAAACTTGCGCATTGGCGTTAAAATTCCACCACACTTTTCTGATCAAAACACACTCACCACAGACCAACTGCTCCTTCAGCTTGGAAATTACACAGCAGTAAAGATCAGGCCCTGCGCGTGTGTTCAGAATCATGTCGGTGATAAGGTGTGGGAGGAGGCCATTTCGCCCATTGTGCCTGCATCAACTCATTTAATGAGCATCGGTACCTAGTGCAAATCTTCTACTGTTTTCCAATACCGTTTGTGTATTGATTTTATTGTATTGATTGGTAGTCATGGACTTGGGCCTATAAAAGCGACCCACCCCCACAGGGCAGATAGGTAATTTGCTATTAGACCGACTTCAAACCTTTTCACCTGTGGATTAAGGAGACCAGCTGTGATCATCACTTTGGTCAGCAGTTTCCAGTTGCATTAGGGAGTAGGTGAAAGGGAAAGGGAAAGGGCAAGGGGGGAGCAGATCAACTGGCTTCAGTCTAATATATCATGGTGGCTCAGTGGTTAGCACTGCTGCCTCACAGCGCCAGGGACCCAGGTTTGATTCCACCCTGAGGCAACTGACTGTGTGGAGTTTGCACATTCTCCCTGTGTCTGCGTGGATTTCCTCCCACAGTCCAGAGATGTGCAGATTGGGTGGATAGGCCACGTTAAATTGTCCCATCATGTTCAGGGATATGTGGATTAGCCATGGGAAATCCGAAGGCATCTGAATTTTTAAAATTAACGAGCTTGGACATGTGGTGATGCATCTCCTTGATCATCATGTCCTTAAGTGGGACTTGAACTGGATCTTCTGGCCCAGAAAGAGATACGCTGCTGATGCATCACGAGAGCACAGAAGGCCTCCAACTAACTCAAAGGGGAGAGTCCTTAATTGGATAGCGAACCTGTCCCAAATATAATTGAGGGAGTTACTCTAGACAAACCAGTGACTGTCTAACTGGGCAGTCCTAAAATCTAATAACCTCAAGTTATGCCTATCTAATGCCTCAAGTGTCACTCCAATCAACCATAAGTGTTTCAGTTGCTGTTCAATTCCAATCAATTCCACAAGTTTTCCATCATTTGAACAGAGTAACTGAGTTTACATTGTTGTTACAACTTCTAAAGTACCACTTCTTCCCTTTGATGCAAGCATTTGAAGCAATTTAAAATGTTGTCCCCATGAATTCCCTTGCAGGATGTTTCACCCATTAATCTTGCTAACTTCAGCTGAAAACTGATGGAAATCTTGCTTGCTTAGTGTATCCATGGTCTCTGCTGAAACTGCAGATTTCAATCAGGAAAAACCCAAGGAAATTGTCGACAATTATTCGGTTCAATATATTAATTTCCAAAATACCCTGAAATACTTAAATAATGTCTCCTGATTCTCCATTGAAAAGTAGACAATCCTAACATCCAACATCCCCTCACAGCGCAGATGCATTCAGCTAGATATTAGTTTGATTGGCCTTTCCTGGAGTGCTTCCTTTGGTGAAATATCCTGACAATAACAGGTAACTGATTTGTCGTCTGTAACACAACATATTATTCCACCAGGGAGATTTATTACATACATCATTATTCATCTCAAATTTAATTCAAAAGCTATTCTTGCCTCACCAGCAGGTACTTTCACACATGTCGTTTTAACTACAAAATTACATTGACTAGTTTCAGAAATACCTATTTATTTTTATTTGTTCATGGGCCCTGGCAATGACAGCATTTCCTCTTATTTCTGATTTTATTTTATTTATTCATGGTATATCAATGGTGAGGCCAACTTTTGTCTTCAATTCCAAACTGGCATTGAGAAGGACTTACAGAACTTTAAGGAGGTGGAGTGAATATTTAAGATGTGGATGGTGTACTGGCGAAAGAAATGCTTTGTTCTGGATGGTGTTGAGCTTCTTGAGTATTGCTGAAGGTACAATCATCATGCAAGTCGAGGTTTTTCAATGAGACACTTGACTTATGCCTTATAGATAGTTGACAGGTTTTGGGGAATCAGGAGGTGAGCTACTCTCCACAGAATTCCTTACCTCTAACCTGCTCTTGTAACTGCAGCATTTATATGGCTGGTCCAGTTCTGTTTCTGAATACTGATAACCTGCACAATGTTGATAGCGGGGCATTTAGCAATGGTAATGCCTTTAAAGGTCAAGGAGAGCTTGTTTAAATTCTCTCAGGCTGGAGATGGTCATTACCTTTCAATTCTGTGGGAATGAATGCCCTCAATTAAATGTGCTTACTGGGGAGCAGGTAAATGGCACAGGGAGAAAGAACATCATTTTTTTCACACCCAGTTCCACCATCCCACTGCCATTTAATACCTGTTGGGTCACTAATTGCCTAGTGGTGAAACATCTGTAACGATTTATTTGCAGGTACTACAGAACTCAGATCTTGAGTGCTCTTGTGAAGCAGTGTTTATATCCCCACCTCTTGGCCAGGAGGCCCTGTTCAAGTCCCATCAATTCCAGAGGCAAGTAATAACATTTCTGTACAGGATGATTAGAAAATATTTAATTGCAGGCTGGATTTTCCTGGAGCTGAGGCAGAAGGACAGAAACCGAGTGAGAGCTGAGTCAGGACAGCTGCATTCCTTCTTACATTACATTTTCTCCGGGGCATGCTGGGAACCAGGTCAGCTGCCTGATTCATGGACGCCATAGCCAGATAGTCCAAATTAAGGCTCTATTGCCTTCATTCATAAAATATATAATACAGACCTACACTAAATGAGCAATGCCAGTTTTCCAGTACAATCGCAATTCAGGAAGCATTATCTAAGAATAAGGCATCACAGTGGACCCAAGGAAGTCAAGATCCATCAGTGAATTTTTAGCACGAGTGTGTCTAAAAAGTAGACACCATGTCTAAGGTATAGTGAAACAAATGAGAAAGTTCCTCCCGAATATAACCAGTCTTACTTAACCTATAAGAGAACCTTTTGTAAAAAGGCCAACAATGTATTAAAATCAGGAAGGGACTCCATTTTTTGAAAATATTAAAAAGGAGTTACTTTCTACTCATGTTTTAGCTGATTATAATCAAGGCTTATCTATAATTACAGATCATTCATGGGGCTTGGAGTTGTCCTTACTCACGTGCAAATTGATAAATTAAATTAAAAACCAGTCTAATTTAAATCAAGATCTTTGGTGGAGACTGAACAAAGGTATATAACTGTGGAGAAAGAAGGATGTGTTAGCAGTTATTTTAGAATGTGAAAGGTTCGCGGACTACCTTATGGGACTGAAATTTCAAGAGACAGACCACAAGCTTCTGATGTTATTGTGAGAGTGAAGGAATTCTCTACAAAATCAAAGATCCAGGTTTAAGCTGTTGAGAAAGGACTGTGGTATAGTCTATGTTTCAGGCAAGGTGCAAGTAATGGTGGATATGCTCTGGCGGGCAGCAGTAGATAATACAGAAAAAGACGATCTTTTCTTTCTAGGTAGAGGCTTGTTCTACAGCAATAAGCTAACTCTTTACCAGCAACCCAAACAATTTCATGCGGCTCAAAAGGCAAATAAGGCACACACAAAGGTCAGACAAATTCACATGCATAGGTGATTAAAATATTGTCTAGCAGCCCAAGTACTGAAAAGGTACCACTTGTTAAGATAATTACTTTTGACAATAGTGTGGAGGATTTATTATTATGTGATAATAGAATGGTTATAGCAAAGCCGGTGATGGGAAATCCTACAAAAACTCAGCAAGTGACATCTAGGTATCAAAAAATGCAAGTCAAAAGCACAACAGTCAGTGGCCAGGTGTTTTGTAAGACGTACGGGATTATATTTTGTCATGTCTAATGGTGTCGCACACAGCCAATTGACTACAGAACAAATGATTTTATCAATGTTTCTAGAAAAACACCAGGCGAAAAGCTAGCAATGGATATAGTTAAATTTAGAGGGAAGATGCATTTAATCCTAACAGATTATTAATCAAGATGGATTGAAGTGGCAAGACTTCATTCAGCCCTGAAGTCTGATCAGATCATTGAAAAGGATCCTTCTGAAGCACAGTTTCCTGAAAGAATTAATTTTCTACAATGGACCTTAATTCATGATCAAGCATTTTGGAATGTTCACTTTGTAAACAGGCTTCAACGAAACAACACTTTCTTCACTCCATCTTCAGTCAAACCCAAAGACAAAGAGAGTGATAAATGTGAGTGTTCAAAACTGTAATTGCATAAGAATGCAAAATGGCATTTAGCCCTAATCAGTTAGAGAGCAACACCACCTAAAAATGGGTACTCATGGGCAGAAATGTTGTTGGAGAGGAGATTAAAAACAGGTGTACCTGTTTTGGAACACAGCTGCAAGTCAAACATAATCTCTAAAGATCACAAGAAGGTAAAACAACGAGAAAAAGGATACAACAAAAAACAATATATGTAGTACAATTCTAGACATAGAGTGAAAATTCTTCAAAGTATTAAAGCCAGGGCACAAAGTCTGGTCAAGGAAGAGGTAGAGAGAAGCCATGAATATCTGAAAAACAGATCATTTGAGATCTTGTATTGTCAGAATTAATGAAGACACATTTAGAAAGAACAGGAGGGCGTGATCTTACTCAAGTCAAGTGGTGAGATGGAATATAATTACTACAGGATATGAGACAGTCATACCTATCCTACATTAGACAGTATACAGAATGGTACAACTATGCCAGACATGGTAAATCACCATCAGCCTAGTATTAAACTCAAGGGAAACAGAATGGGATATCTAGTCAGAGTTCCAGATCTTCTCAACCTATGAAAATGCTGGGGAGGGAGAGAAGGTGATAATTATGATGACATTGATGAAAAGAATAATATTGCGAATGATGTTAATGATTATCAGAACTGTAGAGGTAAGTCAAAGTGAATTATAGGAATAGTGTAGACCAAGTAGAGAAGAATGTGAAAGGGAAATGTATTATAATGAGATTCATATCAACCATGATGATATAATTTATCATATTACTCTGACATCAGAAGGAGAGAAGACATCAGTCTAGATTGAGCATGTGAAGAATGATATCTCAGATCCTACACTAGAAAGCTGTATTTAAGAATCTACTATGTAATGATGTAAATAAAGGAGCATTGCAATACATATGAATTGAAAAGTGTAAAAAGGAAATAAGAAGCAAGTAACATCAGGTACGATGTACGTGCATCTTAAGTCGAGAGATACTCCGCACCACTATCTCAACACACAGGTATTGTTATTGGTGTAAAGCACAAGATAAAAAAGGTTTTCTACTCATCACTAACCTCAGCTCACGACCCTCAGAATAGCAGCAGAGGCTGTAAATAAGTCATTTGACACAAGGGAGGGCAGAGAGCAGACACAACTGCAGTGGAGCATAAGAGTCTGCCCACATACATATCTGTGGTGTCAGATATATAATTGTAAAAGAAACAGCACTTTAAAATGAAGCTTATATTTTTGCATATATAACTGTGACATTCTTTTTGATTAAGTCTACATTTGAATGTTGAGTGAATTGATTCATTTACTTTTAGTAGTAAAGAATGTTATTATATTGCCATTCTAATCTAAACTTGTTTTCTCTGCAAATTTTAATAGACAATAAGGAAATCAGTATTGCAGAAACTTATTGACTTAATGAATGTTTAGGTTGAAATTTGAATTTTTTTTTCCTTTATTCGTTCACAGGATGAGGGCATTGCTCATTCGGCCAGCATGTATTGCCCATCCCTAGTGCCCAGAGGTCTGTGAAGAGACAACCACATTGCTGTGGGTCTGGGGTTTAATGTAGGCCAGACCTGGTAAGGATGGCAGTTTCCTTCTCTAAAGGACGTTAGTGAGCCAGATGGGTTTTTCCTGACAATCAGCAATGGATGCTTTGTTCTCATTAGATTCTTAATTACAGATATATATTGAATTCAAATTCCGCCGTCTGCTGTGGAGGGATTGGAACTCGGGCCCCCAGAATGTTATCTGAGTCCCTGGATTAACAGCCCAGCGATAATACCACTAGGCCGTTGCCTGCCCCCTCAAAGTAAAAGTCATAATCTTGTTCTGTTTGGTTTGGATACAAATACACAATAATGTTAAATGAATAAATAGACAGATGGTAATTGAAAATTTAATCAAATTGAAATTTAAATAGTTGAAGTTGGTTAAATCACTTCTGTAAAGCTAGATTTTTGGAGTTTTTTTTGTATTTCTCTAGTTTCAAATCCTATCCTTCAGATTAATATACTTCTGATGACAGTTTATTACTCTTTTAAAGAAAGTTTACAGCTACTAGTCAGTATAATATAAACGGCTGTGTCAGATCTATGATGATGTTCAGCACAGTAGGAACTACAAAGGTGATGCATTCAATCTCTAACCTGTTCTGGGCTGTGCCCAGATGATAATAATGTGTGTTACGATTAACAGGTTGGAAAAGAATTTCCTATGATCACTTTTACAAGGACATCATGCATATGCAGACATCAGTCAAGGGCACATTTAGGCTTAGTTTGATGACTTACCTAAATTCAAGTAATCTGGTGACACTAGGCATTAAGATCCATAAAAGAAAATGTGTGCAAGATGGCAGATGTTTGCACCATACCCCAGTACAAACTTTTGACTTTGGGAGAAAATGGAAAAACAAAGTGGTCGGGGAGTGTTAAGGAATAGACGGCACCAAATTATTTCTTCCACTTTCATAGCATTGTCTGTCTTAGCCCCTTTCTCCTCATTTTCATTCAGGTTCACTCTATTTTGTCTACCCAAATATATCTTTCACTCATTGGTCTGCTCTCTGGCTCTGCTTCCCTGTTTTATACTACTACAGATCTATAGTCTGGAAATCCCTGCCACTTCATTACTTTTATTTGTTTTTATTTAACCCATTTTTCTAATCAACCTGTTCCAAGATATTATTACACACCTCTGGGGAAGGTAGGACTTGAACCTGGACCTCTCAGTCCAGGATAGGGACACTACCTCTGCACCACAAGCGGGTATTTAAAATCCTTCTCTTTAACTGTTCCTGCACTCCCTTCTGCCCTCAGTCAGCCCCAAACACAAATGTCACCATTTTTTCTCTTTGCCCTCATGCTCAGCTTCAACCATCTAATCTTGAGAATGAGAGAACTTGCAGATGTTTTAAAAAAAAGGCAAAATTTGCTTTATTTTTGATGATGACATTGATGACAAATAGTTCTATTCATTGTGCAATAGTGAAAAAAAAATGGAAAAAAAATGTTTGCTTCTGAACTTGGAACAACACAACAATATTTTTCACACAGGATTTGACATCCTGTTAAAATACTGTCAAATATATATTCAAAAACTTTTAAACATTTAGATAATTTGCTTTATATTCAATGTCCTAAATTTCTAACGTATTCAGTGTGAAATTTATTTCAACTCATTGTTGCAACATTGCTGCTCATTAGTCTCTGTTTAACCTTTATCTGCATAATTTCTGTAGTTCAGTGGAAGATGTAATGTTACTCTAGTATCAGCTGAAGAGTGCAAAACAGAATACAGCTGATAAAAGACCAGGAGAAGCATGTAAAAGAGAAGGCTTTAGACACTACACTAGAGAAATATATCCAGTTACCTGTGAATCTATAAAGGTAGATACAGTGTTACAACACTAAAAGTAGTGAGAGGGCCTTATTCTAGGATGGGAGTGAACTGGATCTTCCAGAGACAAGTAGAATGAAAACCAAGAGAAAAGGAAGCAGCCTCTTAAGTTTGTATGTGTAAATGTCCAGAGACACACAAAAGTAGTATCAAAGAACGTTAGCAGCAGTATTTGCACAAAGCATGGCAAAATGCAATATCCTGCAGTACCACATTTCTGCATGATTAATGTGATCCTACAGTTTTAATTTCTTACACCTCCCAATTTTTCATAACATCATCACTGGCAGTCATACCTTCACTCACGAGATCCAAGTTCGAGAACTCCCCGGGCTTCTTTGCCTCTCTATTATCATCTCATTTAAAATGTTCCTTAAAACTTAGCTGTTTAACTCAATTCTTGGTCACTTCACGTTAATTGAATTGATATTACTCTCGTAAAGCATATTGCAATGTTTTGTTAGAGGCCCTAAGTTGAAGCAAGTTATTGTTATACCATTCTAAGCTGTATGTTTCTCCTTTACATACTCTACAGTTTCGTCTGTGTTACATCCTTCGGTTGTAGGTATTTTGGAACAATCAGAATAGGAATCTGGTCAATCATTCTTCCTATGTCATTGACTAGGAATACAATCTGAGAAAGGGGATGATTTCCATACACACACTTCTACTTTGCCGATGATAAGTGATTGAGCCTGGATTCTAATAGTATATTTTGCTGATGTGTATGATGAAATTGCTGCAAGTTTCTCAATATTTAACTGGATCCATTGGTGTAAACACGTAGTTTATTGGATTCTTGACACAAAGACAAACTCTTATTGGTAAGTACTAGGAGGAAGTGTATTAATGAGTAATTCCTCTTGCAACAATTCAGCACTTGATACTTCATGTAAGAGGCACAAAGCAAATAAGTTCCAAGAGTTGTCAAGTACTTAATGTATTCTCCACATCTTCTACACTCAATCCACAAAGACGTATTTAGAATTCATTCCTTAAAATCACTTGTAGAAGTTTTAATTAAGCTGCTATGTAGTAACGTGAAGGCCAAATGAAAAATGAAAATTGAGATATTTATTGATAAGTTCAGCATTAGTTTAACCTCTGTCTAAGTGGAGAGATTTCACTATGTTTCACACTTACAGATATCAGCTATTGTAAAGATCATTGTGCTGCTGGCATGTGTATTTACCTTTAAATCCTTTCTTAACTTGTCAAGTAATCTCCAATGAAATGTATGACTAGTCTAGTCTTTATTGGTCTTTCTCTCAGTTCTGAGCTATTGAAGTGCTGACAGTTTGTCAGCTAGTAATTAACAGTGGGATAAAAGGAAAGCCCAGTGATCTGACATGTCAGACTTCCCTATTCCTCTGCATTTGCAGTGAGTAAGATGGAAAATAGCTAGGGGTGTTCTTTGTAACCATAATCAGCTTAGTTCTAATGCATTCAAGAATACAGCTTGCTGCCAATGTCTGTAGCACAGAATAACAGCAACTTTTGTGAACATTACAATGATTTATTCTTCTAAAAATTGAAATACTCCATTACTGTTCAAATTACACACAGAATATTATTTCTGAACTCCATTATCTCTTGAAAGATTAGTGGTGGAAAGCAAAAACCTACTCATATGCTAGAGCACAAGACTTTGGGATAAATTTATTTAGAAAAGAATATGCAGCACTGGTGCTAAGAAAACAGGCAAAGGAAATAAACATAGCATAATATGAACTTTCCAAATGAAAGTAATACAAAATGTTTTCAAAAGACGTGTAAGGGTAAATAATACCACACCATACAGAATATAAGATTCAAGCTGGTGGAAGTCGTAGCAGTCTAAAGATCGCACATTAAACTGGAGAAGTTAGAAATTGATGTCATTGTGTGAATGACATTTTATTTTGGAGGCTGTGGTCTATGGCCACATATAATATCTAGGACAAGGGTGCTTCTAGTTAGGGGGCTATTTAAAGGCTACCACTGCTGTCTGTTACGGGCATGGTCACTCAATGAATCCCCAGACACTGGTAAAATTGCAGCCAATTGGAGATAAGCAAGTTGTTGGATCATCAGGCTACTTTTTTAACAGAGCCAGAAACCTTTTCACCACACTAACATTCTCCACACCCAGAATTAAATGGCTGAGAAGAGCTTCATCTATGTTCATCAAAATGTACTCCAAAGTTCCCAGATCAGAACTGATTGCCACTAATTGTTTTTTAAAAGTTGAGGTCCCCATGGTTGCAAAACCGGTTTATATTCTCTCCATCATTACGTTATGAATTCAAGCTTTTACGGAACTTATATTTGTAAATACCATCTTTCATTTTTAGTACCTGTCTATTTTATCATTTTGAACAGTTGGTTATGAAGTCGTTAACCCTGCTAAATGATATCTGCACATGTTTTTATGAGTTTTGTGATGCCCTTGTGGTAAAGTGAATCTACTGAATATGTGAAAAGCAACAGCAGAATAGTCAAAGAATAGAACATGGATCAATCCCCTTCAAAGCACAGCTAGCTAATTACTTTTCATAGCTATAGAAACTCATTCTGACACTGATTTTCATTCTCAATTTATCTGATTATAACTGCTTTGCAAACCTTAGCTTTGTGGCTTATTTTCCTTAAAGAATCAATCATTTGTGGACCTTGTTTAATGGTTTCTGTCGGAACACATCAATCATTATAATCGATGGTTTTTACCCATTATGATATCAGCATAGTTGAATTGGTCAAAAAGGGTCTGAAGTTTTTTTGGGGGGAGAAACACGAATATAAGGAAGTATGCCATTATGTTATCATAAAGAAATAAATAAATACTGAAGAAGTACATCAGCTTGAATCATATGTATTGAGGATCAGTGAATGACTCAGTTGAATTTGCTGGTATGCCTTTGAGACCCTAAGGAAGTTCTGACAAAAATACATGTTCTTTAAGTAACAAGTTTAAACCTCTGATAGTTGGTTTTATGCTGCCTGGCCTATTGCATGATTCCCTTTGACAGAGGGGTCAAAAGGCCAGAACAACAAGGAATTGGTCTGTTTTTGGTTTTTACACTGATTTGCTTAGAGCTTCTCCCAGTAGGTGTAAAGATCCTGCTGATGAGTACAGCCCAAAGTAAATAAGCTAGATTGTCAAAACACTATAGCAGCACAAGGCAACGTCACCTTATTTGGGAAAGTTTCACCCACCAACATCCCCCCAGTAATGCTCACTTATATCCCAACAATATTTACCCACCCAACAATGGTCAACAATATTCACCCACCAACCCTGTTAATGTTCGTCCTCCCCGCAATGTCCACACACCCCTCAACAATGTTCACCCAACACATAACGTTGACCCCCAAAAATTTTCACTCCCCTTCCCCCCCATCTCTGTAATGATCAGCTTCATGGCCCTGCATTGTTCACCCACCCACTTCCAACTTACTCTGCAGAATCCCTCTTGGGTCAATGCCAGGAAAGTGAGTGTGTGCGGGGAGGGGACAATGAACTTTCTTTGGGATGAAGGGAATGGTGCGCATTGTTGGTGAGTGAAAGGGGATAGTTAACATCATTGTGGGGTGGAGAGGGACAAACTTTAACAGGCATGAGGTTGTGTTGGGAGTGACAGCTCCGATTAAGAGTGTAAATCCTTAGGGGGATCTCTTCAGTTCATAGCGCTAAAGGCTGTCTTGCTTTGCTTGAGTGACTTATGGCCCTCAACACTGTTCATCACTAGATTCATAAAGGAGCTGGGACCAGAAGGTGTAAGGTTCCAGCACAAAGAAGGCATTTTATGAAAGAGCAGGGTCACTTCTCTAAGGTTTAGCATCATACTCAATTAAATATAATAGGCTCATCTGATTATTACTGTTAAAAAAATTAATATTTAGGATACTAACTGGCCAATTATTTCCCCTTCTCACCATTTCCAGCAAAGGGAAAATAGCACTCTCAGCAAATATTTCAAAATGCATTCTCCAGTACACACTGATCAATGTTGAAAATCTGTTGGATCTATCCACTGATCTTAACGTAAATTCCTTACACTACCTACATTTTGTTGTTTCCTTTTTTATATGTTGGAAATTTAGGCTTGACTCTTCGCTGTTTCATGTGCAGATCTATCGCTAAAGTTATGGCAGGTGAGCAGGAGAATCCTGTTGGAATTTAGCCTAAAGTCTGCACTCTATCTTCAATAACGTCCTTTCTTCTAATCTGTAACAATAATAATGGTACTACTTCTCTCCGCCTGTCCCATAATCTTGAAATACTCCCTATCATAGCATGTTTAAAGTCGTACATTTAAATTCCTCAGTTTCTTTTGCCTGTCTGCTTTCCTTACTTTAGTTTAAAGCTCAGAAAATTTGCCTGGAAATTAATATTTTGGTGGACATATGCTTAAGAAACTTATCATTTCTAGTAATTGTACTAGAATAGAGAAATTTGATAATAGAACTAACTCAAAGGCTTTGTACCTGAACGCACAAAACATTCAGAATAAAAGTATTGAGTTAACAGTGCAAATGGAAGTGAGTGGATATGATTTGGTTGTGATTGTTGAGAATTGCTTGCAGGGAGATGAGATCTGGGAATTGAATATCCAAGGGTACTCAGTATTTTAGAAGAATTGGCTAGGAAGAAAAGGAGAAGGTGTAGTTTTATTAGTAAATGGAGATAACAATGCAGTCGTGACAAATAATACTGGCACTGGAGATCAAGATGTGGAATCAGTCTAGGTAGAAATAAGAAATAGTGAGGGGAAGAAGTCCTTGGCGGGAGTAATCTGTGGAGGCAAATTACAAAAGAAAGCAAAGTCGGGATAAATGGGTCTTTATCTGGTTGGCAAGATGCATCTAATAGAGTGCCATGACATTCGATTCTTGAATTATTCACCATCTATATTTAATGTCTTGGATGCAAGGATAGCAGGTACGATAGCCACATTTGCAGATGACACTAAAGTTGGCAGGAAAGTCGGTCGTGGTAAAGAAATAAATCTACAAGTGGATATGGATAGGTTAGGTGAATAGGCCAGAATTTGGTACATAGAGTTTAACATGAATAAGTGTGAGATAATCCAATTTGGTTATAAGAATAGACAGGCAACTTACCACCTGAATGGAGAGTGCTTTGGTGCAGGGGGATCTCAGTGTTATCAGGAATAGGGTTTAAAAATAGGGCAATGTTGCTGTAATTGTACAGGATAACAGTGAGATTGTACCTGGAGAATTGCATACAATTTTGAACCCCTAACTTGAGGAGGGATGTTGTTGCATTGGAGGCAATTCAAATGAGGTTGACTAGATAGATTCTAGAGATGAGAGATTTGTCTCATAAACAGAAATTGACCATCTTAGGCCTGTACTCTCTAGGATTTAGAAGAAAGGAAGGAAAATTAGGGTTAGGGTTAGGGTGCTAAAAGGATTAAGTAAGTTTATGTAGAGTCTTGTGGGATAATCTAGAATGAGAGCACATAGTTTTAGGATATAGGGTAGCAGACTTAAAACAGAGATGAGGAGAAATTATTTCTGTCAAAGGGTCTGGAATCTGTGGAATTCACAATGTCAGGTCGTGGTGGATGTTGGGACAATTAATACATTTAAGGAGGAGGTAGACAAATTTTTAACTAGTAACAGGTTGATGTCTTGGGGAGAGTGGGAAGGAAAGTGGAGTTGAGGCCAAGTCTCTGCTCCTACTACTTGTGTTCTTGTGCTCATATGAATAGAAATTGCAGGGGCAGTTCTTAGATCCACCAGCTAAGAGATGCTTGGTATTCCATTGTGGAAATAACAAAAAAAAAGCTTCAATGTGCAAAGGTGAAAGGAAACTGGTCTCAAATGAGATCAATTGTCTTTCTAAAAATGCCCATACAAGAAAGGAACACATTTTAATGCCTCTGAAGTATTGGCCTGTCAAGACCTATTTCACCCCCATTAAAGTGGCACAGCACTACTCTGATCTTCAATCCTGCCATCAAGATGGGTTCCTCTGATATATCAATGTAGGCTACCTGTTACTTGCATGGTAATGGCCTCATCTTCAAGGTTCTAATTGTGACTGTATTGCTAGCTTTTGTGAAGTCTGCCAATAGTGGTGGCGACAAGGTGTTTGTAACCTTTACTTACATTCACTTATTGGCACAATTTCTATGAAATGGAACATCTGATCTTAAAAAAAACAACATACCATGTGAGTAATTGCTAAGAGAGCAAACAGGTAGCACTGAGGTGCTGAGTCTGGTCCAGTCTGTGAGCTGGGTGCCTGCACCTGTAGACAAAGTATCCAGGTAGCAGAATTTCATTGATCATTGCTGGTGTTTCCAAAATGTACTGTACTTGGATTGAAGATATGTCATAATGGTATGGAGAGGTTGCGATGATCAGATGCCAGTATCTGTTGGCATTGGGCGTGTGTGGCTGTTGCCCATAGAACATGACATGAGATGTTGGTGCCAGGTGACCAAAATGGCTACCAGGAGGAGCCATTGCCGAGCTGGAATCACCATCTGGTGCCAAGCCTGACTTCATATTGGGAATTCTCAAAGTCTAATTTCTATCCTGTGTGTGATAGAATAGAAACCTGCTTATTAATGAGGCTAACTTACCTATTTTTCAAATCAACCTGTTCAGAAATTTCATTACACACCTCTGGAGCAAGTGGAACTTGAACCTGGGCCTCCTGGTCTAGGGGTGGGGACATTACCACTGTGCCACCAGAGGGCTTATGAGGTGAACTTATTTATTTACTCTTTTTTTGCCTTCAGCAACCTGTTCAGAGATGTTGTTGCACACCTCTAGAGCAGGTGGGACTTGAACTCAGGTTTCCTGGCTCAGAGATAGGGACAGTGCCATTGTGCCACAAGAGCCCCAAGATATTTTATTAACCTAATTTTCCAATCAACGTTTTCAGAGATATTGTTACACACTTCTGCAGCAGTTGGGATTTGAACCCAGGCCTCCAGGTCCAGGAGTCAGGACACTACAACACTGCCACAAGCGTTCTAAGATTATTTTAATATCACGAAACAAAACAATGAAGACACTGTTGTGAATAGACTTTATATGAGGTGAATTTAATGTCA
Organism: Ginglymostoma cirratum; assembly: GCA_024137785.1. NCBI lineage: Eukaryota > Metazoa > Chordata > Chondrichthyes > Orectolobiformes > Ginglymostomatidae > Ginglymostoma > Ginglymostoma cirratum. The sequence continues at coordinate 30,427,039 of JAHRHZ010000046.1, forward strand.
GTGAGGGTGATAACAAATATTAATCCCCATTAATAGACCTTTTGTTGCTCACTTGCATGAATCTCTTCTTGGAATCTAGAATTCTATTAGAAAATGTGACTTGTTGGACACTCACTGAACTTCTCTCTCAATCCTCCCAGATTTCTCACCATAAGCCACAACAATCAGGGACCTAAAAGTTTCAACCCTAAATGTTTTATTGGTGATCACCAATTGTAATCTTAATTCTGTTATTTGTCCACTGACTTGTTAAATTCGATGCTGCAGCCCAAACTTTATTATTCTCAAATTTGAAATGTTGTGGATAAAGTGGCAGTAAAGGAATTCATTTATTTTGGTGTAAAAGAAGATTCTATTACCCACAATTAGAAGTGTAAATTATTCACAACCAGACAAGCTCTACAAAATCCTCATTTATTCATCCTTGCCCTTCGCTTGTTAATGCCAGAAACACTTGAATTCAGTCAACATTCTGTTAAATAGAAGCTGAATGCATGTTTTTGCAAGCTCAATATCAACTTGGAAAAACATCACCTAGGATTTTGAGAAATAGATCAACAGCTTTGTATGTAATTTGATATTTTGACACCATAGATTGGAGAAAATTACAGGGAGCAAGCAAAGCAAAATAACTATCAAATTAACATATTAAACATTGTCCTTTACAGATTCACATCATCACGTCACTGCTCTAATGGTCTCTCTTCCCAAATAGACATACAAACTTGCGAAATGGAAGCATTCTGTTAGAAGCAAATTGAGTTCCCATTCCCTATGTAAATAAGGTATTAGGTAATATCAGCATTTAAATACTGCATTGAGGAGAGCTGAGGTTACAAAATTTAAACTATCGAGTACACCTTTTTGTCAGATATTGAAAACAAACAGCCGAAAGAATAATCAGGTGTTCAACTACAGGAGCTTGATAATTGCATCCTGAATGATGTACAGTTCATTAATTTTAGCTGAAACCTTGAACACGTTTGCTGTCAGAATCCATGTCTCCATGGAGCTGAATTTCTCCTTCATTGCTTCAGTTGTTTTATCTTCAGGAATATCTGACATTTGATTTGGAGGCCTTTGACATCTTACCACAATTGACGATTCTTAGGCTTTGTAGAGAAAAAAAAGCTCAATATTCTGTGATAACAAGGTGTAGAGCTGGATGAACACAGCAGGCCAAGCAGCATCAGAGGAGCAGGAAGGCTGACTTTTCGGGTCTGGACCCTTCTTCAGAAATGGGGGAGGGGAAGGGGGTTCTGAAATAAATAGGGAGAGAAGGGAAGGCAGATAGAAGATGGATAGAGGAGAAGATAGGTGGAGAGGAGACAGACAAGTCAAAGATGCGGGGATGGAGCCAGTAAAGGTGAGTGTAGGTGGGGAGGTAGGGAGGAGATAGGTCAGTCCAGGGAGGACGGACAGGTCAAGGGGGTGGGATGAGGTTAGTAGGTAAGAAATGGGGGTGCAGCTTGAGGTGGGAGGAGGGGATAGGTGAGAAGAAGAACAGGTTAGGGAGGCGGCGATGAGCTGGGCTGGTTTTGGGATGCAGTCGGGGGAGTGGAGATTTTGAAGCTTGTGAAATCCACATTGACAACATTGGGCTGCAGGGTTCCCAAGCGGAATATGAGTTGCTGTTCCTGCAACCTTTGGGTAGCATCGTTGTGGCACAGCAGGAGGCCCAGGATGGACATATCGTCTGAGGAATGGGAGGGGGTGTTGAAATGGTTCGCGACTGGGAGGTGCAGTTGTTTATTGCGAACCAAGCATAAGTATTCTGCAAAGCAGTCCCCAAGCCCCCGCTTGGTTTCCCCGATATAGAGGAGGCCACAACGAGTACAGCGGATGCAGGACACCACATTAGCAGATGTGCAGGTGAACATCTGCTTGATGTGGAAAGTTTTCTTGGGGCCTGGGATGGGGGTGAGGGAGGAGGTGTGGGGGCAGATGTAGCACTTCCTGCGGTTGCAGGGAAAAGTGTCGGGTGTGGTGGGGCTGGAGGGGAGTTTGGAGCGGACAAGGGAGTCACGGAGAGAGTGGTCCCTGCGGAAAGCAGGCAAGGGTGGGGAGGGGAAAAATGTCTTTGGTGATGGGGTCGGATTGCAGATGATGGAAGTGTTGGAGGATAATGTGTTGGATCCGGAAGTTGGTGGGGTGGTATGTGAGGATGAGGGGGACTCTTTTTTGGTTGTTATTGCGGGGACGGAGTGTGAGGGATGAGTTACGGGAAATGCGGGAGACACGGTCGAGGGCGTTCTCGACCACTGCAGGGGGGAAGTTGCGGTCCTTGAAGAACGAGGACATCTGAGATGTACGGGAGTGGAATGCCTCATCCTGGGAGTAGATGCGGCAGAGGCGAAGGTATTGGGAATAGGGGATGGCATTTTTGCAGGAAGGTGGGTGGGAGGAGGTGTAGTCCAGGTAGCTGTGGGAGATGGTGGGCTTGAAATGGATTTCTGTTTATAGGTGGTTGCCAGAGATGGAGACAGAGAGGTCCAGGAAGGTGAGAGAGGTGTTAGAGATGGTCCAGGTGAACTTAAGGTTGGGGTGGAAAGTGTTGGTGAAGTGGATGAACTGTTCGAGCTCCTTGTGGGAGCACGAGGTGGCGCCGATACAGTCATCGATGTAACAGAGGAAGAGGTGGGGTTTAGGGCCAGTGTAGGTATGGAAGAGGGATTGTTCCACGTAACCTACAAAGAGGCAGGCATAGCTTGGGCCCATGCGGGTACCCATGGCCAACCCCTTAGTCTATAGGAAGTGGGAGGAATTGAAAGAGAAGTTGTTGAGGGTGAGGACGAGTTCACCTGAGCGGATGAGGGTGTCAGTGGAGGGGGACTGGTCAGGCCTGCGGGACAGCAAGAAGCGAAGGGCCTTTAGGTCATCTGCATGGGGAATGCAGGTGTATAGGGACTGGACGTCCACAGTAAAAATGAGGTGTTGGGGACCGGGGAATTGGAAGTTCTGGAGGAGGTGGAGGGCATGGGTAGTGTCACGGACATAGGTAGGGAGTTCCTGGACCAAGGGGGAGAAAATGGAGTCGAGGTAAGTGGAGATAAGTTCGGTGGGGCATCCTTTAATTATGTCAGACTTATATACAAACTGACAACCTACAATTTCATAGAAACAAAAAGTTACGCCACTACCCTTGACCCTCAGTCAGTGAGACATTTCTTATCTGTGCCCTAACTCCATCCACTTTCCTTGGCTTCCTATCAGTTAAGACAATGAGGCATGAAAAGAATCTATTAATCTCAGATTTAACATTGTTAATTGTGCTAGCATAAACTCCTTTTGGCAAAATTCTACAGTACTTTTATCAGTGATGTTAAGAAGAGTTTCCTAACTTTTCTCATGAATTGTCTATCTTGAGTTTGAACTTAATTGTCACGATATCACTTTAAGAGTAAATATGTGAATGAATAAGTAACCAAGATGTAGGACAATTGACAGTAGCTATCACCCAGTCTAGCTGGCAGCATGTAGTATGATGAAGAACTAATGGCCTAGTTTTCCTGTAACATTAGATGCGCAACCTTTACATGAAACTGTCTGCTAAGTATTTCTGTAATGTATCTTCCAATAAAGAGAGCCTACATTTAGTCCACAGTTCTCAGTTAAGCAAACATAGAAAAAAATAGTTTTATCCTCTTAATCTAGACTACTCATAACATTCTGGTGAACATGAACTGCATTCATTCCAAACTCAATATATTCCAAGATGTGGTGCCCATATCGGGACTCAATTCACTTTATGTGTTCTAGTGCTTTCTATTCCTATCTCCTCATTTATAGAGCAACCCTCTAGATATAAAGACAAGAAGTCTACTAGCTTATTTTGCCTTCCTTTGTGCATGATCACTATTATTGAGATCTATGTACATACCTTAATTTCTTTGGCTCTCCACTGATTTATCTAATTTTGGTCCAAAATGGATGACCTCGTAATTACTGTATTGATATCTATCTAGCATAGTTTTCCCCGCTCCGCCAATGTATCAATGGAGTGAATGTTTAACTCAAGCTGTGGCTTGTTTAGGGATTAGTGGAAAATATTTATTGCAACGTTATGGTGGAAGTTTGACCCTCGATCCTTACTCAGATCTGGCTTATGCAGGTGGGTCAGAGTGTAGGTGGTCATTCTGATTTCAGGAGGTGGGTCAGTCAGCTAAAGCTTTGAATCAGATTGCATGCCCCCATTTTGTCAGCATGAATGTTGATCAGAAAAACTGGCAAGTGCAAGAAGTGGTGAGAAAGGAAAGATCCCAGAGTTAAATGTGTAAGAGGACTGTTCACAGGCCAGGAGGGAAAGGGCTGCTTCTTTCACGCCTAGAAATCAAAGCAATTTAGACATTATAATACAATAATATCACTATCCCCATACAACTGCAAATGATTCTTTTTAATAATATAAGGACTACACACACATAATTTGGAAATAAAATTTGGACAATGAAAGTTTGAATTATTATTTTGTTTTGCAACTAAAAGGAACTTTTTTATTCATGTGTGAGAATGAGCATTGCTAGCTGAATGGGTACACCCGCCCCTAGTTGCCCTCCAGAAAGTAGTGGTTAGCTGTCTTCTTGAACTGCTGCAATTCATTTGCTGTAGGTAGACCCAGGATGCTATTAGAGAGTGAGTTTCAGGATTTGTTCCAGTGACACCAGCAATACATATCTAAGTGAAACAGTGTGGTGTTCTTTCACTGAAACTGGATTTGATACTTGATTAATACATGTTGCATGATTTTTTTTTGGAAAAAAAATGTAACAGCACAGCAGCTGTGGATTGGTTGTAAGTGATAGTTCGTCAAAGAACTGAGAGGAGAGGGAGTGTTTGGAACTTAGACTGACAAAAGACTGCCATGAAGCAAGATTACTCCCTCTCCCTCACTGACTGAAAAAAAGACACTCAAAGACTGCCACAATAAACTTCTAATTCAAGCCAAGTCTAGGACCAACTGACCATTTACCAAATTGAAGAGAACCACAATATAATGAAAACAGCATAAAACAAAAAGGAACTATGACAATGGCACCTCATTTCCCCTCTCTAATTTGGACTCTGATGCATATACTTTGTACCTTTTTGCCTATATTTTCCATGCACAACATTCCTGCAAAATAGAATATTTCAACTGTCTTGAGAATGAATGTATGTATGCATTCTTGGATTTAAAGGGGATGTCACATGGTAGAAGAAACATTTGTTTGTTTCCTTGTTAAATTATGAAACACGGTGTGGGTTTATTTTATCTTAGATAGTGTCATTGTCAGGCATTTGCTATCCCAGGATTAAACAGGCAGTATTTCTCATTTGCAACAACGTGTAGAACAGCGGAGCTTGATTTCCAGTGCATTATTCCACAACAGTCATGAGAATAACCAATTGTCTTTTGCAAATTACAATTAAATTTTCTTTGACTACCCTCTCAATCAATGCATTGCTGATTGCCTCGTTTTTTAAAAATGATATCCTATGTATACCTATATTGTCACTTTATGAATCATATACTGCTTTGTTACCAACCCAATGGAGAGAGTTCTCCCTGCCCACCCATTCTAAATCTAATAATTGTGAAGACTACTAAATCTCCCTTAATCTTTTTGTGCTGTAAGGAAGATGTAGGTAGAGAAATTATGATGATAAAAGCCATAGAATTACAATGCATTTTAGGGTGGGACAAATGATCGGAAAGCTAATCTAGCAAGGATGATATTAACAATGAATAAAGAGGTCATCATTCATTTGCCACATTTGGTTAAATCCAGCATGTCGATATGATTATTTGAAATAAAGTCATCGCAGTCAAAGACATTGTGAGCACCCAACCATTCTGAAGGGAAATGTGAAAGGAGAGAAGCAGTGCATGTTGATTTTTCAATATAGTTCAGGTATAGAGGGCTGGGGAGAGCAAACCAAATAAGAAGGATACAGGTGATGTTAGTTTTCAATAATTTCTAGATGGTTACTGAAATGAGAAAGAAGGGCATAATGTTGGGTGTTAATTGCTCTTAAAGGTGAACAAATAGGAGACTTATCAAATAATACTTTGAGAGGCTTGGGATAGGTTTGCTTAAATCATATTCAAGGCTAGAATGGATGCAAGAGCATAGGGAGGCTAAGGAATACCAATACACTGGGGGAGACAACGTGAAGGTGAAAACTGAATGTACACCATCTCGGGTGCTTCTGAAAGTCACTCAGTCACTTGGAAAAAACTTAGAAAACATAATCAACGCCTTGACATACAGAGTTAATTGTATTTCATTATATGCAGGTAGTTGACATTAACTTACTGATACTGTGAAGTTGATAAGTTAGTTAATAATGTGTGGTTGTCAAATGTAATGTTGTAATTAAATATAATTAAACTGAATATAAAATGACCACAGTACTTCACCAACTTGTTTGCTGGAATAGAACATCTAGCACAATTTTAAGTTGGAATCATTGTAAAGATGTTTATTAGAAACACAGTTCACATCAATTTCTCCTAAAACATTTTTAAACCAAGATTTTAAATGCTTGACTCCAACACTAAAGAGGTCAAAGCTGTAAAGCCAGTCAAGACAATTAAATCACCAGAGACGAAGAAATAAATGATTGAGAACTTATAGTGCAGTTCATTTTTAAATGTCTCTTTGGAGTTGTTAACCTTGACAAATGAAGTTAACTTTGCAAAGTAGCATTTGATAGTGCAAGCTAATTGTCACAGTAGAACCCATTAGCAAGCACATAAGTCTTGCATAAAAATCTTTGCGTGGTAGTGCACGTATACTTCAAGTTTCATTGCAATTATTATTCAGAAATTACTTTGCACTGTGAAACAAAGAATTATGTGAAACAGATATTTCCAACAGTAGACCTATTCCTTGGAAAGAGCATCCTAAAGGAGGATATTCTTGACTTTGATAATTTTAGTGGAGTTGTTGACATGTAGATGGAGTCAAAAATTAAGATAGAAATTTTTAACAAAATTCCAGTACAAATTTAATGATACTCTGAGGATTTCCATTCCCACCAGATTAGTGAACGTTTGCAAAAAGTTATGATAAAGGACAATTAACATTCTAAAAGCCACTAAGAAAAGCTCACTTCAATTACTCAACAACGATCAATAAATGTTTTAATGCAGAATGGAGTTAGTTAGGCTTAGTTGACTAGACAATTGACTTGAAGTGCAGTGTGTGAAGCCAACAGCATGTGTTCAATTCCCACATTGGCTGAGGTTACCGTGAAGGATTCTCCTTTGCAACATCTCCCACTGCCTGAGATGTGGTGACCCTCAGGTTAAGCCACCACCAGTTGTCTCTTTTTAATCAGAGCTGTATAGTCAGGAAAGGATATAGTGACTTTTACTCCAGGTCAGACTAAGTGAACATACAGTAGTGAACACTTGAAACTATCATCACTGCTGTCGAATACATGGCTTTAGTAATCATTGCCATATGTCTTGCATTTGAAAAAACAAAAGAGTGGTCCAGAATAAACGACATCTTTTGGAATGGATTTAGTTCAATATGAGCTACCTTAGCAAAACAGATGAGCAAAGTTCAGGTTCAGTGGAATATTTGGAATTGAAGTATACTGGCTGATCCAAGAATATATTCAAGGCAAGATTTGATATATGCCACTCAGATAACTGAAACACCTTACTCATAATTGCATGGTCCTCAGCAGGACAGGTACAAATAATGTGTTGGCTTCTCAATGATGCAAGACTGAGGTAATTACTGACAATTATTCAGATGTTGTGTGGAGATGGAAAAGCTATTTGACTGAGGGCAAAGTCACCATTGTCCTGCTCTGTCATTAGACAGAGTGAGAGAGAGAGAATGAGAGACAACTGGTAGTGGTGACTTAACCTGAAGGTCGCAATACCTCAGGTGAAGGGAGAGGCTGAGAGTCCTCCATGGTAACCTCATCCAGTGTGGGAATCAAACCCAATTTGTTGGTATCTGCATTGTAATCCAGTCTGACCACTTAGCTACTACAAACAGAAAGCAATGCATTTCTCCTTATAGCTTCTGGAAGTAATTGAGTAATCACGTAATATTTAATTATGAGGAAATTCCACAAAGAGAACGTCTGATCTGTAAATAGCTTATGGTATGGAAGATCAGTGGTTGACAGCAGATCAGTCATGCAGCCAGGAAGCCAGGCACACAAAGGCATTGCTTTCCACATTTTCTGTGAACTCTTGCTTTCTTGGCTGCATTTACAATTGTGGAACTGCTATTTACTTTCAATTTGTTAGAGATTTGTACAGATTGATTTTGATTTACTGTATGACATTGAAACTTTTAGCTAGATTGAAAAGATGGTGTAATGTAAGATACATGAAAAATAAATTAACTTCAACTAAGCATGGCAGTGGTTATGGTGTATGTCCTGAATATATTGGTTTTATTGGCTGATCATGTGTGAATTGTAAAATTCTCCATGCTCATTGTCGATTTGCATTTTGATTAAGTGTTGCCTTGGTTGAGATAATCCATTTAATGGTGTTGCCATAACCAAATGCCCTGCTGCATGACAATACACGTATCTATTGCTATCTGTGGAACCATGTGGAAAAATATACTGCTGCATTTCCTAAAGAAGCAACATTGGCTACACTTCAAAGCAATTCACTGACTGTGAGACCATTTGGTTTCTCTTGATGATAAGAAAGGTGCTATGTAAATATAAGTTCATTCCTTTTTCTCTGCCCTGTATTTCCTTATTTACCTCCTGTTTAGCATAGTTTAATACATAAACCACACTTAAATGATATGGCAAAATTTCACTGTGGGATCATTAAAATGTGAGCAGTAAGCATGTCCAATTTTTAGTAAAATTTTTAAGTGGCATCAAAAGTGAACGATTTAAGATATGAGGAAAGGTGACTATCTGTGTAATGCGGTGTTAAAACAGATTCCTTTGAAAGTCCATGTCCTCTAAGGTCCTACAACACAAAAGTTATGTTCACAGAGGTCTGACATACAATCAATATCTTCAATTAAGATACCAAAATATCAAATGAACTGACCACTTTCACAGCAATTTGTCAAACATTTACAATCCTCTGGTAGTAATAATACAGGATGAGCAATCAATAAATTATAGGACAGTTTTGCCATTTAGGAGTTCAGCTGAAATAGGCAGACGCTGCTTGTGGTTTATATCAGCAAAACAATCAATTAATTTGCAGCCTGTAATACAAAAGTGCATTTCCAAGAATTACTCAGTAAACTCAATATCAAGTAAGTAGGACTAGGTGTTCATTTGACAGAACGGGGTTGGGGAGGAGGGGTTGGTGTTAACACTTTAAGATGGGTAGGAGCAGGTTGTGGTAGAGGGTTAAATGCTGACAAGTCTAAAACCTGACCACATACACTGTGAACACTTCCATTTTTTTGGATTAACTGGGGCTGGAATGTGGTAGGAAGGCACATACATCCAAGTAGCCTGTTTTTTGAGAGGTATTTTCCAGCATTGCTTGTGATCAAAGAAAAGTAGAAATGCTTCCCCCGCTCCTCACCAAATAAATCTGTGTGAGCAGCACCTCTCTACCCCGATCAGCTGAACATCATGACTCCACATGACCTACTGATCCACACCTGTTATCCAAAGTCAATGTCTCCACCAACATGCGCACTAGCATGTACACACTATAATGGTCTCTGCCATCCTCTCTTCTTTCTGCTCTCGAACCCTAATCTTCCATTCCAGTGCAGACCATTCTGTTCAAAACAGACTGGCTGGCTTCCAGTTTGGAAATGGAGAATAAAATCTAAATTTGATCCTGCTGCTAAGTTCAGAATGTTTTCTGGATTACCCACTTTTCTGACTTTCCTCATTACTGCAATCTCACATTTGCTCCATAGTCCCTTATAAATACCAGGACCGTGTGTTCAATTTTGGATCAAAAAGGCAAGCATAATTCTTTACTGTGCTTTGTGCTAGTCTTCATCATGTGTGTACTCTCACACTTTAAGGTTACAAGTATCTCCTCAGTGATTGTAAGAAGCTCATGGTATTTTACAATATTATTAAAGGGAAGATACGAGCCAGCCATTTTCTGGTACATATCTAGCAAAGAATGAATAACCATAAACACAAAAATATTAAAACGGAAGGCAAGAGAAACTTCATGCAGGCAGTTATTAGACTGTCAAATTGATTTACAATTTGATGGTTCTATTCGAGATTATAGCTTTCATGTTAACCAACTCTTCACCAACCAGACTCCGTCTATCTCCCCACACAGTCACTCCATCATCATATGTATAAGATGGATGATTACAAACATAGAACACAGAACTTAGAACAGTACAGCTCAGTACAGTCCCTTCGACCCATGACGTTGTGCCGACCTATTATCCTACTCTAAGATCAAACTAACCTGCATACCCTTCATTTTATTATCATCCATGTGCCTATCTAAGAGATGCTTAAATGTCCCTAATGTATCTGACTCTATTACCGTCACTGGCAGTGCATTCCGTGCACCCACCACTCTTTGTGTAAAGAACCTACCTCTGATATCTCCCCTATACCTTCCTCCAATCACCTTAAAATTGTGCCCCCTCGTGATAGTCATTTCCACCCTGGGAATAAGTCTCCGGCTATCCACTCTATCTATGCCCCTCATTATCTTGTAGACCACTATCAAGTCACCTCTCATCCTTCTTTGCTCCAATGAGAAAAAACATAGGGCAGGGTTCTATGGAGGAAGTGGGAAAGGTTTGGCAACCTTGTGGCAGAGAGCTATAGGTTTTAACTTCCATGCAGGGAGGAAGGAAGGGTAGGTGTTAACTTTTCAAGGTATTCCCCACTGCCCCCACTGATAGTGTCCCTCTTTCTTTCTTGCACCTTAGAAGGCAGCCCACTCCTGCCTGCACCAACCGTATTATAACTAGGCCATGGAAATATTTGGGTGAATTGAGCTTTCATCAAGTTCAGCGGCAATTTGGGGAGAGGTATGAAAACTTCTGGTTAGACCTCTGCCCTATATTATGCTCCCCATGCCAAAAACACACCAAGTGGAAGCTATGTGTGTTCCAACCCAAAAGTATGGCAAACAAGACACATAGATTCTCACAGGATTGAATGGAAAGAAGGGACACAGTATTAATATATTTAAACCTGACCCCAACAGGACAAGTAGAAATGCATTTGAAATTTACTTTTGCTGCATTGATTTCCCAGGAGTCAGGAAACCAGTTAAAAGGGAATGGTGCATGCTAGCTTCACAAGAAGAATGTCCTTTACTGCAATTCTTACAGGCCAAGATGAGCAGATATTCTCCCCGTTCTCTACAAGCCTGACATCAAGCTGCGCCTGATCTCTCTTTCTCCCTGACACTTGTGGCCTCTACCTTTGCCCCACTTCCCCCTACTATATTTGTTGACCTTATTCCTTCCCGAATGCTGAGGACCCCGAGTTCGATGACTGTAGCCTTCTGCTACTAGCTCCATCGCCCTGCCAACAGTTGACCAGGTTGTCAGTTTAATTGGCTATGGTTGAGAACAAGAACCAACAGCTCATAATGAGGTCCTGCCTTTGTATTTGCGGGATATTTTTATCTCCTGTCTTGCTAATGTTCTTTGACTATTAGTCAAAGTAAAACTATATTTTGGCAAATAGATTTAAAGTGTATGCATTAACTTTGGGTAGAGATATTATTGAGAAAAATTGGCAAATATATGAAAAAAGTTCTTTGTAATGATCTTAACAAATAAGGACAATGGATACATTCCAGATTTTCTCAGGAATAAATCATATATGTAAAGGAATGTAAACAATATGTTTGTACAAATTAAATGTGAAATAATTCACCTGGTGGTAATTTTAACATTCACTTAATACCATGGCAATAATGTTCAACTAAGCGTAAAAGTTGTTACGCAGTAGTAAGACTGATTCACATTACATGGCATATATTTAACAAGACAGTAAAATTCTAAGTCTTTTGGAGTCACAATAGCAATTAAGCCAATTAAAGGGGGATGGATCCAATTAAATTTAGCCAGGCTACAATTCCCAAATGGTTACATGCCACACTTATCTAGATTTTTGTCAGTTTCACGTGGATCTGGTCTTAATTTAATATCTGCAAGAACGTCAGTGTTATGATGGTCAACTTAATCACCTAGCATACTATGTCAGTGGAAACAGGGAACACAATGTTCTGATTTATGTAAAAGTGCCATGTGTCAATATAGGAGCTAAAAATCCATTTTTGTTATTGCTCCTGCGATATGAAACTACAATGCATCACATTCTAACAGCACATTATTCTAAATGCTCACTTCCTGGGTGGATATATATGCAATATTTGTCATGAAAGATAAAATTGCTCTTCCCACCTGGTATCAGACAGGACAGCCACAACATGAATACTGTAATGTCATCTGGTCCCAGCAGGAGAAAATAGGAACCATTTCAATTCCACCCAGGAGGGTTAGAGTTACTGGTGACGAGGGGATCTAATCTATGAATATGAATTGCATTTGAAATACAGATCTGAAGACACTGGGGATATAAATTACATGAATAACTGGCTTTTACCATACCAGCTAAAAGATTACTACAGGCAAATAAACCACCTGCAATACAGAAGTAATTAAATTTTAATTATAGCCAGCCCCAGTATAATCTGACTGAGTTATGTATGAGTAGATCATATCAACAACCATTAAAGGTTGTCATTCACTACAATTCTGACCTAGCTTTGTGTTTTTCAACGTAAATATTCATCAAATGCAATATCCTAGAATCGCTGTATTGGATATGTATGCATGGAAGATATACTGAATATATTATATATTTTTGCTTTACAGACTAATACCTGCTGTCATCAGGAGAAATTCACTAATGAATGTGTCCTTGGAATTTAAGATGCTACCTCAGCTAATGAGGCAAGTATTGCCATTACACTCCGAGCAGAAAAGCCCCAAGATGTCTTTGAGGAGTTTTAGCTTATTACATTATGGAATCAGGTTGAGGAAGATTGCTGGATTTGCATTTGTGCTTTGAGCAGATTGACAAGAGACCCCATCTGCTGTGCCAACTGTGTCAGTCCCAACTGAATAATGGTATGCAGGTGAACCATGTCAGTGTGCATATTGGTAATCCCAGATTGTAAACTGGTATGAACATTTTTCCGGCTTCAACAGCTGTACTTTGTGCTCTACAAGGGTCTGAGATATTGGGAGAGGGAGTTGTGTAACAAGGCAAACAGCTGTTCACTGTGGCTAGTATGACTTTTGCTTACCAGAGCAAAACCTCCTAAAAGCTTTACATACAGGCAGGTCATTTGGAGCATCTAACTGAAGACGACGTGTCCCACTACCGAGAAGCAGACTACGCACTCATCTCACAGACATAGTTTTGTGTCTGTAAGTAACAATTCCTTCTCACCACTGAATTATTATCTTAATTGCACCCTTTGAAATGACATTAGCTCTCCAATGGTCACTTATGGAGATCAGGCAAGAAAAATACGTAAACTTCCTTTCAGTAGTATTCTGAAAAGATGACAGATAGCTATAGTATTCAAAAAATGTAAAAACAGATAGGTGTAACCAGTGTATTCTGCACAGACTATAATTGATTAATCATTTGTGCATACCATGGACTTTGAGGGTATACCATCTACACTGATGTAAGCTACAATTGTTGAATTAGAACACTGGATAGAAGGGAATATGGTAACATAAGCTCACTAAGACATTTTGGAGGCTGAGGTAAATGTTTAATGCTCATTTTCCTCTGGTTAACCACAGAATGTTTGCAGCACTGAAGGAAGCTGTTTGACCCATTATGTCTGTAAGTATGTATGTCCCAGGTCTCTGTAGGGGAAAATCAGCATCATTTCCCTGCCTTTTCCTCTGGCCTTGCTATTTTTCTTTCTTTTCAGACAATTCTCTAATTCTTTTAGAAAGTCTCGATTGAATCTGACCCTACCCATATTTATGTAGTGCAAACCTCACCCTAACCATTGGCTACAGAAAAGACCATAGTGCCATTTCTTTCAGCAATCATCTTAAATTGGTACCCTCTGGTTCTCACTTCTACGACCATCAGGGACAATTTCTCCCTATCCACTCTTTCCAGACATCTATTTTGAACATTTTTATCAAATCTCTTAATCTGTTCTCTGGAGTGGATAATCACACTTCAGCGTTCTATCCACATTCACAAATAGGTGAGACCTCTCCTGATACTTAGGCATTAGAATCCTTAAAAATGTATCCGTACTACAACTTAACTTTGCCCAAATCGTAGTAAAAACTCTTTTTGTAATTTATTCAGTATAGTGGTTTTGTTTTTGGCATTGCTATATAGTAATCTAGTATCAATTCTGTGGAGATTTTTTTTTCTAAAACCCACCTTATGGTAATAAAATGGCTGAGATTTCTGTTTCAGCCTTGCAAAATGTGAGTTGCACCCCATCCTGAATTGCCAAATATGTGCCCACTTGGGAAGTCACTTTGCTCCATATTTTTCTCTTAATTTGAGCCTGTAGTAAGCTCCAGGTACAGTTTGTGAGTAGCAATAGGTTTCATGCTCAAGTGAGTGCATAGAAGAGATCCTGTGGGGAGATAGATTCTACCCATCCTCTGCCCAATAAAAGGGAAGAACCAGCACCATTGTCAATAATGTGCCCAGTGATGACACTGGAAAGGCTGATGTGTTGATGTATCAGGATGTGGGATGATGATGATGAACACCAGTGTGATCCAGACAAATACATCTGCGGTAAAAATTTATAGCTCTTGGATCTTCCGCTCAGAATCATCAAGCTGTAATGTAAGTTGGGAGGAACCTAAAACAATTAGAATAATGAGGGAAAGGTGCTGACAAAATTATTAGAACTGAAGACTGATACATCCTTGGGTTCTAATGAGCTACGTCCTAGAGCTTTAAAAGCTGTGGCTGCTAAGGTGGTGCATGCATTAATTTTAATTTCTTATAATTCCCAGTTTCCACAAAGGTCTCATCAGGTTAGAAAATAACAAACATAACTCCTCTGTTCCAGAAAGAGTGAAGACAGAAGGAAGATGTAAGAGAAATGGACTTGAATTCATGGGATATTAGCACTAGACTGGGCAAGGAGGGTGCTGTTCAGATGGGACAGTCTCCACCTGAATGATGCTGGGACCTGAGAGATGGTGGATTGCATAACTAGGGCAGTGGATGGGGCTTTAAACTAAATAGTGGGTGGGGGAGTTGGTTCCGCTGCATGGAAAATCATGAAAAAGGCTAAAATCGGGGAGGGCTCAGCGGTGGTTATTAAAGTTGCCAGAACAAGTAATAGGCCAGAAACTATGGAGAGAATCAAGAATCTAACTTCAGCTTTAGCAGATAAAGGACAACAGTGAGAAGGGGGGACAGCGGACACAGGACTGAGGGTGTTGTAATTAAACGTGTGCAGTATACGGACAAGGTAAATATGCTTACAGCAAAAATTGAAATTGACATATACGATGCTGTGGGTATCACAGAGACATGGCTGCAATGGGATCAGGACTGCAAACTAAATATCCAAGGTTATACGTCTTATCAAAAGGACATGCAGATGGACAGAGCGGATGGGTTTTCCTTGTTACTAAGAAATGAAATTAAATTGATAGCATGAAGTGATGTAGAGTTGGGAGATGTAGAATCTGTGTGGGTAGCATTGAAGAATTGTGAAGGTTAAAATATGCTAATAGGGGTGTGTACAGGCCTCCTAGCAGTAGTCAGGATGTGGGGAAGAAAATAAATCAGGAGATAGAAAAGACATGTAAGAAAGGACTTCAATAAGCAGGTTGACTGGGAATATCAGGTTGGCGGCAGATCTCAAGGAAAGGATTTTTTTTTGGAGCAGCTTGTGGGACAGCCCATTAGGGAACAGACAATTCTGGATTTGGTGATGTGTAATGAGGCAGAATTGATTAGGGGCTTAAGGTGAAGGAATCCGAGGGCCTAATAACCATAATATGATAGAATTCACCCTCCAGTATGAGAGGAAGGAGCTTGCATCAGATGTGATGGTACTACAATTGAGCCATAGTAACTACAAAGACTACAAAGGAGGAGCTGGCCAGAGTTGATTGGAAGGCGAGCCTAGCAGGGAAGATAGTGGAGAAGCAATGGCAGGTGGTTCTGGGGGTAATTTGGGGTACACAACAGAAATTTAGCCCAAGGAAGAAGAAACATACAAAGGGGAGGATGAAGCAACCACGGCTGACAAAGGAAGTCAGGGATAGCATAAAAATAATAGCATTCAATGTGATGACGATGAGTGGGAAGCCAAAGGATTGTGAAGTCTTTAAAAACCAGCAGGGGATAACTAAAAAGCAACAAGGAGGAAGAAGATGAAATATGAGAGTAAGCTAGTCAGTAATATGAAATAGGATTGCAAGGGCTTTTTTCAGATATATAAAAGGTAAAGAGAGGTAAAACTAGACATTAGACCACTTGAAAACAAAGCTGGGGAAGTGGTAATGGGGGCCAAAGAAATGGTGGAGGAACTGAAGAGCTACTTTACATTAATTTTCACAGCAGAAAACACCAATAACATATCAGAACTTCAGGACACTCGGGAGGCAGAGGAAAATGTAATAGCCGTCATTAAGCAGAAGATACTGGGGAAGCTAAAATGTCTGAAGATGAATAAATCACGCAGACCAGATGGACTACACTCCAGAGTTCTGGAGGAGATAGCTGAGGAGATTGAAGAGGCATTGTGATGGTCATTCAGGAATCATTGTAGTCAGGGACGGTCTGAAAGAACTGGAAATTAATTAATGTAACAGCCCTACTTAAGAAGGGAGGAAGGCCTGAGCTCAGTCATTGGTAAGATTTTAGAGTCAACTATTAAGGATGAGATTGTGGAGTACTTGGAAGTGCATGGTAAGGGCTGAGTCAGTATGGCTTCATCAAGGGGAGGTCATGTCTGACAAATCTGTTACAATTATTTGAGAAGGTAATGAGCAAGTTTAATAATGGAGAGTCAGCGGATGTGATCTATTTAGATTTCCACAAGGCCTTTCACAAAGTACCTCACAGGAGGCTGCTAAATAAGACAAGAGCTCATGATGTTAGAAGCAAGGTACTGGCATGGTTTAAGGATTGGCTGACCAGCAAAAGGCAGAGTATGGTGATAAAAGAGTCCTTTTCAGGATGGCAATTGGTGACTAGTGGAGTTCTGCAGGGGTCAGTGTTGGCACCACAACTATTCATGTTGTACGTTAATAATTTGGCTGAAGGAACTGAGGGCATTGTTGCTAAGTTTGCAGAAGTCACAAAGATAGGTGATGGGGCAGGTAGTGCTAAGGAAGCAGAGAGGCTGCAGAATGACTTTGACAGGCTACAAGAGTGGGCAAAGTAGTGGCAGATGGAATACAATGTGAGAAGGTGTAAAGTTATGCACATTGGTAGGAAGAATAGAGGCATAGACTATTTTCTAAATGTGAAGGGGCTTCAGAAATCTGTAGGGCAAAGGGACTTGGGCGACCTAGTTGAGGATTCTCTTAAGGTTAATGTGTAGGTTCAGTGGGCAGTTTGGAAGGCAAATGTATTGTCAGCTGAGATTTCTAGAGGGCATGAGCAGAAATGTACTGCTAGGACTCTATAAAGCTCTGTCAGATGACATTTGGAATATTATGAGCAGTTTTGGGCCCTGTATCAAATGAAGGATGTTCTAGCAATGGAGGGGATCTAGAGGAGATTTATAAGAATGATTCTAGGGATGAAGGGCTTGTCATATGAATAGCAGTTGATGAATCTGGATCTGTAGTGGATGCATTTCAGAGGGGTGAGGGGAGATCTGATTGAAACTTGCAGAATACTGAGAAGCCTGGATAGAGTGGATGTGGAGAAGATATTTCCACTATAGGAGAGACTAGGACCTGGGAGCACAGCATCAGAGTAAAGGGATGAATCTTTAGAACTAAGATGAAGTGGAATATCTTTAGCCAGACAGTGACTAATCTGTGGAATTTATTGCCACAGAGGACTGTGGAGACCAAATGATTGAGTATATTTAAGACAGATAGATAGATTTTTGATTGGTAAAGGGACAAAGGGCTACAGGGAGAAGGTAAAAGAATGGAGTTGAGAAATATATATCAGCTTAGATCGAATGGCTGAACAGACTCAATGATTGAATGGTCTAATACTGTTCCTATGTCTTGCAGTCTTATTTTCTTCAGGCAACTATATGCTCATAAGATTAACATTGTAATAGGGGAAGTCCTAGAATCCATTAGTAAAGGGGTTATAGCAGGACACATGGAAAATATCAATGCAGTGGCAAAGTCAACATGATTATGTTTTTAGCTAATTTATGAGAATTCCCTAAGGAACTTCCTAGGAATTGGTTATAGGGGAAACCTGTAGATATGGTACACTTAGCTTTCTTGAAGCCCTTTGACAAAGGGCCATATCAAAGGCAACTATATAAAAAGACAGCTCATTGTGTAGAGGATTACACATTGTCAAACCTAGAACATTGATCAGCCAATAGAAAGCAGAGACGAGAGTGGGGAGGTGTGCAGTCACTGAGACGTGCCCTGAGGTCTTAGGGAATTGCTGTCCAAGATGGGGGCCCAGAGAAGCAAATTGCATACTGGACCTGGCGAGTATCTATTCTGATTTTCTGGTCAAGAACCATTGCCAACTAGTTTGTCTCTGGTGCTTTGTAAAAATAGGAAATTGCATATTAATGAAGTGAAATCTAAATACATTCCAAATATGTCCCTCGTAGCTCACTGGTGATATCCTCATCTTGCAGTCTAAACCATGAGTGTGAAATCAGACAATATTTTCTTAATGGCAAAAATTTCACTTTTCTGATCTTACCACCATCGACTCAGCACTGCCTGCAACATTCAGGGGCTGGGAAAATTCCACCATTATCTTTGTTTACAGCCTGCATGTCTCATTAGCAGTATGGGTAGAATGCAACACGAGCATTAAGATGTTCAAAACTGTTACCTTATACAACAGTCACAATTTATTTCTGTTTTTGTATTATATCTTTGTTTCAGATGTCTAGCATCTGCAGTTAGTTGTTTCATTTCAACAGTAATAATTTACTTCTGACTGGCCATCTTAACTAACATGAACTGGACTTGCTTACCATCAGCAGGGTCAGAGGACTGTTTAGAACTTAGCAAGCTACCTTCAAGGTCACTCAAAGTAAATCAGAATCCTCAAGCAAGCCAATGAAGAAGCAAGCGAGTTTCTACTTAATACTTTTGTTAACTCTATAAATACACTTCTTTGAACTGGAAGTTAATGAAACAAATTCCAACAGGCACAAGGCATGAAGTAGTGAATTAGAGAGCAGCTATTTTATAAAGAAAGTATTTTATGAGATGTTTTAATTGTTCATTTGAAAAGCACAAGGCGACAAAGAGTAGTCAATGTACTTTTAGGAGATTTAAGTCACATCTTGTGAATTTAGTTGAATTCTTTTAAATAAATAACAAAATTAACCGATCAGCCTATCCAGTGTTTGAAATTTACTTAAATTTTCAAAGACAGTTTGGAAAGTTCTACACAGAAGCTGCAAAAAAATTAAGCCTCATTTAATTAACAAAAAGATTAGCTCATTAAAATGGAGCTTTGCAATAAAAAGTAAGTGGTGAAGTTAAATAAACAAAAGTTGCACCTAGGAATCAATAACTACTGCATCCTTTAACTATCTCCCCTGGCTCCCCCACAACTTACATATCTGAATTATATGGAGGAGGTTCATTTTAATAATATTGCATCTTTTGTCAATGTTGCAAGCTATGCTGTTGATCCGATCGTGTGAAATGTTACCATTTTATGTAAATCAAATAAAGGACAAGCAATTATAATTTACCGTGGGAGTGAAAAGCTATTGATTGCAAATGTCTGTTGTACAATCCATGTGCTGGCAATGGAGAGGAGAATCAGTTCAGATGCAAAGGGGCGACATCTTCAAAATCTCAGGCTGGATTATCCCTGCAGGTTTCTGAAATTTGCCGTTATGCTGACGTGTCAGTCAGAAGCCTGCACTGCGTTGGAGGCAGTCCCTGGGTATGATTTTTCCCAAACAGCCAATTTGTGGCCAGATATGTGTTCACTATCTAATTAAAGCCAATGGTTGAGTTCAAAAGGCTAGAGGATCAATCTGATGCCTTATAGTTTGAAAGAGCCAGCAGGCTGCAGTATAGGATGAGTAAGAAAGACGGTGCTTCAAGTTGGAGACACAGCTTCTGCAATTTTAAAAATAGTTTTAAATTTTAAAAAAAATGGGTTTTACATTGTGGCCAACATGCTTTAGTGGAAGGAAATAGCAAGAACTGCAGATGCTGGAGTGAGAGTCATTACAGTGTGGAGCTGGGGGAACACAGCAGGTCAGGCAGCATCAGAGGAGCAGGAGAGGTATCTGAGATGGTCCAGGTGAATTTGAGGTTGGGGCGAAAGGGGTTAGGAAAAGTTGATGAACTGTTCAAGCTCCTCACGGGAGCACAAGGCAGCGCCAATACAGTCATTGATGCAGCGGAGGAAGAGGTGAGGGATGGTACTGGTAGAACAGTGGAAGAGGCGCTGTTCCATGTATCCTACGAAGAGGCAGGCATAGCTTGGACCCATACAGGTGCCCACGGCCACCCCTTTGGTTTGTAGGAAGTGGGAGGAGTTAAAGAAAAATTGTTGAGGGTAAGGATAAGTTCCCTTAAGCAGATGAGGGTGTTGGTGGAGGGGGACTGGTTGGGTCTGTAGGAGAGGAAGAAGCAGAGGGCTTTTAGGGCATCTGTGTGAGGGATACACAGGCACAGGGACTGGTTGTCCATAGTGAAGATGAGGTTTTGGGGGCCAGGGAAGTGAAAGTCCTGGAGGAGGTCTAGGGCATGGGTGGTGTCCCGAACGTAGGTGGGGAGTTTCAGATAATTTTTTGCTGCTTGATGATTTGTTTGTTTTATGTATTGGTCTATTTTTAATCTGGAAATGCATATAGCAAGCTCATCAATTTTTCACAAGTGTTTTGCCTGTTTCTGCTAAATAGAATTGTTTTATTTGTCCCCCTAACATTAACGTTTTCCAGGCATGACATTTGCAAATATGACAGATATGGTCGGTGTAACACTTTGAGGCATGATGGGCTTAATTTGCTCGATTTACTCTTTCATGGGATGCGGATGTTGTTGACAAGACCAGTACTTATCACCTATCCTTAATTATCTTTGATTTGCTAGACCATTGCAGAGGTCAGTCAAGAATCCACGGCATTGCTGTGAACAATAAATAGGCCAGATCAAGGAAGAATGGCAGATTTCCTTCCCTAAAAATAGGATTAATGAACTAAATAGATTTTGCCACCGTTGATTATAGTTTAATGAATACTGTTTACTGAGACTAACATTGCATTCTCGATTTCATGAATTGAATTCAAATTCTAACAGTTGCCTTGAAGCCAACATGTCAAGATTTTACTGTGATAGATGCACTGTCGTTCAGGATCATCACTTAGCATCCGTTAATTCTGATTCTCGACATGAATGCTGCTTGACCTACTGAATTGCCCAGAATTTTCAATTTTAAAATCTGATTTCCAGAGTCTGCAATATTTTTCTTTTGATAAATTATCATTTTCTTATTTGCCTTGAATAGACATTGTTGTTAATTCATTTAAATCATATTGTTATTGTGGTAAAACTCTTCTGCAATTACAAGGTCATCACCACTGGCAAATATGTTTTGAATCTCAGTGCTTTAATGAGTGACAGATGAAAATTATTATATTTATAGTGAAGTACCTCTCTCATAAAAAGGATCAATTGAAACCTCAGTCCAAATGAGTTCTAATAGAACACAATTAGCATATGATGCACAATTGTTATGCAATTTAATGTTATCTATTTATCCATTTTATCTCTTAATAACTGTACAACCTGCTGAATTTCTCATTTTGCAGTTATCCTGCATATTTAAGATTAAATTGCAATGCAACAACAGTTTGTGATGATACCAAATGGAACAAATATTTTGACCTGGACGTTCTCTTTCTGTTCACTGGGTAAGAACATTCCACCTTTTATCTTTCATTTCCAAGTTCTATTGATTTACTTTTTCTTACCTTCACAAGCCATTTAGTGGTCCAGGTACACCACATTATCTACATTAATCTCATCAATTTTCCAGTTACTTCATCGATAAACTCAATCAAGCCATTTAAACACAATTTGCCTTTAAACAATCCATACTGACTCGCTTCCTATGATTTATGCTTTCAAGATATATCTAGGCCTCTGGCTTCTTCTTATTGGCTTCATGTTCAACACACTGATTCTGTGGTTATTCAATGTTAGTTTTATCCAGATTGCTTTGTTTTAGGCCACTGAATGATAGAGCCGGCTCGAGGGGACAGAATGCCTTGCTGCTAATCCTTGTGTTCTTGTGTGGTGCCCCATCTGTTGTTCACTGATCCTCACATCCCACTATTTCTCACAAATGTGTTATGATCTCACTTCTTCATTTTGCCAATGGCTGCTTAATTTTGAAACCATTTCCTTTAGTTATAGGCACAATCCAAGTTGCAAATGCTGAAAATACACAGCTAGCTTTTCAATTTCCATGGAGAGGAGCAAGTAGGAATGTTCTCAAACAGACCACCCAATAAATCAGTCTGCGAGGGCAGAATCTTATAAGCTCTGAATGAGAAATTAAGGAGAATCACATGAGCAGTCAGGCAAGGCCTTTCTTTTCATTGGAAGCAATTCTTTACATTTTCAAAGAGTTCTGGACATTCAGATGCAATTCTCACTAGGGAGTGGCGAGATGTTCATTAATTGGGTTAATTTCTTGGGAACACCCTCATTAAACATGAATCTTCCCTTATTAATATGCAAATTCCTATTCTGCCACCTGCTAGAAGGAAACCAGACATGGACAATTTCTGATGTGTAAGTCAGAGTAGGTACCTGCTGACTTCAGCCTGTTGCTGTCTGGCTATATATCTTTGTCACCCATCAGCAACATCTCAAGGCACAATCCAGGGGCATTAGCCCCACACACCCCATGTCCACGGTTTCCGGCATCAGACAATCACCAGCCTCTCAGCACTCTCATGACACCTTTCCGATTCCCTTTCAGAACCCTTCTGCACTTTAAAGCTGCCTTCTGTCCACACTTTGGGCCACACCCGCATTTGAATGTTCAGGTGACTTACAGGGTTACAGGGAGACAAGGGATATCCACTGCGCTCATGGTTCTTTATACAACACTATGTGAAGGCATAACATGAAGCTTCATTGTGATGGATGTGAGGGGCCAGGAGTTAATTCAATAAAATTGTCTTAACTCTGTCATTCCCCAAACTTTATCTGTTTATGAATCTGTCATGGAGATCACCATGACTAGAGAACTTGTGACGTTGAGACTTCTCTGGAGACAATGTAGAATGAGACTGCAATGACCGCCTCAACTAAAAAAAACACTCCAGCAACTACTGCACATCCACCAGAGGAAGAAGTAACCAAGGAAGCAGAAAAGAGTGATGAGACCCTGAATCTATAAGCCTGACTGTCATCTACTTGAACTATATGAAAGATTGTGCAGGAGCCAAATAAGGATGAACTGGAATATTATCTCTGAACTGCAGCGTCTGCTGGAGGAGTATTTGTGCTAAGAGCAATCCCTATGTCAATGGCCCTCAAGGTCACAGTTGTCCTGAATTTTTTATGCCAAGGAACAATGAGGAAATTTGCATAATACCTCGCAATCCTCATCCTATAAATGCACCCAGGATGCTACTGATAACTTTTTCTCCAAAGCACAGCTCTTCCTATCCCTCTGTCATGAAAAGTAAAGCCATGCAGCTCAAGCAGTCTGGTTTGTTTGTGCTGCTGCTTCCCCTAGACAGTGTACTATTGATGGCACCCACTTTGCTTTGAGAACTCCTTATCACCAATCTACACAGTTTGTCGATAGAAAAGGTTTCTGCTCCATGAGCTTTCAAGTTCTACGTGACCATCAATGCAATTCTGGAGGTATGCACTAAAATATCCTGGGAACTACATCGCTTTTCCATACCAGAAAGCTCACCGCTTCCAGCCTTCTTCCAAGGCCCTCAACTGTACAAGGATGGCTACTCCTCCAAACATGGCTAATGACACCCTTCTAAGTCCTCGAACAGCCTAGAATGAAAAAAGAAAATTGCTGTTCTCGTTTCAAGCAAGGCCACTGGGGAACAGACTAAAGGCCTCCTTAATTTGATGTTTCCAATGCCTAGACCACTCCAGCATGGCCTTGCAGTATTGCCCAGAAAGGGTATGCCATGTTATTGTGGCTAGCTATTGCCATTCATAACTGGAGCTGACAAAGGAGGCAATATCCTGGATGCAGAAATTGGTTAGCAACAACAACCTTCTGAGGATGAAGATGAAGTTAAGGATCAGCACATAGATCAGGAAAGCATGCCAAACTACGCAATGAGGCCAGCGATAACAACCTGACTGAAACTCACTTCCAAGTTGAATGAACTGGAATAGACTTCGCTTGGTCCATATTAAAGTACAATGCATTGACTGCAGTCACCAATGTCATAATTCAGGAATCCTTGATGTTTGAGGCTATGTGCAGTCAAGGGAGTAGGCCACTTGGAAAAGGTGAGCAATACTTGGCCACTACAATTTCTTTCATACTCGGGATATCTGCAGAAGCTACTTCTCTCTCACATGGGTAAGACTTAATCAGGTTCATCATTGAAAATCACACTAGCACAGATATTTTAGTGTAGCATGTGAACATATGTCTGCAAAAGTGAACGGGTAATTTGCAATCATGTCATCCTTGCCATCTATGTGTCTTCAGTCAGTTTAATTTTCTTCCTCATCCTACAACTAGGTGCAATTGTGGCTACTGCGTCTGGGATGAACGGACTTCGTTCTGCAGTTGATTGGTTCTGTCGGTGTGGAAGACCTGAGAATCTGTGCTCTGGTACTTTTGGCCCTAATGGGTCTAGCCTGCAAATAATCTCTTGCCAATGCATAGACTCATCTTCCTTCATTTGAACTGCTGTAGGTTTCAGCATTGCAGGCAGGGGGAAGTGGAGGGACTGGGCACCCCTAGAGTTTCCTAAGAAGAAGCTTCTGTTGGTCGTGTTTCACTTCTGCTACTTCTACCTCCTGGCAGCACCTTGTCTCCCTGGGAGATGCTCCACACTTTCCCATCAATGCAGAGCATATTTGTTGTCTGACAATTGCTGAGTGTGCTGGACCTGGATCTCCATAGTGGTCACTAGCCTCTCCATGGAGATACATGCCTGAGTGAGCACAGCACGGACACTATTAATGGACTGTTTCATCCTTCGATTCATCCAGACTGTGCTTGTAAGACCTACCTACTGTCCCTGTGACTGACTGTGATGTTTGACAAAGTCATAAATGGCCGAGACTGTGGAATTACCTTCCGCCTGGAGTAGAGCATCTCTTAGATGTGGATTTGAGGTCTCTGGCAGTCCTGTGAGCACCAGAGACGTGGAGTATTTCTTTCTCGACCAGCTGCAGAGACGTCTGTATGATAAACTCAGCAGACTGTGCTCCAAGCCTAATCTAGAAGGAGAAACCAACATGGTGACTGTGTCTGAGCTGCTGGAGGGTGCAGGTGAAAACCTTTCCAGTGTATCATTTGAGGTTTCAGTAGGCTTCCCATCAGGTGGAGATTTGAGGATCTTTGTTGAGGACTCTAGAGACACCCAGAAAGGGAATAGCTGTCAAAAAGTGATAACAGCTTGAGCAGGTTAATAATGAGGTAGCACTGTGGGTAATGAGGCTGCAATGCAGCTTAGCACATGAAGTTCTCTGCGTTGGTTGCTCACTGAGGTCTCCCAAATTTACACAAGGGTGGCCATGTTCTTCTCTGGCAAAATCCAGAATGTTCTCCTAGGGAATGAGGAGCCTGATAATCACCACCAGTAATGAATTTCTTGACCTGATTGTGAGCCAAAATTTCCTACAATAAGGCAAAGGGGAGGGATTGAGTGGGATAGAAGTGGGCACAATAGCAGTTTGTGGTGGTGATGCAGGGGCAGGAGTGATGGTAGAGTGACTCAGAGAGTGAGCAGGAAGCACATACGATAGGAAGGGTTAGTTATTTGGGAAGAAGAGTTGGATGCAAGTCATTGAGTGAACATGATGCATGCATTATTGATAGACACAGTCGATGAACCTTGTTGAGAAGTGTGTGCAGAGGAAGAGTTAGAGCGAGTGGTGGCCCTGTGAGAATGAGATAGCAGAGAGAACATGGTGGCACCCACCCCCTAGATGTGTAAGAAGATCATTCCAGTATGCAATTCACGTATGCACGTCCTGTTCAACTGGGCACAGGGCACTGACCCCAGGCTGCAAGTTGTGTCCACATTGGCTGTTTCTGGGGTGTAGTCTCCTGTGACGACCAGCTCAGAAAAAGGATTGCCCTCCTCATCACCAATACTTCCACATCGCTGCCTGTGAAGTAGGGAGCTAGCTTTCCTTTCCTCTGGAACAGGTCCTGAAAGTTGAGGCCACAGTGTGAAATGTCATTCTTGGATTGTAACCGGTCTTTAAATAGAATGCTAGAACTGTATAGGCCAGAGGATCTTCACTGTCCATCTTTCTGGCCATGTGGTTCTATGAGAAAGGTGTCCACAAATCTGGTTGATATCTGATGAGGTAAGGAGTGGAGGGTTATATGAGAAAAGTCACTCTGAGCCACGGTGGACCAGACACCATGAGTCCTACTTAACAAAACACTTCAGCTGAAAATGTTTTAAAAAAAGCATCTCCCATTGAATTGTAAACAGGAAAATCTGTTCAGCTACTTAAGTCTTATCTCAATGAAAGTGAGAAAAGACACTCAGCGAATATGCAATTTAATCATCATACTTAAAATAAAAGTGAGTGATGAGTGAATCATAGATAAACCAGTCTTTCATCCGCAGCAGGGAAGATGTCATCCTATGCAAATCTACCAATGTTAATCTTCAACTGTGGAGTAACCGAGTTTTTAAAGATAATAGGTCATGTTTCATCAATCTTCTGGTTTTGAGGAGGTAAGCAAATCAAGACAAGAACAACCACTGGAAGTTAATGTACTGGGATTTTTTGTCGGCACTTGATAACATTTGACATGAGAAGCTTTTAAAGAAGCTTTTAAGGTGGATGAATTGATGGCAAACTAGTAACCTGGATTTGAAACTAATTTGGCATCAGAGAACAGAGATGATAAATTGCCAATGTTCTGTCTGATGAGAATCAGTACCAGTGATTCATTGACTTCTTCTAAGGAATATTTTGAGTCTCACATCATTCATATTAAGCACAAACTGCAACTAGTTGCGGTTTGGAACCTACAAAATGATAGTTGTCTGTTTTTTATGTTGAACAGTAGAGGGCACTCAAGTTACTGCAGTCCACAAAGCCAAAAGGAGTGAAAAACCAGGAAAGAGGGCAAATCCTCTGTTTTTTTCAAGTAACACTGTTAATTTTGATCTTGAAACTTAGTTTAATTTCATAGGCAATGATTAGATATTCTGCAGATTGAGTAAATATGTTCACGCAGGAAGTGAATCATATCCGTACAGAAAATTGGCTGATGTTTAGGTTGGCAGCTGACTATGTTAGGAAGATTCAATATGCTGAGAATTATTCTCAACAAATTAAATTGATGGACTGAAGGTAGATTTTAGTACAGATATATGGAAATAAATTTAGTGGAAGAAACATGAGAACCACAATTGTATATCTATGGTGAAACATGGAGACTTATTTGGATTTGATCATCCACCAGTTCACAGCATAAGCTGGTTTCATCTGTAGGGCTAACTCAGGTACGTTTTAAGGGAATTCGATTAGTAGTCAGAAAGATTACTAAAGTGATTGTAATGAGATCAGCCCGGTGGAAATCATAGAATATGAGAGATAGTAGGAACTGCAGATGCTGGAGAATCTGAGATAACAAGGTGTAGAGCTGGACGAACACAGCAGGCCAAGCAGCATCAGAGGAGCAGGAAGGCTGACATTCA
>JAHRHZ010000046.1:30455150-30491706 GCA_024137785.1 Ginglymostoma cirratum
GGAGAATCTGAGATAACAAGGTGTAGAGCTGGACGAACACAGCAGGCCAAGCAGCATCAGAGGAGCAGGAAGGCTGACATTTCAGGCCTAGACGCTTCTTTAGAAATTTCTGAAGAAGGGTCTAGGCTCAAAACATCAGCTTTCCTGCTCCTCTGATGCTGCTTGGCCTGCTGTGTTCATCCAGTTCTACACCTTGTTATCTCATAGAATATGAGTTGTGATTAGACCAAATTAAGAGCCCCAATCAGGGAACCCCACCTGATTGATAGAAACAGGAGTGACAGGGGCTCTGTTCACTCTGGGAGCTGGCTCTGAGGCAACTGGACCAGTGTCAAGTGCAATGCGCGAGTAAATTAAGGGAGACTTGGTGATGGGATACCAGCATCTCTGGAGTTATTTCAGTGGCAATGAGAAGAAAAAATACACTCGTGAAGAAAGTTGCTTGCAGCAGTCGTCTTTGAGTTGGGGTAAGCATTTCTGGCTCATGCAGTTATTTGGGAAGCTTGACTCATTCAATCCTGCTGTCGAAGACTGGGCCCAGTATGTGGAAAGAATGCATTAATTATTTTTCTGGGCAAATGACACTGGGGCATGTGAAAAACAATAAGTAATTCTGGTTGTTAGGAGCCTAATTTTTCCTGAGGCACTCAGTACTAAAACCGTTCAAGAATTGACAGATATAGTTAGGGAATATTATGACTTCAAGCCTCCCCTAATTCTGAGGCACAATGAATTTTATTCAGTAGTTCAAGAACCAGGGAATCCACATTGTAATTTTTGATGAGGTTAAGATGACTGGCAGAGACACGTGACTTTAGTTTAACCCTTAATGAGATGATAAGAGGCCATTTGGTATGTGAGATTAATGATGTAACCATGCAAAAGCACCTACTAGCTGAAGCCCAACAAACTTCAAACAGGTACTACAACTGGCTCTATCATAAGAAAATGAGGTAAGTGGGGCATATGAGTTACAGGCTATGCTGATGGAAGTGGACACCCTCGCCAGGCCGACTGAGTTTGGGGAAGCACCACTTGAGAGAAAGCAATTGCATAGCCTCACTCAGGATATATCTTGAATAGAAGGACTCGAGGTCAGCCCACAGCAAAACCCCAAATCAAAGCCAAGCCTCAGCCAAATGGTTAACATTTTCTTCAGGACCCAGGGCAGCAAGCCATTGTAGTTGCTGCCTGTGTGCAGACTTGAGACAGCAAAAGAGTCCCAGTAGGTCTGAATTGAGTAAGAGAACTCAGCCCAGTGTCCAGAACAGTGCGCGCCCTGGGAAGCTCCATATCTAGCCATATCTAGCTTGGAATAGTTAAATTGCTTAGCAAGATCTAAATCAGAACCAATAAAAATGAACATCTGGTTAAATGGTCGCCCGGTTCTATTGGAGGTTGATACCGGCATGGCTGTATCAGTAATTGCAGAACAAATCTTTAATAAAATTCACTCTAGACTCCAACCATTAAGTTTGCATAAGGTCTTGGCTAGGCTGAGAAATTATGCTGGAGAACCTTTACAGGTTAAGGGTACAACTTCAGTTCCAACCTCGTATGAGGAGCATCTGGTTTAGTTAACACTGATTGTTGTAAAATGCTCAGGTCCAAGCTTGATAGAGTGAAATTGGTTGCAAAAGATTCACCTTGATTGGCTCAACATTTTTCAACTGGAAAATGGCTGCTTGAGTGAAATCCTAATTAAATACCCAGGTGTTTTTCAGGAAGGTCTAGGCACTACCAAAGGAGACAAGGCCACCTTGCATGTTGACCAGGAAGCAATTCCATGAATCTGTAAGGCCCACCCAATGCCATTTGCCTGATGTGCAAATGTAAAAGCAGTAATCAAGAGGTTGCAAAGTGAAGGAATAATCAAACCAATACAGTTTGTGGAAAGGGCAGCACCGGTCGTACTGATTGTGAAACTCAATGGATTGGTTCGCCTTTGTGAGGATTTAAACAAATGGTAAATGGCTTCTCACAGCTGGATAAATACCCAATCTCTCACATAGAGGACATATACTCAAAGCTGGCAGGGGGGCTGTCCTTCATGAAGCTGGACATGAGCCATGCGGACTTGCAATTGCAGTTAGATGAGGATTCCCAGAAGTGTGCCCCAATTAATGCCCAGAAGGATTTGTACCATTTGGGGTATATTCAGCCCGTGCCATTTTTCAGCGGATGATGGAGAACACGTTACAATATCTACCCCAGGTCACTATTTATCTGGAAGATGTGCTAATAACAGGGAAGACCAATAAAGAGCACTTCGAGAGCCTGGACATAGTCCTTAGATGTTTCTCCAAGGTGGGCATACACCTTAGAAGGGAAAAATGTGTGTTCCAGGCAGTCCAAGTGACCTACTTAGACAACAGCATTGGAAGATAAAGTGAGGGGAATCAAAGATGTCCCGGCTCCCATGTCTGTACCAGAGCTTAGGTATTTCCTTGGATTAGTGAATTATTATGGAAAAGTCATACATAACCTGGCCTCCATCCTGGCACCCTTACATCTGCTATTGAAAAAGGGTCAATCTTTCAAATGGTCACATAGCCAAGAATTAGCCTTTAGGGAAGTGAAGAAACAGCTATCATCATCTGAGGGGTTGGTACACTGCGATCCCAAGTGAGATCTGCTGCTGACACGTGATGTCTCCCATACGGTATCGGGATAGTGTTGGCTCACAGACTGCCCAATGGAGAGGAATAGTGTATACTTCCCGGACTGTGGCTGATGCAGAGCACAAATATACCCAGTTAGAGAGGAAGGTTTGGCGGTTATCTTTGGTATGAGCAAGTTGCTCCAATACCTTTATGGATATAAATTTGTACTAATAACAGACCTCAAACCCCTGCTAGGGCTAGTCAAAGAGGACAAGACCGTGATGTCCATAGCTTCAAGACAAATACAGCAGTTGGCTCTTATTCTCAGTCCATACAATTACAAGTTGGTACACTGTCTGGGGGACCAACTAGCAAATGTAGATGCCTTGAGCTGCCTCCCGTTGGCAGATACACCACCAGTGGTGCTGCTGCTGGAAGGGTCTGTTCTGGTTTTAAACTTTCTGGGCACCCTCCAGTCACCACTGACAATATCCAACTGTAGACGCTAAACGATCCGGTCCTGGCAAAACTAAGACAGGTGGTGGTAATGGGAGAAACCAAAGGGCCATCACAACAAGAATTGAAACCTTTCTAGACATGACAAGACCAGATCACCATGGAGGACAGCATTTTATTATGGGGAGAAACAGTGATTGTCCCGAGCAAAGGTCAGATACGGGCTGAATTCCATCGGGGTCACCTGGGGTTTGCCAAAATGAAGATATTGGTGAGAAGTTATGTCTAGTGGCTAGGATTGGATCCAGACATAGCTGTGTTGGCAAGGCAGTGCCAGAGTGCCAACAAGGACAAAATTTACCACCAGCTGTTCCCTCACATTTGTGGGAATGTACAACCAAACCTTAGACTCGGTTACAAGTTGACTATGTTAGCCTTTTCATGGACTCAACGTTCTTAGTCTTTGTGGACACGCACTCAAAGTGATTGGATGTGCATAGAGTTCATTCATCAAACATGGTAGTCAGTGGAAAAGCTGCAAGCATCTTCTATAATACACAGGCTCCCAGAAATGTTGGTCACAGACAACAGGCCATCATTTACCAGCAGGGAATTTTGAGTATTTCCTAAAGCTGAATGGCATTTAGCATATAAGGACAACTCCATACTATCCATTGTCCGGTAGTCTGGGGGAAAGAACAGTCTAAACTTTAAAGGCAAGCTTAAAGAAATAGCCTACAGCTTCACTGGATACTAAATTCCTATTTGATTATTAGACCACTCCTCATGCAACTACAGGGATAGTTCCAGCAGAGTTGCTAATGGGGAGATGTTTCCAATTTGATCTTCCTGGAAATGGGGAGGTGGGGGGCGGAAGGGGGGAGGGTAGCAGGTGGAGGGTGAAACAGCATCAGGAATACCATTGCCAGACAAAAGACTCCTCCAAACGACAGAGACAGTTTATTTCAGAGGACAAAGTTTGGTGCCAAAACAACAGAAATGGCCTGCATAGTTAAGAAGCATGTTGCGCAAGGTCAGGTCCCATGTTCCAGTCTTGCTTCCATTATTTCAATATTCTCACTTGCCAAAAAGTACCAAACTCAATTCTGTAAATTTGATGTCTAAAGTTTGGGTAGGTGAAGTTGTCCTGACCAAGCACGTGGACCACATGAAAGCTGCAAATGCGCAAATAGGGCTGGAGCAAAATATTCCTGCCCCCTCAGAGCAGTCAGAAAGGCTGACAGAATCGGTGGATTCTCCCCTTCCATCTTGCGTCGAAGATACCTCAGAGTCTGAGATGGACATAGTAGATGTTGCATCCTTGACACCTTTACTGCCTGAAGAAGAGGATATGTTTCTTCTAAGATGCTCTGGGCACAAGAGGCGGGCTACGGCCCAGAGCAAATCGTCCATATCAGAGGCTGAGTTGGAGGAATCGGACCTGGTGTGAAAATACCCAAAGACAGGCTACATGAAAAAGAACAGGCCTACATCCCTGGATTTAGAGTGTGAGGGATGTAGTGAATTGTAATGACGTCAGCCAGGTGGACCTCAAAGAGTATGATATCCCTGATTGGGGCTGTCAATCTATTCCAATCAGAGAGCCCTGGCTGATAGATGTAAACAGAAGTGTAAGAGTTTCTATTCACTCTGAGAGCTGGCTCTGAGGAAGCTGGACCAGTGTCAAGTCTTATGCATTTGTAAATAAAGGGTGACTTGGTGATGGGATACTGGCCTCTGTGAAGTTATTTCAGTTACTTTATAACTTGGTTTATCATTAATATTATAAATTAAATATAACATCTAATTTTTGGACAACCGGTGCTCAAGAATATTGAATGCACTGGGACTTAAAAGATCTCAGAACCTGAAACTCCCATTGAACCAATCGGTCAATGGACATACAGAACAGCAGGTAAAAAATGCAGCAAATTGACACAGTCCAGGTCTCAGTGTAAGGTGGGATGTCATCATTTTTAAATTCAGACTGAGAGAATTGAACTGGGACGGTCTGGGTTGATCCATTGGAAGGAACATCAGAAAAGGACCCAATCAAACTTTTTTTAGATCCAATAAAATCACTGGGAGGTCTTTTTTAACTAATTATTCCACACAAGGTCATTTGGAAGTGTTTAGCAGCTTTTCTTGAGCTTCAGCAGAACCTCTGCCAGCATGAAATTCACTGCCTTTTAAAAACATGTATCAGACAAATATCTGAGAGAGTACCTCACCTCTTTCCCCACCCTCTTTGACTGACAACGTGGATTGGTGTCTTAGCAGAACCAAGTTCTGTTTTACTTTACTATGCCTTGACTCATGATCAGCCTGGCTTCCACTTTGATCAGTCTTGTGAGCTAGGTATTGAAGCATTGCACTCAAATGTACATGTGCTTCAGTTGAAGGATAAAGATTGAGAGAGACGATGCTGATTTTTTTAAATGCCAAAAGGCATGGGTTAGGTAGGCTGGTAAAAAAATTTAGTTTAAGCTACAATTGCATAATTGAAGGAGACAAGCACGCCTTGAGCAAGTCTGAGTAGTGAAATAAATATTTCCTTTCCGTCTCACGGTACTGGGTATGTGAATACAGTGTCGTGGAAAGCGTAAAATGTGATGTTGATTAACACTTCTTTTCGTATTTATTTTTGAAATGAGCAGGATGCATATTTGGTTAAGAATTACCTGAAGGTCTTTCAGATAATTATAGACGTGAATAGTAAACACGCAACAAAATGCCATGGGCCCTGTTCCTGCATGGACAACAAAATTACTTATTGGGTTATAACTAGTTCGAACAATTTATTCTAGTTTTAATGGGAACAAGAGTAGGCCACTCAGCCCCTACAGCCAGTTCCACTATTCAATTAGACTTTGGCTGATCTGTCTCTGAACTCTATTTCCCAGTTTTGCTTCCATATTATTTAATATCCTCACTTGCCAAAAAGTACTGAACTCACTTTTGTAAATTTGACACTAAATTAGTCTCAACTGCTTTCTTTTTTAGGGAAGAGTTCCAGAAGTCCATTATCTCCTTGACAAAGTAATGTTTCCTCTCATTACTGATTTCAATGTCCACCATGAAGAGTTGCTTGGCAGCAGCATTATTTTCGAATTCTAAAGAACACAGCTGCAAGATTGGGTCTGTGGCATTTAGTGAGGAAACCAATAAGAGAAGAAAACATACTTAACCTCATCCTCACCAATCTGCTTGCCACAGATGCATCAGTTGGAGTAGCGTCGGTAAAACTGACACCTCACAGTCCTTGTGGGGATGAAACCCCACCATTAGAGTGAGAATACCTCCATTGTCTCGTATGGCACTATCACTATGCTAAATGGGACAGACTTCAATTAGATCTTCCAACTCATGATTGGCATCGATGAGGTGCTGTGGGCCATCGACAGCAGCAGAATTGTTATAGATTGTGCTGGAGTACCTCATGGCCTGGCATGTCCCCCACTCAAGCATTCCCATTAAGCCAGGTTTCCCATTAACCCTGGTTCAATTGAGAATGCAGGAGAGCATTCCATGAGCAGCACCAGGCATACCTGAAGATGAGGTGTCAACCTAGTGAAGCCACTGAACAGGACTACTTGCATGCCAAACAGCATAAGCAGCAAGTGATAGACAGAGCTAAGCAATTCCATAACTGAGGAATCAGACCTCAGATCTGCAGTCCTGCTACTTCCCATTGTGAAAGGTAGTAGATATTTGAATTATTCACCGGAGGAGGAGATCCCACAATTATCTCCATCCTGAATAATGGGGGAGCACAGCACATCAGTGCAAAAGATAAGGCTGAAGCTAAAATCTTCAGCCAGAAGTACCATGTGGATGATCCATCTTGGCCTCCTTTAGAAGTCCTCACCATCACTGATGCTAGTCTTCAGATAATTTGATTCATTCAATGTGATATCAAGGGATGTTTAGAAGCACTGGAGAGCACAACAACTATGGGCACTGACAACATTCTGGAAATAGTACTGAAGACATGTGCTCCAGAACTTGCCGAAACCTAGCCAAGCTGTTCTGGTACAGCTACAACATCAGCATCTACCTGATAATGTGAAAAATTGTCCAGGTATGTCCTGTACATGAGCTGGACAAATCCAACCTGGCCAACTAATGCCCTATCAGTCTACTCTCAGTCATCAGTAAAGTGATGAAAGGTATCATCAACAGTGATATCAAGCAGCACCTGCTCAGCAATAGCCAGCTCAGTAATGCCCAGTTTGAGCTAAATTCAGAAGTGTGGTAAGGCTGACTGTCCTTGACAAGAAGGTCACATTCAACCGTATGTGGCAGCAAGAAGTCTGGTAAAACTGGAAATAATGGGAATCGGGGGAAGACCCTCTGCTGGTTAGAGTCATACCTGGCACATAGCAAGATGGTTGCCGTTGTTGGAAGTCATCATGTCAGCACCAGGACATCTCAGCAGGAGTTCTTCAGGATAGTTTCTCAGGCCCAAACATCTTCAGCTGCTTCATCAATGACCCTCCTTCCATTATAAGGTCAGAAGTGGGAATTTTCGCCAGTGATTGCATAATATTCAGCACCATTCATGACTCCTCAGATACTGAAGACATCCATGTCCAAAGAAAACCTGTACAATATCCAGGCTTCGGATAAAAAGTGCTGAGTAACATTCACACCGCACAAATATTAGACAATGACCATCTCCAACATGAGAGAATCTAACCATCCTCACTTGACATTCAATGACATTATCTCACTGAATCTTCCACTGTCAACCCCTTGGCAGTTATCATTGACCAGAAGCTGAACTGGACTAGCCATATACATAGAGCGGCTACAAGTGCAGATCAGAAGTAGGAACAATGCACCATAAGCTCACCTCCTGACACTGAACTAACCATTCACCATCTGCAAGGCACAAGTCACGTGTGTCTTGGAGTAATCCCCACTTGACTGGATGTGTGCGGCTCCAACAACACTCATCAGGCATGCCACCATACAAGTAACAGAAGCCCACTTGATTGGCACCACATCCACTCTCTCCACCATTGATGCTCAGTAGTAGCAGTGCATACTAACTCTAAGATGCACTGCGGAAATTCACTGGATATCCTTAGACAATATCTTCCAAATCCATGACCACTAATATCTAGCAGGACAAGGACAGCAGATACATAGGAACACTACCACCTGCAAGTTCCCCTCTAAGCCACCCACCATCCTGACTCAGAAATACTTTGCTTTCCTTCAGTGTCTTTGAGTCAAAGTCCAGGAATTCCCTCCCTGATGGCATCATGGGTATGGAAGGTTTGAGTTACAAAGCAAGGCTGAATATCTTATCTGGAGCATAAAAGGTCGAGCGGCGACCTGATAGAAGTTTATAAAATAATGAGATGTATAGCTAGAGTTAATGGTAGTTGTCTTTTTCTAGACTGGGGATTTCAAGACTAGGGGGTACATTTTTAAGGTGAGCGGAGAGAGATTTAAAAAAGACATGAAGGGCAAATTTTTTACACAGAGGGTAGATCGTGTGTGGAATGGACTTCCTGAGGAA
Source organism: Ginglymostoma cirratum (assembly GCA_024137785.1). Classification (NCBI taxonomy): domain Eukaryota; kingdom Metazoa; phylum Chordata; class Chondrichthyes; order Orectolobiformes; family Ginglymostomatidae; genus Ginglymostoma; species Ginglymostoma cirratum. The sequence goes on from JAHRHZ010000046.1 coordinate 30,463,740, forward strand.
GTGGTGGATGCGGGTGCAATTACAACATTTAAAACACATTTGGAAAGATACATGAATAGAAAAGGTATGGATGGATTGGGGCCGGGAGCAGGAATGTGGGACTAGTTCAGTTTGGGGTTATGTTTAGCATGAACTGGTTGGACTGAAGGGTCCATTCCATGCTGTATGACTCTATGACCAAATATACTGCAGAAGGCAACTCAATATCACCTTCTTGATGGTACCTCAGGAAAGGCAAATAAATGTTGGCTCAGCCAGTGACATCCATGCAACATGAGTGAATATATATTAAAACAAAAACTGACTTCTCAAATTTTAAGGTTGTTCCCCCTTCCTTTTTGACTTATTCCATTAAATGAAACAACTTTCTGTACTTCATCTACCAAATCTTTTTAAGTTGTTGAACATGATCAAATCTCCCTAAAATTCCCATGCAAACTTAATCCTATGCACCCTCAATCTAAAATTCATTCAGTTTAAATATTTCAATTATCCATAATATCTCATTTTTTGATCTCATCTTGGTCCTTTCAGATTAACACAAACTTTCAAAATATCTAATTGAATGGTCCACCCAAACTAAACTCACCTCCACCTATGTATTACCAGAGTGCATGCTTTCTCTCGCTCGGCTGAATTTTCATGCATCAAACTCCGTTATAGTCTCTGACAACTGCATGCCTCAAGTTGCTTCTGGGATTTTAGCTAAATTAACCTTTAGCCTGTTGAAAATCTAAAAATCCATTTCTATACACTGTAGAAATCCATACTTTGCAGGCTAAGGGTTAATGCAGTCTGTTTAGCTGTATCATTTTGCAGTTTTTTTTTGAAGCCTTGTTAGTGGAGTCTGAAATTTCGCAAGATCTTTTATCTGACACAAAAATAATACTAAGCATGAAATTCCCACGGTGCTGTTTTAGAATTGCATTGGAACAGGCTTTCTACTTGCCTTGGGTTCATGGCGTTGACCCCAGCGTAAGTTCCTAATTTAAACAGAAGCATGCTGGTGAATTTTTTTTAAAACAGCCTGCAATGCCATATGCACTCTGGAAGAGACAGATATGCTGATTGTCTAAATACAGCTTGCAACCAGGATGGTCTCTGATCTCTTTGGTTCTTCCTGAAATGAAGGCCCAACCATACCCTATGAAGATGGTTTTATGTTGCACTTCATGTCCCATTTAGACACAACCTTTTTGTTTCTTCATTATATCCATTGCCATGTCCAATGGCTGTTAAATCATGAAGTCTTTTGTAATAACTTTTGACCTCCATCCAATCACCAAGCCTTCTCCTTTGTACTTCCTGCACCAGCCCCACTTTGAAATGGCTTAAAAACCCTTGTATTTCTATTTCTTTCTGATGAAAGGTCATTGGAGAAAGAAATGGACTTAATAACAGTTTTTGCCCAGCACCTTTTTTGTTCTTATTTCAGAATTCCAACATCCATCGTAATTTGCTTTTCAAAAAACAAAACCCATATTTTGGTCAGTCCTTTAAGCCATAAAACACACTGAAGAATTTTGATCAAGTCAAATGGTGAATCCTGCTCAGTTCATTTCCACTCAATATAGTACACATTTTAGACGTAAGGTTCCCAATATGCATTTCAGGTTTTTGGTGATAGGGAAACTCCCAAGGCCAATATGGTGCTGTCCATTCTCTTGACTCTGCAGTTGCAAGATGTCTTGCTTAATTTTCCATTATTTTAATGCTTTTTATTTGAGGTCCTAGGCATGGAATCCCTACAGTGCAGCAAGAGACCAGTCAGCCCATCCAGGCGGCACTAACCCTCCGAAGACCATCCCACCCAATCCCCACATCCCTGCATTTCCCATGGCTAATCCACCTAACCAGAATATCCCTGGACACTATGGGTCAGTTTAGCATGATCAATGCACCTAACCTACATATTTTTGGACTGTGGGAGAAAACCAGACCACAGAGCAGACACAGGGAGAATGTGCAAACTCCGCGTAGTCAGTCATCCAAGACTGGAATCAAACCCAGGGCCCTGGTGCTGTGAAGCACCAATGCTAACCACTATACCTCTGTGCAACGTATATCAAAAAATCTCCACTTAAACAGTTAAAGTGACTGCCTAAAATAAATTATCCTTCAGCCACCCTTTCAAACTGCCTACTGCAATTAGAATGCCAGGATTATTTTAAAATCCACCTGTTCAAGGGTATTATGACACATGTCTAGGGCAGGGAGGTCTTGAACCTGGGTCTTCTGGCTTAGGGGTGGGATCACTACCACTGCACCACAAGAACTCTTGTAAGTGGGACACTAATCTGCACATTATCATTCTCAAATGGCTACTGCTCCAACTATGCCAGAGCCACAATTAAAATCGCCATGTTTTGATGTAAAGCAGTAATGTCTCTTATCTCACCAATGAAAAGTTCTGCAGTGAATCTGTGATTACACTGTCAATTCTGAAAGGCTAGGATTTAACTCATCAGTGAACATTGATTTTTATTTATTCAGAAAAAAAGGAAAGTGGATTTAAAAATGTTTTGTTTGTGAATGCGATTTCAGCAGTATTTCCTTCTACATAATCCATGTTATTGCATTACTGGGTGTAAGTAATAAAAATCAGTAAGGTATGTTGTTTGTTTCACATTATTCTCACCCACACCCTGCCCCCCGATTGAGGAAAGTAGACATGCAGTGAAGAGCTGGTGCAACAAAACAAACATTTTATTGTATTCAGCAACCCTCATTATTATGAACCCATCAATTTCTCCTAAACTACTCTTTCAGGCAATTATTCCATTTACTTTTGCTTTTTCAGTTTTTTAAGACTTTAATTTCAGCAATTCTGCAGTTTCCTGTTCCCTGTATTCCATTTTCCATTAAAGATTTGACCTCTTCAACCTTTTCATTTGCAAACTCGAACTTAACCAGGGAATCTCTTCAGATCAACAGAATTCTGAGCCCACAAGTGCAGAGTGTGGCCTTGGCTCTATACTGCAATCCAAACTGGGTAATGTTGTGATGGAAAAGGTGGTGAAATATAGTGGTGAGGCTGACTGCCATCACTTGACCCCTATCCTTGAACTTGCTGAACCCCTGCTCAAACCAGGATCCCCTGCTGGCCATCCTTTTCCTACAGGCTGTATGCAAATGTCAGTAAGGAAAATGTCAGTAAGGTCTCGTACCCCTCGCAGATGGTCCTCTGTCCATACCTCGGGACTGTTTGCTAAGAAATGCTGTAACCCAGGATAGTGGTAGTAATCATACCAAATGCTGCGAATAAAGGGAGAATGCTAAGAAAAGGCAATCTGTTCATCCAATTCATTGTCATGGTTTGACTGCTGTTGGCTCAATCTCAGCTCTAACCTTTAGTGGAATACTTCATCCAATTTGCAGCTTCTTGTTGACCTCTTACTGTTTCTTCTTCTGATGCAAAAGTGCCAACTCTGCTTGGATGGATTCCTAGAGTCACATGACTTTTGATTACTATAACTTAACACATGAAATTCAATTACATGACAGTTAGTCATCTGATATTTACCTAATGGTTGGAAATGTTATTTCCTGCAACTGCTAAAATCTATATAGTGTAACACCTCTGGGCCAAACCTTTCTTGGTCTACACTGGGTGGTTTGGAGTTGTGACAGGGAAACACACAGGTGGCAGTGGGGAGCATTTTAGTGATAGTGACCAAAACACAGCATCATTTGCATTTACTAAGGAAAAGGAAAAAAAGATGGGCCGTCAAAAAGGGTTTTCGATTGGGGGAAGGCAGATTTTATTAAAATAAGGCAGAATCTGGTCAAAGTACACTGTGAACACCCACTTGTGGGAAAACCTACAGCAGAACATTTATGTGGGGAGGGTATTCAAAATGGAAATGGGGAGAGTACAGGCCCAACATGTTTCCTTCAGGAGAAGATATCAAAGCAATAAGTACAGAAAACCCTGGATATCTAGGAATATTCAGGGCTGCATCACACAGAGAAGACAGGTTTTTGGCAAGTGCAAAGGCACAAATCAATGGAGGCCCTATGCAGTATAGAAAATGCAGGGAAGAGCTTACAAAACCAATTAGGAGAGCAAAGGGAGGTACAAAGAAGCACTGATGGGCAAAATTAGAGTGAATTTCAAGATATTTTATCAATACATTAAGGAGAAAGAGGTTAACCAGGGCAAGACTAGGGTGCATTAGGGACCAAGGGGGTAATCTGTGTGGGAGCTGGATGGCATTGGCAGAGTGTTAAATGACTACTTACTTCTGTCTTCTCTTGGGAGAAAAAGATGTACATGCAGAATTCAGAGAGAGGGGCTGTAAGGTTCTGAGGGAGTGAGGAGGTACTGGAGATTTTGGTAGGCTTCAAAGTGGAAAAGCCCTCAGGTCTAGATGAGTTACATCCCAGATTTCTGTGGAAGACATGGAAAGGAATTACAAAGGCTCTGACCCAAATGTCTAATTCCTCTCTGGCCACAGAGGAGGTGCCTGAAGACTGAAGGACAGCTAATGTAGTTCTGTTTGTCAAGAAGGGTGGTAAGGGATAAACCAGGGAATTGCAGACCAGCGATTTTAAGGGAAAGTAATGGAGAAAATTCTGAAGGAGACAATTAATCTTCACATGAAGAGGTAAGGTTTGATCAGGGGTAGTCAGCATGGCTTTGTGAGAGTTAGGACATGGCAGATGAAGGTAGGGCAGTTGATATAGTTTGTTTGGATTTCAGCAAAGCCAATGCCAAAGTCCCACATGAGAGACAGATGATGAAGGTATAAGCACATGGAATCCAGGGTAACTTAGCAAGTTGAATGCAAAATTAGCTCAGTTGTAGGAGACAGATCATGATGTGAAACGATTGTGTGATCAAGGCTGACGTCTAGTGACATACCACAAGTGCAATGTACTTTATTGTTTGTGAGATTTTTAACGGTATAGATGAGGGTGTGGGGGAAATGTTAAGTAAGTTTGTGGATGATGCAAAGATTGGCTAGGTGGTTAGTAGTGAGGAAAAAGGTCTTATGTCATGGGAAGATTTAGACGGGTTGGTCAGATAGGCACATGAGTGGCGAATGGAAGCAGCTGTTCTCCTTATTTGAAGAGTCAATAAAGAGGCAGCACAATGTTAGCATTTAGAAGGGATTTGAAGAAAAATTTGATCACTCATATGCTGATGGTTATCTGGAATACTTTGCCTGAGACAGGTAGTAGAGGTGAGAAACTTCATAACCTTGTAAGTAAACAAGCACTTCAAATGTTACATTATTCAAGACTATGGAAAAAAGAACTAGTGTGGTTAGGTCAATGTAAATTCAATGGGCCAAAGGACCTCCTCTGTGCAGTGAGACAGTATGAGTCTGTTGGGTAAATTATAGATGCAAATGGTAGTGAATACAACATTTTTTGCTATGAAAGGGAAGTTTGGAGAAATGTAATTGTACGTAATGTATTGGCAGGCTTACAGTTGTCAAGTGACCTCTAAGTTTACTGTAAATTGCTTTCACTTTAGTTTGTGGCAGCAATTAAACACATTAAAACAAACTTGCCATTGTTTTATCACTGCTTGCTGATTTCCCTCATCTTATTTTGTTTCTTTACAATTCTCTTGCCAGTGTGTGTTACTGTGGGCTTGAACTGTTTACTTTCATTAGTCAATTAAAAGAATTAAAACATTTCAGGAGTATAACTGTAGAAAACTAATCTGCAACAATCTGGGAGAATAACATCAAATTAGAATGCCAGCAGATGTTTTAACACAAACAATACCCGAAACTCAACTAAAAACTGCCCTTATCTGAAGGAAAACAAAAATTGTGTCACAGCCAGATAACTTGATCTGCTTTGAAACATCTTGATTTGCATACAGCTGGGTGAGGTTTGTCTGAAAAAAACTTGTGCATGTCTTTATGGAGATCATAGGTTTGACAAAGGAAATGTGATTTCATTTTATGTTCTTGTCATTTTAATGTATCAGTTTTCAATTCTAACAGGGCCATGTGACATAGTCATGAAACCTTATTGTTTATAGACTGACAGATCCTATCAAACTGTCCAAATTGTTTTGTGGCCTGCGATTTTTTTTCAACTGATGTAATTGGCCAGGTGTTTTATTTGCTTAAAATAAAACCCACTCAATTTCCTCAGAACAGCTTCCATTTAATGTTGAAAACGTATCAACATATTCTGTTATGGGATGAGTGAGAGAATTCAAGTAATATTTAAAGGTATGGAGGGAATGATTCAGCATATTTCTGAGAAAAATGAAAGATAGAAGGATGGATTTAAAGGATTTATTTTAAAGAGGACAGACGGCATGGCTTGAGGGTGGAGTTCCAGACAATGGGCTCTGACATCAAGTGACACCAACATATATACAATATGCTGGAATCAGAAGTCTAATTGAATGGAGTTTGAGAAGATTGTAGATAAGGGATGGCTGAAAGCAATAGACAGGATTTGTAGATAAAGATAAGGATTTTAAATTGAATATGTGGGAGACTAGTGATAATATGCTTCAGTTCGGGTAGAAGGAATAGGCTTCTGCATTTAGTTTGGAACAGGCCAGCTAACTGTAATATGGACCAGTTGGAGTTGATTGAAAGAGAAGGTTAAGAGGCCAGTGACAGACAGAAATGAAGCCTAAAAGAAACAAAATTACATATAAGGCTTTCAGTCGGAAAGGGGCTGAAGTACAGGACTCAGACAAATATTGTTTAAGCAAAAAATCAGCAGACTCAGTTACAAATAGGACATGAGTGTTCTAGCTCACACCAATATCAAAAAGACTGCCAGTATTTCTTCTAACTGTGTTTATCTGAAGTGAAGTGCTGTGGAACAATAACAAGGACAATATTTTTGCCATGGTTTGAAAACAGGACTTTTGTTTTCCTGGTCAGGATTTGGAGGAAGCTTCAATTTATTCACAATTTGAACAGGATGGAGGACCTTAGTAGCCTACTCCTGTTTTAGTGTTCATTTTAGGCAGGCTCTTAATAGCTTGGAGTCTGCGGCCTGGAGAAGTTGAGGAGATTTAGAGTTTCCAGGATTTATCTGGAAGTGACATGGAGCCTACAAATGGATTCAGCGAAGGACAGCAATGATGGATATTTGTGGGAGTTGGAAAGCGCCTACATGAGAGTCAGATCATATGTTAATTCTTCCCCAACCATTTATTTCAAGTATGACTCCCTAGGAACAACCATAATACAAAAAGATGGCATTGAGATGCCAACACAAACTGGAATTGTGTATCTTTCTGTTAATGTATGAATGCCATTTGAGCATCTTACAATTTCACCAACCTGTTTTTGCCTTTTGAAAATTTGGGACATGACAGTACATAGCTTATTCAGATATTGTTTAATATAAAGAAAATGTTCAATGTACGTGGATATCCCGCTGATATTGCGCAAAACAACAGCAACATCAAGCTTCATACCAGGCTCTGTGGTAGTACTTGTAAATGAAACCACCCATGAATATTGCCTTCAGAATTAGAAACCCAGTAATATATTCACTTACTGGCCTTAAGTGACAGCTTATAATTTTTTTTTAATAGAATAGAATTGTCAGAAAATATTTTTATCTCATTAAACCTCAATTAATTTATGCAAAAGCAGAAATGATTAGGTCAAATTGATGTTATTCAGAAGATTTTTCAAAAAAAGAAGAACTATTCCAATTACTTGGGTAATAAGGTCAGAAGGAGCAAATTGCTATTCATTTTGGAAAACAAAATTGAACAATCAATAGTTGGTAATAATTGATGTTTAAAATCAGAAATTAAGTACACTAATTAATTAATATAGTTTGGCAGACATTTCACTTGTCATCTTCTGTAAAATTTAATTATCCAATAATGTTTTGAAGTATTTTGATTTAGTAAGTTAGTAAAATGGGAGAATTTATTAAAATATAATCATGCATTACCAATGTAAGTAATTGGTTTTGGGGTACACAGATTTCATTAATGCTGTGGAACATTTGCTACAAGCTTCGGAAATTTAATTAAAAGCAATAAATTAGTTGCATTTTATGAAGATTTTGTCTTCTTCTTAGTAATCATAGTTAAACATATGTCAACACTCTGTATGGAAAACAAACCTGTTTAGTATTCCAATGATTCTATCAAAGTGTCATTGAACTATACATTCAATTTTGCTTTAATTTCCATGCAACAAGAATCTGAAACTGTAGAAAAATAGCACCTAATTAGGAGATTGCCATAAGCATACATATTTCAACAAAAAAAAATACAAACAAATATTCTTGTGACCCACAAGCCTTTCTGACAACAGATATGTATATTCACTTTTCATTCATTGTTACACTCCAGGAGTTTCAGCTCAGAGTCAATGTGCTGGAAGCTGAGCTGCAGACATTGTGACACTTCAGGGAGAGTGGGGACATGATACCTCAATATTATAATTGCACCACTTCTGATCTGAACAGTAGCCAGGAACAGATGATTGTAGATACAGCTGAGGCAGTTAAGGGGGCCCAAAGTATAGGAGTGTGGGTATCTTTGTAATTGTCCAACATATTTGAAGTTATTTCAGCTTAAGAGTGGGAACTGCAGGGCGGATGAGCAAACTGATCGCGGCACCATGATACAGGAAATTATTCATTTAGGGATAGCAAAGCGGAACCTTGCAGTAAGGAACAGACTAGCGGGGGAAATTGAACCTGTACTTTTGCAGCAAAGAGCAAGAATCCAGAAGGCTGACTGTGTCAGAGTTGTGGATGTCTGCTTAATGCTGAAGAGGAACCTTATAACGGGAGGGGGAGGATCCATTCACCTTACTCCAGGTACCGACAATATAAGCAGGTCAATGAAGGAGGTTCAGTATAAACAAGAAGAGAAGCTAGGCAGCAAACTAAGAAGTTGAACCTCAAAGATAATAATTACTTGATTCCTTCCTGAGACATGTTCAATTTGGCATAAGGAAAATGAGAGAAATTAATATGGGGTTCAAAGGGTTTAGTGTGAGAATTGGATTCTGGTTCTTTGGGCAGTGGTATTGTTATTGGGCAAAGTGGGAGCTGTCCTGTTGAGGCAGTCAACACTTGAAACGTGTTGTGATCAATATTCTAAAAAGCCATGTAGCTAGGCTTGACTACTGAAAGGTATATGACATCTTGGGAAAACAGGAAGCTAGGAAAAATTAGAGATGTAGTTCTGTTAGTTAATGATAATGCTAGCACAACAGAGAGGCATGACATAACTTCAGGAAAACAGAATGTAGGAGCAGTTTGGATACAGAATGGGATACAGAAAAAAAATGCTGAAGTCAAGAAGTCACTTGTGTGAGTGGTGTATAGGTCTCCAAAGAATAACCAGCCTAAGATGGAGTTTACGGCAATAAAAAAATGGCAACTTGTCAAAAAGGTATAATGATAATCATTGGGGATTTTAACCTACATATAGACTGGAAAACTAATCAGGCAAAGTTAGCCTAACATGAGGCATTCATATAATGTTTTCAGAATAATTTCTTAGAACAGTGCATTGTGGAGCTAGCCAGCGTGTAGTCCATACTAAGCAAAGTTACAATGGCATTGAGCAACAAGGTAAGATTAATTTATGATTACATCATGAATACATCCCTACGTGGCAGCAATCATAATCTGGTTGAATTTTACATTCAATTTAAGGGAGAAGAGAATGTGTATTTCAGGATTAGTATGTTATGTTTAAATCAAGGCAATTATAAGGGCATGAAAGTGAAGCTAGCTAAAGTGAATTGGTAAATTATGTTTATGGCCAGGTCAATACAGATCTAGTAGCAGACACTCAAATTGATTTTTTCAGAATACATGGAACAGATACATTTCAAACAATAATGAATCTTTCTAAAGGGAAGGTTCATCATTCATGGCAAACTGTAAAAACTTCTGGTTATAGCAATGTGAAAGAAAAAGCATATAAACTGCAATGATGAGTTGCAGGTTCAAAATTGGAAAAAGTATATAAAGAAGAGCAAAGAATGACAAAAAGATTAATAAGAATGGAAAAACTAGAGAATTAGAAAAAGTTAGCTAGAAATATAAAAACCAGATAGTAAGAGTTTAAACAGAAAGTAGTTAACAAAGTTGTTGATTGTCCTAGATTAAGTAAGTCCAGTTTAACATGTGCCATTGGGAAGATGTTACAAGCAATTATTAAGGATGTTATAGCAGGGCACTTATAAATATTCACAACAATCAGGCAAAATCAACGTGGTTTAGTGAAAAAGAAATAATGTTTAACCAATCTATTGGAGCTCTTCAAAGATTTATCATGAGCTTCATTGCATCAAATATCTTCTGGAAATCAAACTAAGATGCTATATCAAATGATATCACGAAAATAAAACCATATCAAGTACTGAAAAACATACTGGCATGGATAGACAATTGACAAGCTGAGAGAAACTCAGCAAAAATGGGTCTTTTTCTATCTGGCAGTGTAATGCATGATCTATCACAGGAATTGGATCAGAAGATATAGGAGCAGAATTCAGCTGTTCGGCCCATTGAGTCTGCTCTGCCATTCAATCATAGCTGATATGTTTCTCAAATCCATTCACCTGCTTTCTCCCCATAATCTTTTGTCCCCTTACTAATGAAAAACCTATCTATCTCTGTCTTAAATAGACTCAATGACTTGGCCTCCACAGCATTCTACGGTAATTGATTCCAGAGTTCATCACCCTCTAGCTGAAGAAATTTCTTTATTTTCTTTATTCGTTCATGAGATGAGGGCATTTCTGGCTTGGCTAGCATTTATTGCCCATCCCTAATTGCTCAGAGGGCAGTTAAGAGTAAACCACTTTGCTGTGGGTCTGGAGTCACATGAAGACCAGACCAGGTAAGGATCGCAGTTTCCTTCCCTAAAGGGCATTAGTGAACCAGTTGGGTTTTTCCTGACAATCGACAATGGATTCATGGTCATCTTTACACTCTTAATTCCAGATATAAATTGAATTCAAATCTCACCATCTGCCATGGTGGGATTTGAACCCAGGTCCTCCGATCATCTGGATTATCAGTACAGCAAAAATACCACTAGACCATTGCCTCCCCTTCAAAGCCATGCCTCCTGTCTCAGTTCTAAAGGACTGTCCCTTCACTCTGACCCTGCGTCCTTGGGTCCTAGTTTCCTGCAAGAGGAAACATCTCCTCCACATCCATTTTATCTCGGTACCCCAGTATTCAGTAAGTTTCAATGAAATCCCCCTCTCGTCTTTCTAAACTCCACAGAGTGCAGACTCATAGTCCTCAACCACTCCTTATATGAAAAGCCTTGCATTTACCTTCCTAACTGCCAACTGAACCTGCATGTTAACCTTAGGAGAATCCTGAACTAAGATCCTCAATTACCTTTGTGCTTCAGGTCTTGGAAGCTGTTCTCTATTTAGAAGATAACCTACACCTCTATTCTTCCTATTATTGATGCTGGGACTTCTACTTTTTGCAATTTGTATAAATGACTTTGATGAAAGGACTGAAGGTAAAGTTACTAAGTTTGCTGATGACACAAAGATAGGTCAGAAAGTAAATTTTGAAGCAAACACAAGAAGGCACCAAAGGAGTATAGAAATGTTACACAAGTGGGCAAAGATCTAACAAATGGAGTATAACATAGAAAGATATAAATTTGTCTATTTTGGCAGTGAGAGTAAGTTGAAAGTACATTATCTAACCGGTGATAGAGCTCTGAGATGCAAAAGCGCTTACATCCCTTAGTGCATAATCATAAATGTTGGTGTGCAGGTACAGCAAGTAATTAGGAAATGAAATGGAAGTTTATTGTTCATTGTGAAGGAACTGAATATTTTTAAAAAAGAGAGGGTTTGGGCTGAGTCTTCCCAGAAATTGACTGTCTCAATTTTGGTGAGTTTCATGGAACACTTCTCTCCATGAGTCCTAGCTGTCTTCCTAATTAATGCACTTACCACTTGAAAGGCCTCACATTGCTTATAAGTAGAGCTGACATGCTCAGACATAGAGAGGAAAAAAAAAACCCTGATGTCACCAATTCCAGTTGTGGCGGCAGGTAGTTTTCATTTCCAGTGTGAGCTCAGAAGGCTACACTTGGCACAGCCAGTCATAGGCTCAGCCACGAAATCAAGGGGCACCCCATAAACCTCAATGTTCCTTTCTTTTTGCACCCCCTTGATCCCAGGTTCTGTTGTTGAATCAATCCTTGAATCTTCTGCTAGCCAGCACATTAGTTTGCAACCATCCTTCTTCAGATGCTTCCATTGATTGGTAGGAGTCACAATGTAGTTGGTTTATTTAATCAAAGGCTTCTGATTTATCAGTTAAATGTCATAGTTTATAACAACTAATACAGTAATGATAAACTAATTTTCTTCAAGTTTCAAGTTAGTTTTGGCTGTAGAGAACAGAGAGACCACTCCTGAGTTGGAGAAAAACTGAACACTCCTCTCTGTCTGTAATTTGTTCTCAGTTCTAAGGTTCTCAGGTAACTGGGAATCACCGGCAGTCAGCAGACAAAAAAACTTCTGTCATTGATAACTGGTCACTAATCCACAGACCAATCAACTTCTTGCTGATAACCAAAGGTGCATTGGTATATCTCCTCAACTCCAAATCATCCGCAAATGTGCAATTCTGCTTTTTCAATTGTTTGTGTGATGCTTGGTATGGTGTTAAGTTATTTCTTTTCAAAACATACAGCCACTGTTTCAAAAATTCATTTTAAAGATCTCTTTCTCATTTCAGTCCACAAATTTAAAAAGCACAAAAATAAAATTATACAATCATTAATTCTTCATGGACGTCAATCTAACTAGGCTTTCTTGAATTAATAAAAGATTGCGTTTAACAGTTGTTAGCAGTGAGAAAAAGTAATACCATAATACAGGTACATTCGGATTAGAAATAACAGGTCGTTCCCAAAAGATTAAAGATTTTTTTGAAAAGATATATAGATCGGTCTCTGAGTTATTTGCAAAGGGCAGGTAATTGAATTCTGCAGCTATTGCAGTAGAAATTACCAATGGGATTGATGATGGCAGGAGAGAAGATGATTTTTAAGATGACATAACAAAGAATGAAGAAGAATACAGCACAAGATCAGGCCCTTCGGCCCTCCAAGCCTTTGCCGACACAGATTATTTGATGGAAGTTCCTTTTGTTCAAATTCCCCTTTTAACCAGTTTGCAATACTCAGAATTAAGAGAGTCTTCATTTATCTGCAGCACTTGAAGTTACTAACAGACAGTTCTCCAACTGTGACCTTTACAGCACATTAACACTCAAATGCAGATTGGTACAAATGAGAACGTTCAGTCTCACTAGTCTGCTCCAGTAGCATTGAAAATTTTGAACAATTTTTTGTACATTCCTGGAGGGCAAAACAGGCATGTGTGCAAGAGGTTGTTAGCTACTTATGGGTGAGAGATAGCCAGATCCCCACTTGATCTCCTATTGTTAAGACTTAACTTGTTTGAAGTTTCCTTGATAATTTTTGTGTGTGACATTTGATGGTCTTCACACAGGACTTTGCCAGGCAGTCACTGAAATTAAACAAGCAGCTTTTCTCTAATAGTTTTCCTTTGGAAAAATAGCATGTTTTGGTATTAAAAGCAAAGATATATACAGTAAATGGCAGAACCCTTAGTAGTATTCGTATGTAGAGAGATCTGGGTGTGCAGGTCCACAGATCACTGAAGGTGGCAGCACAGGTAGATAAGGTAATAAAAAAGGCTTATGACATGCTTGCCTTCATTAGAAGGGGCATTAAGTATAAGAATAGACAATATTGCATACATTTCTGGTCACCACACTACCAGAAGGATGTGGATGCTTTGGAGAAGATATAGAAAAGGTTTACCAGGATGTTGGCTGGTATGAGGGGGGATTTTAGATATAAAGCAAGGTTGGGCAGACTGGGTCTGTTCACGCTGGAATGCAGGAGGTTGAGGAGCAACCATATATACATTTTTAAGATTGTGAATGGCATGGATAGAATGGAAAGTATGAGGCTTTTTCCCAGGTTGGAAGGGTCAATTACTAGGGGACACAGGTTCAAAGTGTGAAGGGGAAAGTTTAAAATAGATGTGCAAGGCAAGTTTTTCACAGAACGGGTGGTGGGTGCCTGGAACACGCTGCCAGATGAGGTGATGGAAGCAGACACAATAGCAGCATTCAAGAAGTAACTGGATGAATACATTAATAGGAAGGGAATAAAAAGATACAGATCCTGTAAGTTAAGACAATTTTAGTATGGAAGGACAAAATGTATCAGTGCAGGCTTGGAGGGCCAAAGGTCCTGTTCCGGTGTTATAGTGTTCTTTGTTCTTAGTGTCTGCAAATTCTTTGTACTTCTGATCCATCCTCATAACGTAATCTACACATAATAATAGCACTTACCACTGATTATTATTATTAATACAAAATCCGTGTTACTACATTTTAAACAACCTTCACAGTAAAACTGAATACTAGAAATGCTTTACTCGGTGCCATGGTTGATATGGGAAGAGGAATTGTACCTAGGGAACATTGCTAATTGATGGCCATGATTTACATTCTAATCAATATCATCCCTACCAACCTATTTTCTCTCAAGTACTTTTCTACCCAATAATTTATCTTTAGTTGTCTTCAAGGCAGTTGTTTACCGAAACTGCAAGAAGTTCCCAAAAACTACAGCTGCAAATTGCTTTTCTCTTCTTGGTATGCTCTAGATTAGAACTGGAAATCCCACCAATTCCCTGCTGCAAAATATTGATGGTGTGGCGGTGCCAGTGTTGGACTGGGGTGGACAAGGCCAGAAATCACACAACCCCAGGTGATTGTCCAATAGGTTTACCTGAAATCATAAGCTTTTTGAGCGCTGCCCCTTCGTCAGGTGACATCACTGTAACCTGCTGTCATGTGACTTCTGGCGACATATTGAAATGGTCTTGACCATAGATGGAGCGGCAGGGATACAGTAGGGAATTTAATCCTGTTGTGTTACATTTGATTAAATGCCGGAGCAAAATTGTCCTCTTCTAAAAGGTGAGATAACAAAGTGTAGAGCTGGATGAATACAACAGGCCAAGCAGCATCAGAGGAGCAGAAAAGCTGATGTTTCGGATCTAGACCCTTCTTCAGAAATTCTAAAAAGTGTTCTGTTTCTATTGCACATTTAAAATAATGTGATTAAATCATCTTAAAATATAATGTGTTGATATAATGCTTTATAAAAATTAATGCAGTAGATCACTTTGCAACAGGATGCTTTCTTTTATTTACCAACCAGAAGGAATTGAGCACAATCTGAAATGTAGCATCAAACTGAAAAGCTGAGAAGCCTAGAAGGTAATTTGTGGCAATGAATCAAATCAACTGTTTCAAATGTGGGTTCATGGTTCTGTAAGCAAATGAATATGCAATCATAATTTGGTGACAGATAAGAACCTATCATGGAATTTTGTTTTCTGTGTTCTACTAGTTTTCTGGCAGATCTAGGGTCAGTGGATCTAGAACCTCTCTCAGTGCATGCACCATAATATACGTTTCTTAGAATCCCTACAGTGTGGAAACAGGCCCTTCGGCCCGACAAGTCCACGCTAACCCTCAGAGCATCTCACCCAGACCCATCCCCCTACAACCCATCTAATCTACACATCCTTGAATACTATGAGCAATTTAGCATGGCCAATCCATCTAGCCTGCACATTTTTGGACTGTGGGAGGAAACTGGAGCACGCAGAGGAAGCCCACGCAGACACAGGAGAATGTGCAAACTCTACACAGACAGTCACCTGAGGGTGGAATTGAACTGGGGCCCCTGGCGATGTGAGGCAGCAGTGCTAACCACTGAGCCACCATGCCACCATTCTTTGTATCTTTCCCTAAAGATGGATATAGAATGCATCTGTGTATATGTGGTTGAACCTTCTCTGACTGCTTTCTTGTTTTTCTTGTTTGCTACTTTAAATAATAGTACACACATAAGATCAGGTGTAATTGCCATAGAGTCAGATCTTTAATGAGCTTATGCTACTTAACCCAATACAAATATTCAGCCAAATAAATCTACATGAATCTGGTATAATTACAGAGTTCTTTCTTATTGCATTCATAGCTCATTGTAAGAACTCACGTAGGTCAAGGTCCATGGTCCAACTTTAGCATATAGTCTATTAATCAAAACTCTTAAACCAATTTTACCGTTGATCTGTACTTTTCATACATGCTAATCAATAACCAAAGGCACCCAATCAGATGTACATAAAGCCAAATCATAAACATACATCCTCAATGTCTCCCAATGATTTTGTTGCCATGGTTGTATGGTGCACTAAAACTTGTAAATTACCATATTACTGTTGGAATAGTAATCAAATCAATATTTTCCTGCATTCTCAAGGCATAAATTAATGACCTTCGCTGATTTATCCAATTTTCTATCTTTGCTCAAGGCTAGCTTCACAAAGTGACCCCGTACAGTAAAACTGAAAACACTTTCAGCTAATCAGTTGTTGATTCCACAAACTGCCCAAAACATTGGGATAGAGAGGTAGGTTGAGCCAATATTTCCACCTTCAGACACATGTTAAATACTGAAAGAAAGGGTGCTGCTTTCCAAATGCTGCAGTGGAGCTCAATTGCTGGCCTCAATTTGGCCCAAATCTCTTGTGCAAGTCAAGAAGCCAACCTCCTGCATACTAATGTTCCCAAATCAAACAAGATGGCAGGGTTCAATTGTGTAATTTATCAAGAAATATCCCAATCAGAAAACTGAGGCCAAGCATTGAAATACAGAGGTGGTTATGTTTTCTTGAAGCAAACTTTCTTATTTTAATGAAATAAATTATTGCGTATGATGCATGATCGAGGACAGTCAGAAAAATGTCAAATTTATCCTTTTAACTTTTCTCTTTTCTGATGGCATTGAATCAAGCAGGGATATAATTCTACAGGAGCCCTCCAGTATTTCACACAAGTGAGAGCCTGAACAATAAGTATCTGACAGACGATTTGGCCTCAGGGCAGGCAATCACAACTTTGTCCGAAACCATCATCTAGTCATGCCTTGTCCAAAAGAATCAAGATATGGATCAGGAAGCAAATGTCGAAGCAGTTCATTGTTTTCCAATCTAAGGACATTGAGGGCAGCTGTAACAGATATGACTGCCCCAGATGACATCTGTTAACTCAGTATGGACCAAAGATTGAAATCTTAAAATACAGATTTGCCCAGATCTTGCTGTCAGTGATAAATGAATGCTGCCAACCATTCATTTTACTTTAGGCATTTCCCGCCGCCTACCGCATCCCCCCCCACCCCCCCACCCCCAAACCCCCACAACCACCCAGAGTTACTATGGCCCACTGCACTGCCACTCACGGATTGTAGAAAGTCTAAAAATGCAGCACCATCTCTAAACAATCTGGCAGCTCTGTGAACAGGGAAAACAATGGAGTGTCTCTTTAATTAATCAGGTTGAAAAATCCTCCCTAACAGAAAGCGAGAAACTGTCAGAATAATTGAAGATAAAGGAGACAGAAGGGAAAAAAAAATATGTTTTTTTTAAGGATCGATCTTCAACAATAACTAAAATCTGAAGGAATGACTCTTTGTGTTGAAAAAAGGTAATTTTCAGTTTGGCATTAATTAAACCTTTAAACGCCTTTAAAAGTTCGTTTACCCTTCAATGCACCTGACCTTTTTATGTTCTGGCACATTTAGTGGATATGTAGTGGGTAAGTATTGTAACTTCATGTCCTTCATATATATAAAAATCCTGACACTAAGAGATACTGTTCAATGCCAGAATGAACCTTTTGGAGGAGCTATGCAATTCATTAACAATTTAATGATTTCCATATTCGACAGCTCAGAAACTGGGAGATACTGTCCAAATTGATTGTCTATTTACTATGATCATTGATTGGGTCAGCATTATTTTCACTCCAAAATCCAGGCTATCCTCTTCAAGGTGGCAAATGAGTGTCGGTATTGGAGCACTTCAGGATATTCACCACAATAATTTTTAATAGTTTATGGAAAAATTTAACTGAGATTTGTGGGTGAAAGTGTTAATTTACTGATTATCTCAGATACTGCTATAAAAATCATTAAGAACAATGGACTTTTAAGTGCATGGACATGCCTCCTCTTCATTTTAGTAAAATTTACTGTGCACAACAAAGAAAACTAATTCATATTAAAAAAAGATTAGGCACTGAGCCAGATGTAATTAATGTGAATATATTCATGAATCCATGGGTCAACTTAGAAAATAATGTTGTTCATTTGCAAATCAAATTGTAATCAAGTAATGACCAAGCATAGCATTGCATCTTGAATCATAATGTTTGACTTTGTGCATGGCTTTCTCCACACAGACATTGTTCTGCCCTCTTTCAAGACCACTATTACCACTATCCTCATCAAAAATCTTACTTTGGATTTATCAATTCTCTCAAATCTCTCCATATTAAAAGGTCCTTTCCTGTGAACTTGAAAACATTGTGAATACCCAGTGCTATACTTGCCTCTTTCCTTTTACAGTTGTGCAACTCCAAGATTACATTCGTAAAGGTAGGAAATAATATGCTCTGTGATAAAGCAGAGTGTGTTTTCACTCTTTATCTTCCTTGACCTCTCTGTGCCATTCAACATAGTCAACCATTCCATGTCCCATAACTGCCTGTCCCCCATAATAGTTAACATTAACCGATTACTGTCACTTAGAACCTAAGAACAGAGTAGACCATTCAATCCCTTGAGCTTGTTTCGTCATTCAACTTGATATAGTTAATCTACATCTTAATTTCATTCATAGGCCTTGGTTTCAGATTCATTACTTCCATTCCTGCTTTTTACATTTTAGCCAGCAATGAATTCTGCTCTATACCTTTACATCTGGAGTAACTCAACTTGCTTTTCTAAATTCCTGATTTCCTTGCTTTCTTATTCTATGAGGGTAACATTTATGGTCAAATTTTGTCATGTCAGCCTAAATGCCATCAGCATATCTGCCTCTCACCACTCAACTCCATAATGACATTAGTAATGTCAGATTGCTTGTACAGCATCAAGTCTTGAATGCACTATAGCTTCCTCAAATTAAATACTAGTGAAACCTACTAAGCTTGCTGAAAATACCATTACAGTGTTTCAAGTAACATTTGACAAGGACATGGTTCGGGGTCCAAACAAAGCAAAGACTTTAGATGCATACTGGAATACAGCTTGAACAAGACTGTTCAATAAATGTCTGCTTACATTCTTACACAGTTTGAAGAATACCATTGGTCACCTATTCATAAATACTACAAAACAGTTAGAGTATCAAAGTCTCATTTGAAGGCTTAACTGGTCCTCATCAAGGTACAAAAATAGAAATTGCTGGAAAGTTTCAGCAGGTCTAGCAGCATTTGAGGTGAGAAATCAGAGTTAAAGTTTCAATTCAACTGAAAGCTGAAGAAGGGTCAGTGGACCCAAAACGTTAACTCTGATTTCTCTCCACAGATGCTGCCAGGCCTGCTGAGATTTTCCAGAAATTCGGTTTTTGTTTCAGATTTCCAGCATCTGAAGTTCTTTCATTTTTTCCCCCACTTATATTATGTGCTTTCCAACGTAAAGTTAGTTAAACTCCTGCTCTGTCCATGTCCAGTGGCCATGTGCTTAAAAATTGTAAATCGGCTTCCATTTACAGTATTATCTCTCTGGAATGTTAGAGTTTCTATTTTCACATTAAATATGATGGTCTCCTTGTGTAATTAGATTCCTCATCTCACTTCTCTGTGCAGTTCTGAATTAAGCTTACTTTCAACATGTTTTGCTTTAACCCTTTGAAGCCTCAACCAAAGGCCACCGTACAACAACACCTGAGCCTCTCTATACCTATTAGCCCTTGTATATGTTTACTGTATTGTCAGACTAAATTCCGTACCCAATGGGCACCCGTCATTCCCCAATTTTCAACCCAAGAAGTGACTACCACTGCGCTTTTTGCTGCTAACCCCACATTTCAGTGGCCAGTTGTAGGCTATATCCATAAGTTCCAATGAGCCAGTACAGCTATATCACGTACCTACTGGAGGCTAGATGTCCGTTATAGTAACTGTCCGAATCTTACTGGGACCTGGCATGGAAACAGAAACTTGAGTTGATTACAAGGCAATGGATATTACCATATTGGCATTGAGAGTCGTTGATGGTCTTGTAATATTCTCCTTCCCCATGGTGTGCTACTTGTATTGATTTGTGGCAGGGACTGGAAATTTCATGGGTACAGTTTCAGGTGGCAGTAAAACCATTTTACCTTTCACCTCTATGTCTGAGTGCTGGCAATCTCCACACCCAATCAGCAAGCTCTTTAATTAGGAAAGTAGAATTTCTTTATTGCTATCTCCATGGTCTCTGTATCCTTCAGTCTTTTGCTATTTTACTGGTTAAATTCAAGTCAAACTTAAAATTCTATTTGAACACTGCTTTGTTCAGCATCATTTAAAATTCAACCAACTCATTTTACTTAACAATTGTAATTCATTAATAAATACTGATTGGACCTAGACATCCTTTTTTTCAATTAAGCATTTCAATTGTATCAGTGACTCTGGTGGCACAGTTCTGCCAGATAGTTTGCCCATATGCTCATGTACACTTAATGGAATTTAACAGCTTGTATCGTTCAGGCAACAATCACCGAACAGATTTCTCCAAAACATGAACCTGCAATCAACACTTACATCGGCTGGACAATTTGACAATAAATAACCTGAATAGTGTTTCATCTGACAAAAGTAACTGAATAGTCCTATAGAGATAAAAGGTACTGCAGATGCTGGAGAATCCGAGATAACAAGCATGGGGCTGGATGAACACAGCAGGTCAAGCAGCATCATCGGAGCAGGAAAACTTGACGTTTCGGGCCTAGAATTTAGTCCAATTTAGTTGAATAGTCCTATAATAGGGATTATGAACTTTAACCTTCAGTTGATGATAGTGAATCTAGGTTTATAAGTGACAGCTTCAAGTATAAAGGAAACCTTCCTTGTTATGCTTTGCAACCTCAGGCACTGGTGTTTCACATTCCCAACTGCCCTGAGCTACTCCTTGGGCAGACTAGTTTGTTAACTGTGACATTTAACACTCTATATGCCTGATGATAAGACGCATCACTCAAATTCTTATAGAACAGGCTGTCTTTGGGTCCTTTGGATAACCTGCCTGATTTCTTCCACAATTGTGGTTCCCAGACATATCAGCAATATTGTGGCTTCAGTGGTCCTTTAGGTAAAGAACAAGGCAAATGTCAGTTGTCACTTGTTAGTTCTTCTCATTCTTCATGTTTCTGTACTGTTTGATGTGTGTCCAGTATCTTCACTGGCCTCTCCTTTCCATACTCTTTTGAGCATGTGTCCTTGTTTACTAGGACACCATAATATCCTTGCCAAGAAGTGCAAAGCTTGGTTTTGCCATTGGACTGAACCATTGCTTGATCCACTGATAATCGTTAGGCTATCATAGGTTTGACTAATGCAAAGACTTGCAGCCCCTATGAGGTTCCAGCTTATGTTTTCATCTTGAATATGACCTCCCCTTGAGTAATGTATAGTCTTGAGTTGATCATGTAATCATTCACATCTCCAAATGTAAACCTATTATCTGAGTGTAAGTCAATCCACTTTCCTTCCCATTTAGAGGTCCAATTAGAGGCGCAAATTCTGTGACCTTGTTTAAACTAGCTTTTAAAATCATTTCCTGGGACCAAACAATGTTCAGGGTAATCAGTTTATTTACAGTGCACATTGTTTGATCACCCACACAGTCTTCATTTCATATCAACAATCAACTCTCTGGATTACTGTTCCCTGAAAGTTGACCACATTTGAATTGCTTATTCTGTAACTTTGATGTGAGAGTTTGGAATTTAAAAGTGACTGGAGGTTCGTCCACAATTTTGCCAATGTGTTTTCACTTCTAAGTCACATTGTCACTCTTACCTAACACTGTGAATCTTTAATGTAGGTAATGTCCCCAAGCTCTATTGCTAAATTTCAGGATTGTAGATTAGTCATCAAGTTTCTCCAAACTTCTCCATTTTCTTTATTATCTTTGAAATACAATTCACCCAAATAGTTGTTTTGCAATCTCTATCAGCAACTTCCAAACTTAAAATAAATTACATCTAGTCTTTTAAAAATTCTGACAGGAACCAGAATCCTCAAATCCTTAAATATTTTGGCACAAGATCTGTCAAATTCAATACGAAATTCATTGTTATTACTCCAAGCATTTAAAACAATCCTTGCCCTCTTTAATCCAAACCATAACTCCCATTTCAAGTGAACAGGCATCATGCCCACAGAAATGTATAATCTACTTGTTTCACACACAGACAGAAAAGAACAGCATATGCTCTTAAGAACATAAGAACGTAAGAACTAGGACCAGGAGTAGGCCGTCCAGCCCTTCGAGCCTGCTCCGCCATTCAACAAGATCATGGCTGATCTTTTCGTGGACTCAGATCCACTTACCCACGCTCTCACCATATCCCTTAACTCCTTTATTGTTCAAAAAAAATCTACCTTAGCTTTAAAAACATTTACTGAAGTAGTGTCAACTACTTCACTGGGCAAGGAATTCCATAGATTAACAACCCTCTGGGTTAAGAAGTTCCTCCTCAATTCAATCCTAAATCTGCTCCCTCTAATCTTGAGGCTATGCGCTCTTATCCGAGCTTCACCTGCCAGTGGAAACATCCTCTCTACTTCTATCTTATCTATTCCCTTCATAATTTTATATGTTTCTATAAGATCCCCCCTCAATCTTCTGAATTCCAATGAATATAATCCCAATCTACTCAGTCTCTCCTCATAAGACAACCCCCTCAACTCCGGAATCAACCTAGTGAACCTCCTCTGCGCCCCCTCCAGTGCCAGTACATCCTTTTTCAAGTAAGGAGACCAAAACTGCACACAGTACTCCAGGTGTGGCCTCACCAGCACCTTGTACAGCTGCAACATAACCTCTCTGCTTTTAAACTCAATCCCTTTTGCAATGAAGGACGAAATTCCATTTGCCTTCCTAATTACTTGTTGTACCTGCAGACCAACCTTCTGTGATTCATGCACAAGGACACCCAGGTCCCTCTGCATAGCAGCGTGCTGCAACTTTTTACCATTCAAGTAATAATTCTTTTTACTATTACTCCTACCAAAATGTATGACATCACATTTATTTAAATTGTATTCCATCTGCCAGACCTTTGCCCACTCACTCAATGTATCTATGTTCCTCTGCAAAGTTTCACAGTCCTCTGCACACTTTGCTCTGCCACTCATCTTAGTGTCATCTGCAAACTTTGACACCGTACACGTGGTGCCCAACTCCAAATCATCTATATAAATTGTCAATAAGGGAAGGACTACCAAAAGATAAAAGCAAGATACTAGCAACACTGGCAATCTGAAACAAACACAAAATGCTGGAGAAACTCAGCAGGTCTGGCAACATTTGTGGAGAGAGAAACAGAATTAAACTTTCGAATCCAGTATGACTGATCTTCAGGAACAAAAACAAAGTTGCTGGAAAATCTCAGCAGGTCTGACAGCTTCTGTGAAGGAAAAAATAGAGTTAACATTTTGGGTCGGGTGACCCTTCCTCAGAACTGGTAGTGGCTGGGAAAACTGTATCAGAGATAATAGGAACTGCAGATGCTGGAGAATCCGAGGTAACAAGGTGTAGAGCTGGATGGACACAGCAGGCCAAGCAGCAACATAACAGCAGGAAAGCTTGACGTTTCGGGCCTAGACCCCTCATCAGAAATGTTGGCTGGGAAAACGTCAGTTTATATACAGAAAAAAAAGGAGGGTGATGGGTATGGAGTAAATGATAGGATAGAGCCCAAAGAGAGAGAAGAGCAGTTGGATAGACAAAGAGTTGATAACAATCAGGCTAGGAGGGTAAATAGTTGTTAATGGGGACTATTAGTGACTAATAACAGGGGGTGTGTGATGGCAGGCTATGTGGTAACAAGGCCTGGTGTGTGGGGTAAAGGCATAGGACATGGGAGAGTTTCAGCCGTGAAATTATTGAACTCGATATTGAGTCCAGAGGGCTGCAGGGTCCCCAAGAGGAAATGAGGTGTTATTCTTCCAGCTTGTGTTGAGCTTCGCTGGAACATTGCAGCAAGCCAGAACAGAGATGTTGGCCAGGGAAAAGGGTGGTGTGTTAAAGTGTACTTATACCTTATTTTCCACTTGGGGACCCTGCAGCCCTCTGGACTCAATATTGAGTTCAATAATTTTAGGACCTAAACACCCCCATGTCCCAGCCCCCTACCCTACACACCAGGCCTTGTTACCACATAGCCTGCCATTACTCACCCCCTGTTGTTAGTCACTAATAATCCCCATTAACAATTACTCACCCTCCCAGACTGATCGTTGTCAACTCTTTGTCTGTCCAACTGCTCTTCTCTCTCTTTAGGCTCTATACTATCGTTTACCCCCTACCCCAACCGCCTCCCTTTTTTCTGCATATAAACTGATGTTTTCTCAGCCACCATCAGTTCTGAGGAAGGGTCACCGGACCCGAAACGTCAACTCTGATTTTTTTCTTCACAGATGCTGCCAGACCTGCTGAGCTTTTCCAGCAACTTCTGTTTTGTTCCTGATTTACAGCATCCACAGTTCTTTTGGTTTTTATTTAGTATTGGTTCAAGTTCAGAACTGGGGTTCTGAACAGCTATCTGAAGAAGAGTTATACTAGACTCAAAATGTTAATTGTATTTACAGACGCCACTAGACTTGCTGAGTTTCTTCAGTACTTTTTGTGTCTGTTTTTGAAAACAGCGAGAAATCCTATCATGAAACATTGGACAACAAACTGCTTTAAAACCATATACAAAACAGGTCACAAGGAGTTAAGCCCTTTTAAGTGCCATAGATAATGGCCTGCAACCCTTGCAACCACAGAGGATGCTGGTCCAGCTTGAATTTTTATCTTTCATTCCAGAGCAAATATTTCTTTACGACATGGGTGAGCTGAATCTTATGATTTTTATGACTAAATCCAAGTTTTTCCACATTTTGGAGGCATTTCAAATGCAAAACCTGACAAATTTTCTCATTTTTCTTACCAAATGTGCTGCATAAATTACTTACCTCAATGTTATGGCATCCCTTGCATCTGATTTTTATGCACATTGCAGTATGAATATAAACAGTCCAAGTCAATTACAGTATCAATATCTCACTAAAAGGCTGAACAAGATCCTGGATAAGATAAATATTTCCCATGGTAAGGCTTATTAATCTCAGTTGAAACCACGTCCAGTGACCATGTCCCATGAAAGTCGAGACAGGTTCCCCTTTACAGCAATTATCTCCATGTAATGTTAACAAGTTTTCAATTTTGTATTATTGTCATTGTGTCTTCTTGTGGACCTAAATGACTCATGTCACCTCTATGTCTGGCAGTTTGTAATTAAGCTAACATTCAGAATGCTTTGTTTTGACCCTTAAAGGCTCAACTAAAGTTTATCCTACAACCATTTCCCAATGTGCAATATATACACTCCAATGGCTATTTCAGTGGTTCCCGACATTTTCAGTATCAAGGCACATGCCAATGAAACAAATGGTTCTACTGCACATCCTGAATTGATTGCTCATAAACATCACAGTTTTTTTTTGCAATGGTTACCGCTTTAATGGAAAGGTTTCTAACGTAATGTATATAACAAACTAAAGAAGGATTAAATGAAGAGAGATTTAAAGCAAAAATACACCAACTTTGACTTCAAGCACAGACACATTTTCACAATCAGCTCAACTGAACTATTCTTAACTATTCATAAACAATGAATCACAGTAAAACACAATGTAGAGTGCATTGTAATTTACTGGGTTAGTGGGAAATCTAGGCCGCTGGTGTTTGCAGACCCTTTTGATCCAGGGAGGAAACCATGCTAAAGTGGAATTGTGTTCAGGCAGGCGGAACAGTTCATCAGCCCTTTGAATTGCACCTATTTTACTGGAATATTGGAAATACAATATTGGAAATACAACACACAATCATTGCACATGCACATACCGAATGTCTGGTCCCGTGCATGCACCAGCAGGCTGCATAACCAAGTGAATTTCCCTTCTCCTGTGCATGCATCCTATCGAATGTCCACACATGTCCAGAGCTGAATCTCTTCACATGTACAGTATCAGAAGCCTACGCATGCACGGGTCTGGAGGCTTGCTCATGTGCAGTCAATGGGGTGCCTGGTGTGAGCAGGTTCTGCCTATTCCGGTTCCTCAATATTATCTGCTTCTCCTCTTTCTTCACTCCAATATTGTTAGCACTTTTATCTGTTCTATTATTATGTGCAGATTCTACGTATAATGTGTCATTTTCATTAACTTTGAGTTATACAAAGCATAAATTAGAATTCTTCAAAAACTTTCCTAGTCACCTTCCATTGTTCACTACGTCCCAGTTACAAGCCGTCTGCTATTACTGCGTGATGTCCATTCTCCTCTGTGAATTGCCTTTGAAACTCTACTATATTAATAGTACTGTATAAATATAAGTTGGAATGCAATAATGAGCGATAACTCAATTAGTTTTTGTATAATATGTTGTTATTCATTCCTTGAATGTTGACGATGCAAAATAAGAGAGGGGACATTAAGTTACAGAGAATAAGTGGACTAAATGCAGAAGAATTCAAATGGATGGGGAATTGGGTTGACAAGTAGCAAATGGCTAATTTGGGCAAATGCAAGGATGCTGAGATTGCAAAAAGGGAGTACACAGTAGGGTATGAGATAACAGCGAAGAGCAGACAACAGTATGTAAGAGATATTTGGGGGTACTTTAGATATACTTCTTTTACATACTTATTTTCCAAAACAAGCTTCTGCTCAAAGTTCAAAACTCAATTCTCGACTTCAGCTCACAGTTCCAAACCAAACAAAAAGAAAACAATGATGGTCTCAACAATAATAGTATTCCCTGGGTTACAGGAAACATCAAACTGCTCATCAATGTTGAATGGGAAACAGAACCAAGTTTATATGTGTGTGAATTACTGTGGTTCCATGACCATTGTTATAAGGTCCTGGTAAAGTGTTAGGATGTATTGCCAGGATCATTAAATACAAAACAAAATATTATTATTTTGTCTCTTAACAAAATCTTTGTTAAAATACAATGTGTACTTCTCACCTATTCATACTGTGCTGATAAACATTCAATGAGGGGGAAAAAGTGAAAGAACTGGGGATGGTGGAAATCTGAAACAAAAACAGAAATTGCTGGAAAATCTCAATAGGTCTGGCAGCATCTATGGAGACAAATCAGAATTAATATTTTGGGTCCAGTGACCCTCTTTGGAACAACCTCCTAGAGAGACTTCATGGAATTTTGATTAACATATTTTAAATTATGAAAGGTTTACAGTTGCTAAAGTGGACAAATTATTCAAACAAATATGTTTTGGAGGAAGAGTAATTTTATCTGAAGTAATGTAAGCATGGAACTAGGTTAGATGTTGAAAGCTATTCCTATCACAGAGTCTCGCTAATCTTTGGAAAACATTGTGGCTTTCATTTGCTTATAGTGAGTGTGGCTTTGTAGCTTGCATTCGAAAGTGACCTGAACAAACATCTGGATCAGTTCCAGAGTGTGAACAACGAAACTGTTTTTTTGGAGGAAAGTGATGACTGAGTGGTTTAGACCTTTCACTTCCCACACTGCCCACTCTACCTCATCAGACATAGTGATCTCCCAGACCTTTTTGGAGGTGCAGTGCCCATGGCCTTTTGTTTAATCTTCCACAGAGCTTTACTCTAAGTCACATTAGTTTGGTTAAGTTTGAAGTTTTATTTAAATGAAAAAAATAGACAGACAGACCTTTAATAAATTCAAGATAACAAGCGTGGGGCTGGATGAACACAGCAGGTCAAGCAGCATCATAGGAGCAGGAAAACTTGACGTTTCGGGCCTAAACCCTTCATCAGAAAAGGATGAAGG
>JAHRHZ010000046.1:30492106-30560894 GCA_024137785.1 Ginglymostoma cirratum
CTCGGATTCTCGAGCATCTGCAGCACCTTTTATCTTTAATAAATTCAGATTGTTTTTGCCAAATATTCAATCAGTGAAGCATAAAATATATTCTGTACATATTTGGATCTCGGGTTGACAAGCGTGAGATTACCAGCATTGAAACAGTAATAAAGAGTACAAAGACATTGTACACACACCTGGTGTTTCTAAAGTCAAATTTTGGTAAGTGGTGATGTGTTGGATAATTTTGCATGCTGTGCAATTATAGCACCTGTTAAGAATTCTGTAGCTGCGCCATATGTTGCTTTCAATGAGGAGGACAATACAGAGATGAAGATTTAAATCCATTTAACATTTTTAACTTGTACAGCTGTGAGCAAGATCAGTCATTATTGATCATCTCTGTTGCCTTGAGAAGTCAGTGGTGAGCCATTTTCTTGAACTGCCTTCAGTCAATGTGGTGCGGGTACTCTGATTTTGCTTTTAGAAAGGGAGCTTGATGAGGTTGTTTCAGCAATGGAGACAATTAGAGCTGTTTGTGCAGCTGCTATTCTTTTTGAGGCTGGGAGTGTCGTTGCAGCTTTCAGAGGTGATAAAATAATCACAACACACACATTTCTGTCATGATTAACTTTTTAAAATGGACCTAAGGGGCAACGTTTCCATGCAGAGGGTGGTGTATGTATGGAATGAGCTGCCAGACGAAGTGGTGGAGGTTGGTACAATTACAACATTTAAAAGGATGGGTATATAATAGGAAGGATTTTGAGGGATGTGGGCCAAATGCTAGCAAATGGGGCTAGATTAATTTAGGATATCTGGTCGGCATGAATGACTTAGACTGAAGCATGCTGTACAACTTTTTGACTCTATGTTACAGATGTTACATGGGGAACTGTAAACTAAGGGTCTCAGATGTAGTACAGTTGTACAGGAATATAACTGGAGACCAAAATGACCAAAATTGATTCAAAATAAGGAAATTACCAACAAAATTCCACTCTTTGTAGCTTCACTTTAACATGAACCTAACCAACATATATTACACATACATACACAGGCAAATGGTACCTCAGATGAAAATTCCACTTTAAGTTGTCAAATAACTCATTCATTTTACGCAAACACAATTATGTATGTCACTCCCTGTGTAAATGTGACACAATGTGCAATCTCATAGCTGTTCCAACTTGCAGTCTGCTTTATGGGAATCTTACTTGCCCACTCGATTGATTCAGCCCTTGGCTCAGTTTCACCAGCAGTTGTGTTCTATCTGAGATGTCTAGATATGGTTAATATGAAAAGGGCATATATTTAAGTATCCCTCTACTTGGGTCACATCAGGATGGATGGGGTTTCTTTCTCGAGTTCCTTTTCAGCTGATCAGTCAACAGTATCTGGTTCATGCTCTGGCTCTGATACAAATGCTCAGCTCTATTACCTGCCTGAGTTATTCATGCCACTTTTAGGATTCAGTCACTTTTTTTTCAGCCATATGTCATGTTATCCTAGAACTTCTAGAATTCGATTTTTCCTCATACTCTCAAAGACAGAACTGATTGATATTTTCTTTGTAGGGAGCCTGACTTGTTCTGAAACACACCAACATCAATAATTGTACATTACTGCAGAACATTTTTGTCTGCAACTGAGCTGGTTGCCTTCTGCCTCTAGCTCTCCTTTGCATCTGAAGCGCTCTTTCATGCTCGCCAGTCACATGACTTCTGGTCTTAAATTCCTTTCTACGGTACTATTCTCAGGTCAAAGGTCACCTGGTCACATGGAGTAGGATTTCTTACTATCAAAGAAAATTATACCTTACAATTCATACAAGCTCTGAAAATCCTTTTTAAATATTGTTGAAAATAATTAAAATTTCCTGGATGTTTAAAACAAATTACAAATCTTCTTTACTGCACTGCTTCCAATTCAAAGGCTGGCTCATAAATTGGTACATCATTAATTGATACTAGCTCATGGTGGCCCAATACACCTAATAAGAAGCTCTGCTTCTGACCCTAATAGAGACAAATTTTATCACTTATAACCTATTGATGGGTATCACTACATATGCGCCAAGAGCTTGCTGGACAAAGAAAATCACAAACTTTTGTGCTGATTGTCCTACAGGGTACTTCTGGATTATTGTGAGCCAGGAATGAAGACAGACATGCCCCTTACATCAAACTTGTCTAAAAAATTATCTTTCTTGATCTTTCCTTTGACCCTCTCTGCCATTTAGTGGTCTAGTTAAGCCTTGTTTCGCCAGACGTATTGGTGTCATTCAGCTAACTATTGAGATACTAGACTCACCAGAATTCCTGCACGTAGAACTCCACACATTTTCTTTAATATTGATGACCTTGTTTGTTGTCCAGAGCAAGTACACTCACAGCAATGTCAGAAGAGATTCCTACAAAAGCTCAATTCCCAGCCTAATTTTCCACCACATGTAGAATTCCTATGAATTTTCAGCAACAAAAAAATGAAATTTATCAGTTATCATAATAACTGTGTAATCACTTTTCTCAAGGGGCACTGGACCCAAAGTGTGAACTGTGCTGTCTCTCCACAGATCCTGCCAGACCTGCTAAGTTTCTCCAGCAATTTCTGTTTATGTCCTTAAAATTCCTTGTCCAATTCCCAGAAAATTGACTCGTCTTCTTTTTTTTAAGCTTTACGTCCTCCAAACCAACTTAATCTTCAGTCAGAATTCATATCATTATAGCTCAGTGATGATGAATAGAATGGCCCTCCTCATTTTCATTCTCCCCAGTTGACCACGGCATGTTTTATTTAAAAAAACATATGCTTGACAATTCAGTGAGGGTTTAACTATTTACAGCAGTGGCTGTAACAGACAACTAAAACTGACATGGACAGTATGCCCATAATGAGATCCATGCTGCCAATGTGTGAGGAGACCATTAAGGTGCTTTAGCAATGCATGGCATACAGTTATTGGACTATCCTGTACAGCCAACCAATACACTTTAGGAGTTGTGTCATGATTTATTGAGATCTGTAGCATGCTGAACTACCTTCCATTTACAAGGCGAAGCTCTTGCTTCCAGCCACAGTGTGAGGGGGAAGGAAAAGGGAAGTCCGAGGCAATCAAAACAGTCACATTCTTCACAGAAGTGATGCAATTGTGTTGACTGGAACTGCAGTCAAATGATACAATCTAATATCCTAACAATCTCGTAGCTTAGTTTTCCTCTGTTATTGACCATTGCAGGGTCCTCTTAGCCAGATTGTCCAAAAAGAAGGCAATACAAAACAAAAACTCAGGAGCAACTTTATCTATCAAAGCATTCAATTTTCCATCCAAAAATCACCTTTGTCAATTCCCCTTGTGCCTGTCATCCATCTGCCTTTATCTATCCCAGTGTTCCTACGCTGTGGTATCCTAATGGCTGCAGAATGACTGGTGAAGGTCTGCTGGAATTAAGGCTAGGCCCCAGATGACCTTAGAAGTGCAGTTGCAATGTCATGTATTGCAGTGGCCATCCATTCAAGCCAGTCTGCGCGGTGAGCAATATATGTCACAGCAGTAAGAAAAAGCTCCCGTCAAAGCTTTATGTTCCATTTCAACGCTTGCCTTCAACATTTCTGCTAGGTTAGAAAGAGGAAATTCTGCATGAGAGAAGCAGTATTGAGCTGACAGCATTGAGCAGTATCTGAAAATAATTATTTAAATTGAATGCCCTCCCTGAAGCACAGTGACTGAGTTATCACACAAGAGTGGCTGTGTGAATACACATCTGATTTCTCCCAGCTGGAAAAGTGAATCCATAACAATTTCAGCTGTAGTCTTGTGCGATGTATTGATTTGATGTGCAGTCCTTCCTGCTTCTTTCTTAATTGTCTAGAAAGAATTAATACAAAACAAATTGGTCCAATTTTGGACTACTTTACCTTGGCATAGGTAGTAGCTGCATGGATTGGCTGCTAATGAAAGCAAAGGCATTGTTTGATTGTCGGATAATGGAAGAATGGGTGTTGTCATTGGGAGAGAGGACTTCGAGCTTAAGGGGAGGCAATGGCCTCATGGTATTGTTGCTGGACTGTTAATCCAGTGACCCGGATAACATTCTGGAGACCCGGGTTCGAATCCCATTGAATTTGAATTCAATAGAATATCTGGAATTAAGAATCTAATGATGACCATGAATCCATCGTCGATTGTTAGAAAAAACTCACCTTGTTCACTAATGCCCTTTAGGGAAGGAAACTGCCATCCTTATCTGGTCTGACCTACATGTGACTCCAGACCCCCAGACTCTTAACTGCCCTCTGGATAATTAGGGATGGACAATAAATGCTGCCTGGTCAGTGACATCCACAACTTGTTAAAGAATAAAAGAAGCCTCTGCTGTACAGAATATAAACATGAATGGTTTGTATTTGAATTTGACCCAACTCCTCCTCTGGCAAGTTGACAAATGCACTTTCCTTGTCGCTAACTCTTGTTTGCAAGCCTTGTGCCTCACCTGAGATGCTAATTCTGAAGCATGTATAGTGTCAGCATCTCAGCTGGTGTTGCATGTGGTGGGAGTGAGTGACAGTGTTTCCTTATCACCATTTTTAATCCCTCTCCTTAATTTCTTGCTCTTGTATCACTGCTCGGTCAATTCTTGGATAGCTGAGAAGAGGTAGTCTCAGAGAATAATGGTCATTTTCACTTTCACACACTGCTTGGCTTACCACACCCCAATCACTCTCCTGCCAAAAACCTCAATCATTTATAACTCAAACCAAGCAATTGCACATTTCACTTGACTGTTAAACACTCAGCCCTGTTCACAGGTTACCCAAGCATAGCAAGGTGGCAGAGAGCCTTCACACACACACACACACACACACACACACACGTGTACATGCACACAAAAGCAGAAATTGCTGGAAAACTCAGCAGGTGTGGCAGCATCTGTGGAGAGAAAGCAGAGTCAGCATTTCAGGTCTAGTTTCAGAAGATTCTGAAAGAGGGTCACTGGACTTGAAATATTAACTCTGCTTTCTCTCCACAGATGCTGCCACACCTGCTGAATTATTCCAGTAATTTCTGCTTTTCTTTTTGTTTCTGATATCCAGCATCCACAGTTCTTTTCATTTCGTGTCAACATCTTTACACCTTTTTCTGCAAAATCTCCTTACTTCTAAGGATGGGGTGGCATGGTGGCTCAGTGGTTAGCACTGCTGCTTCACAGCACCAGGGACCCAGGATCAATTCTACACTTGGGTGACTGTCCGTGTGGAGTTTGTACATTCTCCCTGCGGCTGCATGGGTTTCTTACGGGTGCACTGACTCCCACAGTGCACTGCACTGTCTCCCACAGTCCAAAGATGTACAGGTTAGGTGGTTTGGCCATGCTAAATTGCCCATAGTGTCCATGGATAGATAGGCTAGGTAGGTTAGCCATCGAAAATGTGGTGTTATATGGATAGAGCTGGGGGAATGTTTGGAATGCGTGGGATGTACTTCGGAGGCGTCGAGGGGTCGGTGTACGCTTGATGGCCAAATGGTCTGTTTCCGCACTGTAGGGATTCAATATTCCATTCCCTTTGATATAAAGGCCAACATTCCATTTGCCTTCACTCCTCACAACTGAATTTGGATGCCGGCTTTAAGTGATTCAAAGGTGAGGCCTTCCAAATCAAGTCAGACTAATGTTGTGTCTTTAATTTTACAAAAAGCTGTGAGAAGAAGCCTGGGGATTATAGATCTGTGAGTCTAACATTGATGGTGGGTAGGTTGTTAGACGTGATTCTGAAAGATAGGAATTATATGCATTTAGAGAGGCAAGGATTGATTAGGGATAGTCAGCATGTCTTTGAATGAGGAAAATTGTGTCACACAAACTTGATTGAGATGTTTGAGGAAGTAATCAAAAAGATTGATGAGGACAGAGTGCTAGACGTTGTTTGCTTGAACTTTAGTAAAGCCTTTAATAATGTTCCACATGGTGGACTAACTAGTAAGGTTAGATCACATGTGATTCAGGGTGAGCTTGCCAATTGGATACAAAATTGGCTTTATGTAGGAGACAGAGTGTAGTGCTGGAATAAAAACAAAGTTGCTGGAAAAGCTCAGCAGGTCTGGCAGCATCTGTGAAGGAAAAAATAGTGTTAACGTTTCGGGTCTGGTGACCCTTCCTCAGAAATGTTGCTGGAATGTTGTTTTTTGGACTGGAAACCTGTGACCAGTGGTGTTCCACAGGGATCAGAAATGATTTGGATAAGAATATAGGAGGCATGGTTAGTAAGTTTGACAATGACAACTAAATTTGTGGTCTCATGGACAGTGAGGCGATCTATCTAAGATTGCGAAGAGATCTTGACCAATTGGGCCAATAGGCTGAGGAGTGGCAGATGGAATTTAATTTAGATAAATGTGAGGTATTGCATTTTGATAAAACAAGTGAGGGCAGGGCTTATACAATTAATGATAGGGTCCTAGGATGTGTAGTAGAGCAGAAAGTCCTACGAGTTGAGGTACATAATTCTTTGAAATTTGCATCATAGGAAGACAGGGTGGTTAAGAAGGCATTTAGTACTCTTGGAGATAGCAAGAACTGCAGACGCTCGCCTTCATTACTCAGACCTTTGAGTGAAAGACTTGGGACGTAATGTCGAGGTATATGGGATGTTGGTGATGCCTGTTCTGGAGTATTGTGTGTAGTTCTGGTAGCCCTGTTATAGGAAGGATATTATTAAACCTGAGAGGGTTCAAAAAAGATTTACCAGGATGTTGCTGGGAATGGAAAGTTAGAGGTATAAAAATAGGCTGGATAGGCTGGGATTCTTTTTTCACTGGAGCATAGGAGGTTGAGGGGAGACCTTATAGAGGTTTATAAAATCATAGGGGGCATAGGTAAGATGACTAGCAGGGCCTTTTCCTTAAGGTATGGGAGCTCAAAAGTAGGGGGCATATTTTTAAGATGAGAGGAGAAAGATTTAAAAAGGACATGAGGGGCAACTTCTTTACACAGAGGGTAGTTTGTGTGTGGAATGAACTGCTAGAGCAAGTGATGGATGCAGGTACAGTTACAACAGTTAAAATACATTTGGATAAGTGAATGAATAGGAAAAGTTTGGAGGGATATGGGCCAAATGCAGGCAGGTGGGACTAGGTTAGTTTGGGAACATGATTGGCATGAACTACTTGGACCAAAAGGTCTGCTTCCATGCTATATGAATCCATAACTCTATGATTCTGTGGCTTTATAAATCCTACAATTCTGCAGCTTTCTGCAGTCTTTCTCCATTTAATAATATTCACCTCCTCTATTCTTCTTGCCAAAGTGTATAACATCAAATGGCTGAAGCCAATCATTTCCTTGGCTGTATACTATCTTCTCTTTAATTAATAACACTAAAATTGATGGTACTGTTTGTCATTCAGTTTAAGCCAAGTGTCAAAATGGGACTATAAATACACTATAAACAAAAAGGATCCACATTATTACTATTGGACATTTTGAGAACTGTCCATTTTTGGTCTTGTTTTGTTATTAATCTCCTGCAGCCACGTGCAAATTTTACTTGCAAGATGACAAGTTCCATTAAAGATAATGCAATGAAAATTGGGCGCCAGTTAAAATGGACAGTTGTCCTGGTTGCTTAACACCAGGCTAGCTAGATTAAGTCACCTTCATTGACTGTTCTTATGTGGTCTCTACACCAATTCTCATGTTAAATTCTCTGCCCCCATGCATTTTCAAATCAATAAGATTGTTCCTGGTGCAATAATACACTGACAGGCATAAAATATAATAAGTAATACTTATTTCACCAAAGAGGATAAATGGTCACTCTAATATGGAAATGAGAGGGGAGGAAGGTGGTACATGATCTGTGGAAAGCAATTGGTTATGGTCGAATGGCTGCAAGTTGGTGTGGGTGGAGATTCCAGAATATCATTTGATTATATTTGGGAATTAGGGATCATTTATGCAGAACTTTCCCTTAGGAAATTAAACAGATGAGGTAGTGCCTATTATAGAGAAGATGATATATAGCCTGAAGGAGTTACTTGAAGGATTAAATATGGTACTTCTTCCTCCTTTTGTATTCTTCTGGGGCACTTAACCTGTTAGTCACCATTACACAATTAATCCTTTCCAAACACATTCTGTTTTAAAGAATAAACTCTGCTTAATTTTCTTTTTTTCAAAATGAGATGGGAAAAGAAACAACAAAATGCTGAAAACTTGATATATAGAGAACATGCTGTCAGCAGGTCAGGGAACATCTACGGGGAGAGAAATATTTCAGGTTGCTAACCTCTCCTTTGAAATGAAAGACAATATGTTTGACTTTCCACTGCAGCTAAAATTCACCAAAATTATTATGTCATAATAAATTTACGTTGTTTCGATACTAAACTTTAAGGTGCTTTATTGGTTGCAACATTAAAAACGTAGACAAGGCTGTGATCTTGAACGCGAGTCAGTTGACAAATATTTTCACAGGATGTAAGAATCCTAAATAAAGTCATTATTTCAAACTTCCCTTCAGAAATATGAGAAGTCTCCACAGAAACATGAGCTGAATTGCTCACTTACAATTATACTCCAATTGTTAACAAAATAGAGTTGCTGCAATTAGCAAAAGGATACAATGAACAGGTTATCAATCTTGGAACATAGCGACTCAAAGATCGAAAGCTTCTGTAAAAATAAATAATAAATTGTGCAAATGTGCAAAAATTCATCTCAAAGTTCTTTTTCATACTGATGTACCCAAATAGCCCTTGCTATATTTTCATCAAGAAGGTGGAGTTGTGAATAGTGCGGAAGGATGTTGCAGGTTACAGAGGGACATAGATAAGCTGCAGAGCTGGGCTGAGAGGTGCCAAATGGAGTTTAATGTGGAAAAGTATAAGGTGATTCACTTTGGAAGGAGTAACAGGAATACAGAATACAGGCCTAATGGTAAGATTCTTGGTAGTGTGGATGAGCATAGAGATCTCGGTGTCCATGTGCATAGATCCCTGAAATTTGCCACCCAGGTTGATAGGGTTGTTAGGAAGGCGTACGGTGTGTTAGGTTTTATTGATAGAGGGATTGAGTTTCGGAGCCGTGAGGTCATGTTGCAGCTGTACAAAACTCTGGTGCGGCTGCCCTTGGAGTATTGCGTGCAGTTCTGGTCGCCGCATTATAGGAAGGATGTGGAAGCATTGGAAAGGGTGCAGAGGAGATTTACCAGGATGTTGCCTGGTATGGAGGGAAGGTCTTATGAGGAAAGGCTGAGGGACTTGAGGCTGTTTTTGTTAGAGAGAAGAAAGTTAAGAGGTGACTAAATAGAGACATACAAGATGATCAGATGATTAAAAAGGGCGAACAGTGAGAGCCTTTTCCCTTGGATGGTGACGGCTAGCACGAGGGGACATAGCTTTAAATTGAGGGGTGATAGATATAGGACAGATGTCAGAGATAGGTTCTTTACTCAGAGAGTAGTAAAGGCATGGAATGCCCTGCCTGCAACAGTAGTAGACTCGCCAACTTCAAGGGCATTTAAACGGTCATTGGATAAACATATCGATGATAAGGGAGTAGTGTAGGTTAGATGGGCTTCAGACTGGTTTCACAGGTCGGCGCAACATCAAGGGCTGAAGGGCCTGTACTGCGCTGTAATGTTCTATGTTCTATGTTCTATTCCTAAACAAGTCAAGCCATCTTCTGAATTGACAAACTTTTGAGTTAACTTCAGGTTGATGGAACTGATCGAAATTCTATTTCCCAACTCATGATTGGCGGAAGGGCCCAGTGTGCATATCAGTGGTGAAAAGAGCCTTTAGGCCATATATTATCTCCTTTACTCTTTCAAGATATTTCACATTAGTGTTTTCAGGGACGACATAATGGTAGCTTAATTGAATCACTTAAGGAGCACTGGAAAAAATGAAGTGGATGATCTGTCTTCAGCTAGCTGGCATTAGGGACCAGCTTATTTTATCTAGTCAATTATTTGAAGAAATGATCCATTACGTTTTTAGCATATATACTATTCAGTGATGGTCGACTAATGCACTCAATATTTCAATTATAGAACATGTTAAAGTTTTGTCTTATATTAGGAACTTTGAAAGTTTTGCAATTTATTTCAATTTTGTCAAATTTAGGAATGAACACAATGGTTTTTTTTAAAATAAAGTTTGCTTTTCTCTGCATGAACTTCTCTGCCTACAAGCTTTACTACAGTCAAGCTTACGATGAATGCAAGGCCATTATTATTGACCTACTTTTCTCTCCCAGCAAATAATTCGAGGAGTTTGAGTTGTGTAGATGCTTTCAATAAAGTGCATACAAAGTGTTTGTGTGCTTTTTTGCCCACAAGGTGACCCATCAATTCTAGTTTCATCTGAGTGGCTTGGAATATTCTGGTAATTACTTATTGTTGGGTTGGGTTCTGAGCTATTTGCACAACATCCAAGTAGCAGCAATATATACTCTGTGCAAGATGCACTGCAGAAATTCACTAAAAGTCCTTAGGTAGCATCTTCCGAGCCCACGACTGCTTCCATTTAGAAGGACAAGAACAGCAGATACCTGCAAGTTCCCCTCCACTCATCATACTGACTTAGAAATATATCAATGTTCTTTCACTGTTGTAGGATCAAAATCCTGGAATTCCCTTCCTAACAACATCGTGGGTCAGCCTAAAACAAATGGACTGCATCAAGAAGATATCTCAGTACAACCTGAAGGACAACCAGAGATGAGCAGTAAATGCTTGTCAGCCAGCAATGTACCACACATGATTAAAAAAAATGGGGACAGTGCTTCAGAAGTCATGCACAAACTTAGCTCTGGCATCTTTCAAAAGTCAGACTTTGAATTTTGCTTTTACGTTTATGTCAGACATCTCTGGTAACGTAAATGATCTCTTGATTTGAAATGTAAGCCATTATATCGAAAATCTCCAGTAATAGCTTGCCTGTTATGATTACATAACAAGTTTGAAATCAATCCTGTTTTAATGGCTTCACCATCATAGCAACATGTCTGATTTCCATAGTTCATTGATCCTTATTTACAACTCTGGGAAATACTTCAACTTTGACTGTGAGATCTAAAATCCTAATGCACAAATCTGTGCTGGTAACTTAATTGTGACTGTTACCTTTCAAACTTTTTCCATTTTGGTTCTGTTTTCTCTAAAGCAGTCAGCTTATAGCCTCATTACAGCCTTGGTTCAAACATGGACAGAAACTTTACATTCCAGAGATGAGGTCAGAGTGACAGCTCTAGGCACCAAGGCCGCATTTCATCAAGGAGCCCTAACAAAACTGGCATCAATGGGTGATAACAATGTGTAGAGCTGGATGAACACAGCAGGCCAAGCAGCATCAGAGGAGCAAGAAAGCTGACGTTTTGGATCTAGGCCCAAAATGTCAGCTTTCCTGCTCCTCTGATGCTACTTGGCCTGTTGTGTTCCTCCAGCTCTACACTTGTTATCTCAGATTCTCCAGCGCCTGCAGTTCCTGCTATCTCTGCAGGGCAAACTCTCTGGTGGTTGGAGTCATACCTTGCACATAGGAAAATGGTTGTGGTTGTTGGAGGTGAGCCATCACAGATCCAGGGTGTCTCTGCAGAAGTTCCTCAGGCTAGTGTCCTAGGTCCAACCATCTCCAGCTGCTTCATCAATGACTTTCCTTTCATCATAAGGCCTGAAGTGGGATCTTTGCTGTTGATTGCACCATGTTCAACACCATTCGCGACTTCTCAGATACTGAAGAAGTTCACGTTCAAATACAACAAGATCTGGACAATAAACAATATCCCTGATCAATGAATTCCCCTGTATCAACATCCTAGGGGTTATCATTGACTACAAACTCACCTGGACTAGCCAAATAAATACAATGGCTGCAAGAACAGTTTAGAAGCTAGGAATACTGCAGCAAGTAACTCACCTCTTGATTCCTTAAAACCTGTCCATTATCTAAGGCCCAAACCAGGAGTGTGATAGAATGCTCCCCACTTGCTTGAATGGGCACAAGTCCAACAAGACTCAAGAAACTTGACACCATCCAGGACAATATAGCCCACTTAATGGGCACCACATTCACTAGAATCCACTCCCTATACCACTGATATTCAGGAGCATCGGTGTGTACTATCTCCAAGATGCACTGCAGAAAGTCACCAAAGGCACCTTCCAAACTCGTGACCACTTCCATCTAGAAGGACAAGGAGAGCAGATACATGGGAACACCACCACCTGCAAGTTCCCTTCATAGCCACTCACCATCCTGACTCCTTTACTCTTGCTGAGCCAATATCTAGAAACTCCTTCTCTAAGGGTTTTGTGGGTCTATCTACAGCACATGGACTGCAGCGGTACAAAATAGAAGCTCACCACCACCTTCTTGAGGGCAAGTAAGGACAGGCAAAAAATGCTGGCCCAACTGTGATCCACATGTCCTTCGAGTAAATAAGAAAAAAGTTGTTTTGACGTTTTAGCCAAATTTTCCAGGATGAAAACCGCAACGGGGCCAGGTATGCACTCTCATCTATTTCTAAAAAAATGTATCTAAGATTTAAAAAACTGCTGTAAGTGCAATGATGAATATTTATTAATTATCTCCGTTGATTTTAAATAATATTGCAGTTGCTAAAACATTCCTGAGGTCAGAGGCTGCAGTTGGAAAGTAGCTAGGGTGAAATCAATGTCATTCTATAACCGCCTACATTTAGTTATATATGGCTCTTGTTACAATCAGGTGACGGGGGAGGGGAAGGATCAACCTCTGTCTTTTGAAACCCCTCTTTGTTCGTCACAATAAATATGTTTTTTTTTTAACACGTTGCTATTACACTTCAATTAAAATGAAGTTAACTGATGTGGGAAGGCAGGGATGTAGAGGGACTGTCACTGAAGAAGTTCGGGGGAACTGGGTTAGAATCCAACTTGGTGAAGGATGAAATTTAAATTCAACAGAACTCTGTCATGAAAAGCAAGCCTAATGGTGACAACGTAGCCATCGTGATTGCCATAAAAATCCGACTGGTCACTACTGTATTTTAAGTAAGGAGATCTGTTATGCTTATTTGCCTACATATGACTCCAGATTGAATAAAATATGGTTGTCGCTTGATGGCCTTCTAAAATGGGCTAGAAAGTCATTCATTTGATTCAAATCACTATAAAGTCTGAAAAAAAGCAATGACACCAGGCTGACCACCTAGCATCAACATAGGTATCAGGAATAACATTGACAAACAGAACATGGTTGACCCCCTTTATCAACACCTGGGGCCTAGTGTCAATTTTTGAGAGTTGTCCCACAGTTGGATCAAATACCAGCCAATGTTCATCATCAAGGATGGTTCAGTAGCACCTTTACTGATCAAGATGGCTTAGTCACAAAGGGCACAGCTGATAGACTGTTTGTGTGGCAGGTGTTGAAGCAACCAAGAGAAAAACAAAATCTACATGATCTCATTTTCACCAACATATCTGTAACATATGCATCATCCATGAGAGAATCAGCAGGAGTGATAATGATAGTCCTTCTGGAGACAATTCCCATCTTCACATTGAGTGAACCCTCCATTTTGTTGGAATAGAGTCATAGAGTCATACAGCATGGAAACAGTCCCTTCAGTCCTACTCGTCTGTGCCAACCAGGTTTCCCAAACTAAGTGGTCCCATTTGCCCATGTTTGGCCCATATCCCACTAAACATTTCCTATTTGTGTACCTGTCCAAATGTCTTTTAGATGTTGTTTGTGTACCTGCATCTACCAGTTCCTCTGAGTTCCTTCCATACAGGTACCACCCTCTGTGTGAAAAAGTTGCCCCTCAGGTCCCTTTTAAATATTTCCCCTTTCAACTTAAACATACACCCTCTAGTTTTGAACTCTCCTACCTTAGGGAAAAGACCTTTGCTATTCATCTAATCTATGACCCTCATGGTTTTATAAACCTCTATAAGGCCACTATTCAGCCTCCAACATTCCAGAGTAAAAAAAACCCAGCCTATCCAGCCTCTCTCTATAACTCAAACACTTCAGCCCTGGTAACATTCTTATGAATCTTTTCTGAACCTTTACAATTTAATAATATTTTTTCTATAGCAAGGCAACCAAAACTGTACACAGTACTCGAAAAGTGGCCTCACCAACATTCTGCAAAGTCGTAACCTAATGTTCCCAACTCTTATTGCACTATCATTGTTCTCAATAAGATGAGCTTCAATCACATCTAGCAACTCAAAAGTGAACATTATGGACACTGTAGGCCATTAGCAGAAATTTATTTAAACACAATCTGTAATATTGTTGCCTGGCTTATCTGCACGTCTGCTATTAGCACCTAGCTAGGAGATCCCCTAAGTTAATTAAGAGTGCAGGAGGGAAAGCCAGGCCCAGCCCTGAGGATACTTCAAACTGAGGTGTCAACATCCAGCTTAAAAAAAAACAACAGGAGTTTGGGAGCTCTACAAATATCCTTATTGTCAGTGAGGGTTGAGGGGGGTGGGGGGTGGTGGGGGGGGAGGTGTGGGGAGCCCAGAACATCAGTGCAAAAATCAAGGCTGATGTATTTACAGCTATATTCAGCCAGAATTGCTGAGTGAATGGGTCACCTCAGACCCTCCTGTTTTTCTAGTGTCACAGATGCCAGTCTTTAACTGATTTGATTCATTCCTCATGATATCAAGAAATAGCTAAAGGCACTGGATACTGCAAAGCCTATGGGTACTGAAATAATTCAGGCAATAGTGCTGAAGACTTGTGCTAGAACTTAGTTTGATAAGCTGTTCCAGTACAACTGCAATACTGGCATTGACCTGACAATGAGGGAAATTTCTCAGGTATGGCTTGTGCAGAATAAGCAAGAGAAATCCAATCTAGACAATTATTGCCCCATCAGTCTATACCCAATCATTACCAAAGTGATACATGAGTTTGCAAGCGGCACTTGCAAAGGAATAACTTACTCACTGCTGCAATGTCTGGTTTCTGCCAGGTCATAAATGGGATGTTCACTGATGGTAGCACAGTTTGTGGGTCCTCAGATACTGAACAGTCTGTGTCCATATGCAACGCCCGGGTTTGGGCTAATATTTGACAAGTAACATTTATGTCACACAAGTGCCAGATAATGACTATCTCCAACAAGACAAAATCCAACTGTTGTCCCTTGACATTCAATATCATGATCATCACTGAATCTTCCACCTTCAACATCCTGAGGTTTACCATTGACCAGAAACTGAACTGGAACAGCCAGATAAATACTATGGCTGTAAGAGCAATCCAGAAGCTGGGAATTCTGTGATGAGTACCCCCTGTCTTCCTAGTGTCTGCCCACCATCTAAAAGGCACAGGTTAAGCATGTGATCAAATATTCTTGACTTCTCTGGATGAGTACAGCTCTAACAACACTCAAAGCTAAACACAATCCAGATGAAAACAGCACACCTGACTGGCACACTATCCACTCCTTTGAACATTCACTCTCTTCACCCTTACACACAATGACAGTAGCATGTATGACTCGCAAGATGTCCTGCAGGAGGTCACCATGGCCTTTCTGACAGTACATTTACAAACCGTCACCATTCCTTCACCATCAATGGGTCAAAGTTCTGGAACTCCCTTCCTAACATCACTATTGGTGTCTCTAGACCGCAAGGGCTGCAGTGATTCAAGCAGGCAACTTGCTGTCACCACCTTCAAGTTGCTCAGTGGTTAGCACTGATGCTTCACAGTGCCAGGAACCTGGGTTTGATTCCAACCTTGGGCAACTGTCGGTCTGGACTTTGCACGTTCTCCCTGTGTCTGCGTGGGTTTTCTCCATGTGCTTTGGTTCCCTCACACAGTCAAATGATGCACAGGTTAGGTAGATTGGCCATACTAAATTGCCCATAGTGTCCAGGGATATGTAGATTAGGTGAATTAGCCATGGGAAATGCAGGGTTACAAGGATAGGGTAGGGGGATTGGTCTGGATGGAAAGCTGTTCAAAGGGGTGGCATGGACCCAATGAGCCAAATCGCCTGTTTCTACACTGTGGGGATTCTATGATTCTAAGTCAATCAAGGATGGATAATAAACTCCGGCCCAAACAGTGATGCCCGCATCCCACAAATGAATTTTTGAAAAAACGAGGGACCCAAATCCAAAGGATTTCTTGTCTGAAGGAAATTTTATTACCAGTACTTTGAAATAAAATGATAAAAATGTGGCATATCAAGTACAGACATGCGCACAAACACACACTCAATTTAGGAGTTTAAAAGGGGAGGCAGAGGTATCAGGTAAATACAGGAATGAAATGACAATTGTAGTTTAAAGTTCATGGTTATTCTGATGATTTAAGGACTTCAAGTCCTGACTGTTGAGCTGTTGGTTTGTTTGTTTAGCAGTAGCGCGTGTGCAGATAACCTTGAGCCCTCTCTGTGAGTGATTGTTATTTCAAGTTGTTTGTTCAAATCAGACTTTTGATCTTGATG
Organism: Ginglymostoma cirratum; assembly: GCA_024137785.1. NCBI lineage: Eukaryota > Metazoa > Chordata > Chondrichthyes > Orectolobiformes > Ginglymostomatidae > Ginglymostoma > Ginglymostoma cirratum. The sequence goes on from JAHRHZ010000046.1 coordinate 30,508,555, forward strand.
AGAGAGAGAGAGACAGGCATACATCAGCTCTTGCTTACAAATTCATTTTTCTTTGCTCACTGGCTTTTGCTCTCTGGCAGCTGTTGATATAGACCCATTGACAGATTCTTGAGTCCATTTATTGTTTTTCCAAGCAGGCAAGGTTTTCATCTCCCAACATGTGAAACTAACAAATATCTGTGAATTAAGCAGGATGCAAATTTTCTGATGCTGATTCAGTTGTCTGGTTTCATGGTCTTTTGGGTGCCATGTTAATTTCAATGTGGATCACTTTTGTGAATCTGTGGCCAGGTTATCACAGCAGCCACAAATATCTCTGGTATTAAAATTAGATGCTGGAAGTTGACCATTGATAAAATTCCACAACCAATTTAGCACTATGTACAAAATGGAAACAGTTTGCATTCATAAACTATCTTGAGTATAGTGCAAGGCACCACAACAGACCATTGTCAAACAAAATTTGATACAAGTCCCTGAATTAAAGCAGGTGGTGAGAAGCTAGGTCAAAGACTTAAGGAGCGTCTTGAAGGAAAAGAGAGTGGTCAAGGCACAAAAAATGCTTCGGTCGGTAAGTCCTGAATTCAGATACTGAATGCTTGAAGGAATGGCTGCCAAAGTTAATGTGACTAGTCTGTGTGTAAAACCTACTTCATAATCATGTTTTATTGGACAGTTTGCATGAATATGAAACAGCTTAAGTGTACAACATTCTATTAACATTCCACTGACAAACAATCCTTAAAGATGAGTTTCTAAAACCAAAAACCTGCACATTGTTCTCTACATTACACTTTTGCACCAAATGTGAAATTTCCACGTGAGTGACACTTGCATATTTTGATGCAATTTGGAATTTATATTGTATCAAAGTTTACAAAATGGTTACTGCATGAAATGCTTCTCAGTGTTATGCAAGTTATATGCACCAATTTCTTGTTATTCTTTGCATAATTGTCCTTTAAATGTATTTTGAATAATATTCCAATGTTCTGACTTCATTTACGTGGTGTGTATTGAATGCTTGATTAAAGCTCGCACCAGCTGCAGCCATATACTGCACTTAAAGGTATTAACTTCACTGTTCACTAGCACTGCACTGGGCAACAAATACAAAGCAATAAATAGCTAATGAGTGTAGTCGTAGGGTCACGTCCTGCTGTTATATGTCCAGAGAGCAACCTTTGAATGTGTCGCAGTGGGATTCGAAAACAAAACAGGGAGGTTCTAGCAGAACAGTGTTCTCCTGTAAGGTGACTAACAGTGGTTGTTGTAGTATGCACATCATTGAACATTCATGCATTAAACTTGTTCAAATTTGGTGTCACTGTGTATTTTCGTCCAATTTATTTTACATGCATGCATCAAAGAGTTGTCTGTTGTCTTATCATCCTATTCCATACAGCATGAATAGACCACTAACAACACATGTTTATGTAACATCCTTAATTTAATGTCTCAAGAAAGTTCACATAAAAATCAAAATTTGACAACAACCCACATATTTGAGCAGATGTTCAATGGTTTGGCAGAGGTAGGATTGAAGCAGTAGCTGGAAGGAAGAAAGGGTGGCAGAGATGTGGGAAGATCTAGAGAAAGAATTCCAACCTAGGGGGTCAGGCAACTGAAGCCACAACCACTACTGGTGGAGTGACTAAAATCGGCAAAATGCCCAGAAATAAAGGAGTACAGATTGGAGAGTTTTGGAGTTGAAAGGGCTTATGGAGAAGGGGAAGAGCAAGGCCATAGAAAATAATCATTTTAAACTCAGTGCATTGGCTCCCTGTGAAACAATATAGGTCAGCACTAATAATTAAGAACATTTTTGAATTTCCGTTCTAAGGGTAAATGCACTCAGTCTTGCCAAAAGGATTGTATGTGAAAGTATCCTCATTGTCACTAATACTGGAGTTCAGCAAACGGTTTTCTTTTCCCAAATAAAAAGCTGGTTTGCAAAACCTTCACAGAACTATGCGGGTCAATGTAGATTTATCAGAAAACTAGCATAACGCCTTGTTTTCAAGTAATGACACCTTGTCCTCATTGTTCATAGCAAAAGGAAGACAGGGAAGTTAAATGTTAATACACACTATAACCACTGAATGATGCTTTTGCGTCACTCATTTATTCCAACAGATCACAGGAAGGCATATAACTGTGAAAGCCTTGTCACTGAGCATACCACTGGGACCTGAAGCAACAGATCATCGCACAACCCCCACCGGTACAGCAAATAATTGCCATACGCTGAATGGTGTATGATTTTCCTCTTCAACAGATCTCAACACAGAAGATAGCAATCAGTATTTACAGCCAAAATAGACAAGAAAACTTAGGCTGATGATAATGAATCTGCTTTAGATCCCTTGTATGAAATGAAAGAATAGGGGGAACTTTAACATTTGATTGTCCTTAACAAAAAGCAGGATTGTTAAAACATTTAGTTGCTTTACTGCCAAATCATATTTTGCTTTTGTATGTGTCACCGTAATAATTATTCTGCACTTGGTAGCTGTCCTGGATGATACTTTGTATAAAGTCCAACTGAAATCTAGTGAATTACTTGCAGATATATGTCCGTAGTTTGAATTCAGCATAAGTTTTCACATCGAGAACATCTAATCCGAACTGTTTAAGTTAGATTTGCAGAGTTCAAATTCAAATTTCATTTCATGTACTTTTTATTACAAATTTCACATAGTAATCAGCAACAATGACCATTAACACACTGGTTTGTTGTAAAAGCCCATATGTTTTACTATTCAGAACAGAGATTTGCCATTATTGACCTGACCGGCCTGTATGTGATTTTAAATCTATGGTAATGTGATTGATTCTTAACTGCTGTCTGAAATTGTCCAACAGGCCACTCAGTTGTGCTACAAAAAAAAAGCAATAGGGATAAAATCTGATGGGAACAGATGGGATTTTGAGCATCAGAAAATTTCCCCAAGCCAATCAAATGTGCATATAGGCCGGTTAGGAAATCTTCCTAAAAGTTTGCATTGTATCTATGCCACCCTCAGTAATTCTTCCAGGTGGTATCCTTAAATACTGAGAGGATGTGTCCCCTCATGGGAGAGTCTAAGACCAGTAGGCATAGTCTCACAATAAAGGGGTGCCAATTTAAGACTGACGAGAGGAGGACTTTCTTCTTTCAGAAGGTTGTGAGTCCTTGGAACTCCTCACCACAGAGAGCTGTTGGGACAGAGTCCTTGTGTATATTTAAGACTGATATAAATAGATTCTTAATCAGTAAGAGAACCAAGGATTACCGGAAAAATGCAGGAAATTAGATTTGAGGAACGTTGAGTTGGCCATGATCCTATTGACTGGGGGGGCTAGTCTTGAGAATTTGAATGGCCTACTCCTGTTCCTATTTCTTATGGTCTTAGGACAATAATGAGGATGTTGCTGCTTCCCTCGCTTATCCAGAATTGAAAAAAAAATTATTGATTTCACTTCCAATTTTCACCTGGTCCACCTCTGACTCCTCCCTACCCTTCCAAAACATCTGTTTCCATCTCTGGGGATAGGCTGGCCACTAATATTCACTTTAAACCCACCGACTCCCACAGCTATCTGGACTGTACATCCTGATACCCTGCTTCCTGTAAAGACTCCATCCCATTCTCCCAATTCCTCTGTTTCCATCACATCTGTTCCGAGGTTTGACAAGGAAACCTCTGAAATGTTCACCTTCTTCCTCAACGAAGGATTCTCCACCCTCTACCACAGGGCCCTCAAATGGGTTTGACCCATCTCCCGCATTTCAATCCTCACCCCCTTTCTTCTCTCCCACAACAGTGTTAAGGTTCCCCTTGTCCTTACCTACCATCCCACCAGCATCCAAATCCAGCAGATCATTGACCACCATTTCTGCCACCTCCATTTGAGATGCCACCACTAGATACATATTCCCCTCCTCTGCCTTGTCCACCTTCCACAGGTACCATTCCTTCTGGAACACCTTGTTCCACTCTTCCTTACTCCCAACAAGCCCCCACAGCCCCAAGACACCTTCCCCTGCAACTGCAGAAGGTGGAACACCTGTCCATTTACCTCCACCCTCCTCAGTGTCCAAGGGCCCAAACATACCTTCCAGGTGAGGCAAAACTTTACCTGCACTTCACGCAATCTAGTCTACTGCATTCGCTGCTCACAATGTGGTCTCCTCGACATTTGGGAAATGAAGCGTGGACTGTGTGAACACTTAGCAGAACACCTACGTTCTGCTCGCAAATAAAGACCATGAGCTCCCAGTTGCCTGCCACTTTAACACACCACCCTGTTGCCTGGCCAATATCTCTGTCTCAGGCTTGCCGCAGTTCTCCAGCAAAGCAAAGTGTCAGTGGGGGAGCACTTTTGGGCCAGTGACCATAATTCTGTTATATTTAAAACAGGAAAAAGATAGACGGTATCTAAAATTTAAGTTCTAAATTGTAGGGAGGCCAATTTTGATAATATTAGGCAAGAACTTTCAAAAGTCAATTGGGGGCAGATGTTCGCAGGCAAAGGGACAGCTAGAAAATGGGATGCCTTTGAAAAGGAGATAATGAGTGTCCAGAAACAGTATGTTCCTGTTAGGGTGAAGGGCAAGGCTGGTAGGTGTAGGGAATGCTGGATGACTAGAGAAATTAAGGTTTTAGTCAAGAATAAGAAGGAAGCATATGTCAAGCATAGACAGCAGAGATAGAGTGAATCCTGAGAAGAATATAAAGGCAGTAGGAGTATACTTAATTTGGAAATGAAGAGGGCAAAAAGGGGATATGAGATAACTTTGGCAAGTAGGGTTAAGGAGAATCCGTAGGAATTCGACAAACATATTATGGACAAAAGGATAATAATGGAGAGAATAGGGCCCCTTAAAGGTCAACAAGGCCAGTTACGTATGGAACCACAGGACATGGGGGAGATACTACATGACTATTTTGCATCAGTGTTTACTGTGGAGAATGATATGGATGATATGGAACATGGAAAAATAAATAGTGACATCGTGAAAAATGTCCATATTATACAAAGGTGGTGCTGGACAGCTTAAAATGCATAAAGGTGGATAAACCCCGAGGACCTGATCAGGTGTACCCTAGAAATCTGTGAGAAGCTAGGGAAGTGATTTTTAGGGCCCTTGCTGAGATATTTGTATCATCAATAGCCACAGGTGAGGTGCCAGAAGACTGGAGATTGTTTAACATGGTGCAACTATTTCAGAAAGCTGGTAAGAAAAAGCCAGGCAACTATAGACCAGTGAGCCTGACATCAATGGTGAGCAAGTTGTTGGAGTCAATCCTGAGGGACAGGATTTATATGTATTTGGAAAGGCAAGAACTAATTAAGGATAGTCAACATGGCTTTATGCATGAGAAATGATGCCTCACTAGCTTGATTGAGTTTTTTGAAGAAGTAACAAAGAGGATTGATGAGGGCAGAGCAGTGGATGCCATCTATGTTGACTCCAGTCAGATGTTTGACAAGATTCCTCATGGTAGACTGGTTAGCAAGGTTAGATCACATGGAATACAGGGGGAACTAGCCATCCGGATCTAGAACTAGCTGAAAGGTAGAAGGCAGAGGTGATGGTAGAGAGTTGTTTCTCAGACTGCAGATCTGTGACCAAAGGTGTGCCATAAGAATCGGTGCTGTGTCCACTGCTTTTCGTGATTTATGTAAATGATTTGAATGTGAATACAGCAGGTATGGTTAGTAAGTTTGCAGATGACAGCAAAATTGGAGGCGTAGTGGACAGCAAAGAGCGTTACCTCAGGTTACAATGGGATCTTGATCAGATGGGCCAATGAGCTGAGGAGCGGCAGATGGAATTTATTTTAGATAAATGTGAAGTGCTGCATTTTGGACAGGCAAATCAGGGCAGGACTTATTCACTTAATGGTAAGGCCCTGGGGAGTGTTGCTGAACAAGGAGACCTTGGAGTGCAGGTTTATAGTTCCTTGAAAGTGGAATCACAGGTAGATAGGATAGTGAAGAAGGCGTTTGGTACGCTTACCTTTATTAATCAGTGCATTGAGTATAGGAGTTGGGATGTCATGTTGCAGCTGTACAGGACATTTGTTAGGCCACTTTTGGAATACTGCATGCAATTGAATCATAGAATCCCTACAGTGTGGAAATAGGCCATTCGGCCCCACAGGTCCACACCAACCCTCTGAACATCATCCCACCCAGACCCATCCCCTACTCTTTCCATGAAACCCTGCGTTTACCCATGGCTAATGCCCTTAACCTACACATCCCTGAACACTATGAATAATTTAGCATCGCCAATCCACCTAACGTTAGGTCTCCAGGAAGAATGTTGTGAAACTTGAAAGGGTACAGAAAAGATTTACAAGGATGTTGCCAGGGCTGGAGGGCTTGAGCTGTAGGGAGAGGCTGAATAGGCTGGGGTTATTTTCCCTGGAGCATCGGAGGCTGAGGGCTGACCTTCTAGAGGTTTTTAAATCATGATGGGCATGGATAGGGTAAACAGACAATGTCTTTTCCCAGGGGTCGGGGAGTCCAAAACTAGATGGCATAGGTTTAAGGTAAAAGGGGAAAAATTTTAAAGGGGTCTAACGGGCAGCTTTTTTCGTGCAAGGGTGATGCGTGTATGAAATGAGGAAGTGGTGGAGGCTGGTACAATTACAACATTTAAAAGGCATCTGGGGGTGGGTAAATGAATAGGAAGGGATTAGAGGGATATGGGCCAATTGCTGGCAAATGGGACTACATTAATTTAGGGTATCTGGTCAGCAGGATGAGTTGGACTAAAACATCTTTCTGTGCTGTACGTCTCTATCACTCTATGCCTTGAAACAGGATGACTATGTATAGCTGTTCCTTGTCGGTCTGTGTCCCAAGATAACAATAAAATAGCATGTCAGTGATGGTTACATTCACTACATTGCTATGCTGAAATAATCCATCACAAGGATGTAATCTTCCAGTTTCACAGTCAAAAGGTCTGTTGCTACTTTCACTGAAGGTTTGGATCGATCATTGTGTTGATATAAACATTTCCTTCGCTTCTGGGGTTGGTACGTGTGAAATGCCTCACATGCATTCAGAATTATTGAATATCCTGATTTATCATTGGCTGGTACATAGATTTACATGTTAGCCATCTTGAGGTTTCAGTAGCCATATGTCCTTGGTGTAATATGGACATGATATGCTTGTGTGGTGCATTTGGTCTTGGTATATGTTTGTCCTTGAAACGGACATGTTATGATATACTAAGTTTTCACTGCCTGGCCAAATTGAATAAATCTTCTCAAGTACACATTTAATACCATCAGGCCATTTCTGGATTATGATCTTTTTCAACTCCTTATAGCTGTTTATTGTTGGCAGTTGCTGATTGTAGCTGTTCACCTGTGCTCTGACTAAAATGTAACAGATCGCCCATGAGGACATCTTCAGCCTTGTATTCTAAAGCATCAATGTATAGATCAAGAGGATTATCTTAGTACTTTTGTGGACGGATAATCTGTTCAATATGTCTGAAATATTCCTTCTGGTCTCTGGCTTTCATCTCACTTCAAAGTCATATTTTTGCACTTGACTTTTACACCCTCAGGTCACATGATGCAGTGTTGAAATCATGATTATGTCCCTTAAAAGTATACTGAGATGCAGCACCACAATCTCCGGATGATTAGCTGAGTCATTTACAAAGTGGCATTGGAAGAAATAGATTACTGAAGCGAATGTGTGGTTTAAGGACTCAAATGGGATAAGTGAGTTCCAGTTCTTGGTGAATTGACACCATTACTGGGGAAAGCGATGTCTTTACCAATATGATTGTCCACATCTGAATTATGCAGGGGCTGATGTTTTAGTGAACCATATATAACTCTGCATCAGTAGAGGGAGTTTTAAATTAAATACTGGGGACAAGGGATAAAATTTGGGAAGATGCAGTAAACATGAGAGTCGGGACGAAGGAAAAGAGAAAGATATTAACATGGAAAATTATAAACTGACGATGACAGGATTGGATAGACAGTGTAAGTCTAAAATTGAATCAACAGCTAAGATGAAAGATTATAAGAAATAATAAAGGTTCTGTAGCTGAATGCGCACAGCATTGAAAACAAAACTAATTCACTAATACTGTAAACAGAAATAAGTAAATATGATCCAATAGCCCTTACAATTATCAGGCTACAGAATGACTTAGTTTGAGACTTAGTTTGTGGGAGAGGGAGTTTCAGTGGTGGGGGAACAGGGAGTCCTGTTCGTTAACAATGATACTAGAGAAATAGAGATTCAGGAAACCAGAATATAGAAATGCCGGGTTTTAAGGCAACTGGCAACCAGGCATTGCTCGTTGCTCAGGGTGACAAGCACAAACTGCATTTTCTGTTTGCTTGGAGCAACCTGCAATTAGAAAATGCCTGGAATATTGCCCTATTTTACCAAGTAGGTGGCTATCCCAAACAGCCATGAGCACTCCTCACATGAGCCTTGATGTTGGGGCACAGCATACCTCATTGTATGGAGGAGTGTGTGCAGCTATCATCTGTAGGCTACCACAACACTGACCCTGCTCCAAGCTAAGAAGCAGTTGTGTTCCTTATGTTTATAATATCAGTCCCTGCCAGCATGAGCCGTTGCTCTAGCCACAGGTGGGATCTTCGTTATGGTATCTGTCTTGCTGAGAATGAAAAGGCACATGCAGGAGATGCAGGTCTGACAGCAAGCCCAGGAGCAGCAATAAGCCAGCGGACAGGCTGAAGAGCACCCATCTCAGGCAGAGGTCCCAGCTGCAGGATCTGTCAGGAAATTTCCAGGTCAAGGGCCATTTCTTCAGGATGAGTGAGGCACAGGATGGAAACGGGCTCCACGTATCCCAGCATATTGTGACAGAACTGTATCAATTGCTGGATCAGGACCTTCCAAGGCAGAGAGTGAGGAAGCTGTCCTTATACATGACAGACGTCTACTGGGTTCGGAGCTTAAAGCCAGACAAAACTTGATTAACACCCATTCCTAATAGATAAAAGCTGGGTGTGGCAGACAATTGGAGGAGTGGTTGGTCATCATGCCAGCATTTTATTTGTGGAGGCAAACTGCAATTTCTAACAGGTTTATTTATTTACAGTCTTCAAAAATGCATATAAAAGCTTGTCTAAGGAACTGTGCAAATACTTGCCTGTCAACAACAGACACCACAGGAAAAGAATAAGATGCTGTTCTGCTGTCTGTGTTGGGGACAGAGTAGTGGTGACTTAGAAGAGAGTGGTAGACGTGATGTGGCTAAAGAACACTAGAATCTGTGGATGGTGGTTAGACAGTGGCTGGGGCAAGAAAATGGAGCTGTGTATGCCAGGAACGGTTAGCCATGCTGACTGTCTGCCTTGACCGATCCGCGTTTAGGGCAGCTGTGCTGCCGTATTGCCAGTGAATGACAACTCTGGCGTGCCAATGCTTAAACATAGTATTAGTGCCAGTGGATACCATTCTATTCTAGGTTATCCAGTGAGTAGTGTGTTCTTCAAGTTACAACGAGATGATAGAATTGGACTAGCATCAGATTAGAGGGGTGCACCATTAGGATGGAAGGTAGCTAACGGGTTACGCTCTGTGAAACACAATGAAATTGACCCTTAGCCAAAATTTCATCAGATTCAGCCCAATATTTCCACTTCTAGATCTAGAACTGTACAAAATAAGGGTTTGCCCATTTAGGAAAGAGTTGAAGAGATATTTTTTCTCTTTCACAATACATCCTCAGTCTTTGAAACCCTTCTTCAAAAGATAGTGGAAGTGCTTTCTTGAATCATTGATAAGGAAGAGGTAGATAGGCATATGGAATAGTCAGGATAGCCATAAATTTAATAAATGCTGGAGCATGTTTGAGGGGTTGAGTAGTCTATTTCTGTTGCTAATTCATATGGTAGTGTGTAGGTAAAGTTTAATTTTTGATTTCTGCAATCAACTTATCACAGAAATTATTGAAAGTCTCAACACAACGAACTCGTCTTTTGGTCATTGTGCTTTCATCATTTTCTTTCCTAGTATATGCATAACATCCAAGCCTTACATTTAAGCCTTGTTGTAGCATTGTATATAATAAGCCTTAAAATCTGGCAGAGTTGGCCCACTCTCTCACTCTTAACCAACGAGTAAAAAGCTCAGAGAAATGTTGCAAGGGGTTCTGACTTTGGGATTTTTGATAGTTTGTTTACATCCATGGAAGATGCATTGTAACTTAAATGTGCCAACCTAAGGGCTGTATTTGAAACACAGCTAATCCACATTGCATTAAAAATAAAAGGATTGGGTTTTAAAGCCAGCCAAACCCTAGGGTTATTTCCCACTGATAGAACAATGTTTGATCCTAGACCCATTAATCAGGATGTTTAAGGACATCAAACATTTCATCTTTTCATCCTGGGGCATTGATGAAATATTCACGTCATTGTGATGAGGGCAGTTCTATTTATGTGGAAACAGGATGAATTATCTCCAGGGAATATGCTACAGGGAGAAAGAATAGGTGGTTTGGCACATGAAGTCAAATACTTTTTGTCTCAGTGCTTGATTGTATCTGTGGATGCAACAATACCATTCTGCTCATAATATATCACCTTCTACTAAAAATAATATTTTCTACTTTAATTCAGTCCTTTCATAAGTCATATTTTTCTTGATGGTGAAATGTCCATCAAGATTTCTCATTGCTTCGTTTTGTCCTTTTTATTATTATTTCTATTCTGACTGCATGAATGATGGGAGAATACGTTTTGCTCCATCACCCAAGCAGTAAATCTGTATGTTTCCTAGTTCTATTTTCAGTTTTGACGTAAGACTATAAATGTGCAATACCAAAATTTTATTCAACCTGCTTATTTGTCAAATTTCAATGAATTAAATTTATCTCGATACATTTTTCCCAGAGAGTGGTCTCGAATGGGGAACCCACCATCACGGGGATAGTTCAGGCAGTAGGACAGATGCATTTCAGGGGAATTTAGTTAAACATTGAGGGGGAAGGACATTGTTACCCTCCCTGCTGACAATACTGAAAAAAATCAGATTCTAGAGTGACAACTGGCTTGATGGATCATAAATAAAAACCAAAAGAACTGCGGATGCTGTAAATCAGGAACAAAAACAGAAGTTGCTAGAAAAGCTCAGCAGGTCTGGCAGCATCTGTGAAGAGAAAATCAGAGTCCACGTTTCAGGTCCAGTGACCCTTCCACAGAACAGGCTTTATCTATGTTTCTCTATCTTCGATTCTGAGGAAGGGTCACTGGACACGAAATGTTAACTCTGATTTTCTCTTCACAGATGCTACCAGTCCTGCTGAGTTTTTCCAGCAACTTCTGTTTTGATAGATCGTAAGTTTGCTTTTATTGAGGATAAAGAGTTTGCATAAGAGTCTGCAAGTGTACTTTTAACACTCACCAATATACAAAAAAAGGTTATTTTTAAAAAATCACAATCTATTTTATAAAAGAGGAAGCGTGGAAAGATTTCAGTACAACAGCAAGCAAAAGGATTTGAGCTTTCATTGTTCCTTTTATCCCAGCAATATCCTTATAAACCCTAAATGAAGATTCACGCTATCTTCACCCTAAGGTTTCTTGCTGGCTGGCACAGCTGCAGCCTGATTGTCTTCGAAGAATTTCCTATGCATTTACCAGATTCATTTCTTCAGCCGGTATCTCTCCCGAATACACCAAAAGCAAACAGCAAACTAACTTCCCACTATTTTAACTTCAGAAAAATAGCAGCGTATTTTTTCTCTATCTTCTTTAACAGATTAAGCCACCAATCCCTATGTCTTCACTTCAAGAGCTATAAGATTCCATAAAAATGCATCTTTTTCTTGGACAGTCTTGGAACAGAAGACACAATCATACAGTAAGACGTCATGCATTTCGGACAGAAAAGAGGAGCAATTTTTGTTTCTGAGGGTAGTGGATCTCTGGAATTCTTTACCGTAGAATGTTGTCGAGACTGGGTCATCAAGTATATTCAAAGCTGAGATAGACTGGTGATTAATCAGTAAGGGATTAGCTGTAAACCCTTATTAAAAATATAAGTATACAAATATGCTTCTAAACATACTGGCATCAAACATACAAAAATTGAATACCATCTTTTGAACTATTATCTGTTCTTTCTTCCTTTAATCTAAACTTTTCATTAGTCAAGTCATTTTGCCTGAGTTCTTTCACTCTCTGTAATTCAAGCTTTTACAATTCCAATTCATTCTCTTTAATTCTTCACTCCTGTCAACTCACGCTGTTTTATTTTTCTTTCTTCTTTCTCCTGCCTTGGTAGTTCTCTTTTTCTTCAGTTTATTTTTATATCTTTTCATATCTTTTTCGATTGAATCTTTGCTAATTCCAGTTGTGATACATTAATTACAGATTTCTCTCCTTTTAATTCTAAATACTTGGTCAGCATTTTAATCATATCATCCTTTTAACAGCCTGGTTTTTATTTCTATATTCGATTTATCTTCAATTTTAACTCTCTGGTTATCTTTTGTCATAGGATTATAATAATCCACTTTTACATCTGCTACCAGATATGTACTATCCACAGTCAAAGTCATTATAAAATTCCAATGTGAGCAATATATTTCATTTTAGCTCCAGGACCTTCCTGTACCCCCATCATTGAAGATTCACAGTCCCCTTTAAAATTGAAAAATTATAAATCTCAGAGAATGCCTCTCCATTGTTATGATCCTGACTGATGTTAGGGCTGGACATATCAAAACTCAGAGCGAAATCTGGTTTGCTAAACCATAACTTTGTTTTTAACCATTGACACATTCTTTCGCATCTGCAAGGATACTTTTAGCTCACATTCAATCACTTCTTCAATGAGAAAAGAAATGAATTGTGTTGTAGTAGGCGCAAAAAAGGTTGGAAAGATTTCAGTACAAACATCAGCAAAAGGATTCAAATTCACATTATTTCATTTATTTCAGCAATATCCTTACAACCCCAAACCTCCTGGAGATTCACCATTCACATCACACTAAGGGTTTTGTTCAGGTTGGCACAGCTTGTACAGGTTGATAACACCACCATGGTAGGATGGATATCAAACAATAATGAGTCATAATACAGGAAGGAGCTGGAGGGCTTGGTGACATGGTGCAATGATAGCAATGTCTCTCTCAATATCAGCAAGACTAAAGAACTGATCATTGACTTTAGAAAGAAAGGATGATAACACAGCCCATCTACATCAATTGGAACAGAGGTCAAGAGGGTTGAGAGCGTCAAGTTCCTCCGAGTGACAATAACCCACAATCTGTCCTGGACTTCCCATGTGGATGCGATGGTCAAGAAAGCATAATAATGCCACTTCTTCCTCAGGCGGTTTTGGAATTCAGTGTGTCCATAAGGATCCTCACTAACTTTTACAGATGCACTATAGAAGCATACTATCTGGGTGCATAATGCCCTGGTATGGCACCTGCTCCTCTCGGGGCCATAAGAAACTACGAAAAGTTGTGAACACAGCCCCAGACCATCTCAGAAGTCAACCTCCCATCGATGGACTCCACTTACATATCTTGTTGCTGCAGAAAAGCTGCCAACATCGTCAAAGACCCATCCCACCCCGGTAATGCTCTCTTACAACCTCTTACATCAGGCAGAAGATACAGAAGTTTGAACACATGCACAAGAAAGTTCAAGAACAGCTTCTTCCCTGCCGTTATTAGATTGATGAATAGACTGAGGTTGTAGACTTGCTAGCCAAGCCGGTGGATGGGTTGCAGACATTTCATCACCCTGCTAGGTAACATATCAGTGCACCTCTGGCAAAACGTTGGTGTCCTGCCCCGCTTGTTATTTAAATGCCTCGGTTAGCTGGGGTAGTTGGCCTTACTTCTGGTTCTGTTTTTCCAGCTCAGTGTGTTTGTTGATGGAAATCCTGTTGGAATGCCAGGCCTCCAGAAATTCCCTAGCATGTCTCTGTTTGGCTTGTGCTGTTATGGATGTGTTGTCCCAGTCAAATTCGTGTCCTTCTTTGTCCATGTGTTTTGAGACCAGTGAGAATTGGTTGTGTTACCCAAAAAGCACAAACAGCCGTTACCTCTGCAACGGACCACAACAAGAAGACACAACACGGCCAGACACGCTAGCCACCCTAATGTACATCAGAGGCATATTAGAGATAACCACAAGGCTACTCAGGCCCTTAGGTATCAGTGTAGCCCACAAACCAATAACCACCCAGCGATAGCTACTGACAAACAAAGGATCCCATTCCCACACCCAATAAAACTGATGTAATATACAAAATACAATACAAGGACTGTGAGAAACACTACATAGGCCAAACTGGAAGAAAAATGACAATAAGGGTACACGAACACCAACTAGCTACCAAGAGACATGACCAATTCTCACTGGTTTCAATATGCACAGACAAAGAAGGACACAAATTTGACTGGGACAACGCATCCATAATAGCACAAGCCAAACAGAGACATGCCAGGGAATTCCTGGAAGCTTGGCATTCCAACCGGAACTCTATCGACAAACATATTGAACTGAATCCGATATACAAACCACTGAGAAACAGAACCGGAAGTAATGCCAACCACCCCAGCAAACCGAGGCATATAAATAACAAGCGGGACAGAACACCAATGCTTCACTGGAGGCGGACTGACGATGTTAGCTAGCAGGGTGACGAAATGTCTGCATCAAACACACTGGCTCAGCGAGCAATTCTAAAACCTCATCCACAACCTAAGCTACAAATCTCCCCAAAAACTTTTGACGAATCGACTCTCTAAATTCAAATAATACTGATCTTGGTAATGTTAATCTTGCCTAGTCCATGTCCTCTGCAGTGTAACCTGTATGCCTTACTCTGTCCAAGTTTTTTTTCATCCTATGGTCTGTATGCCCTTACTTACTATGATCTGCCTAAACTGCTCGCAAACAATGCTTTTCACTGTACTTAAGTACACGTGACAATAAATCAAATCAGCTGCAACTTGTTTCCTTCACGTGAACTCCTAAGTATTCATTTAAATGTTTTTTTTTTCAGCAGGAATCTCTCTGAGACACTGAAACAAACTGCAAATTAAACCCTTATTATTTTAATTTCAAAATACCACATAAGATCTCTAAACACAGTTTTCAGCAATATTACAGAATTCCTTACTAGCACAGCCATACATTAACTGATTTCTGGACCTGTGTTATGGACCAGACCAAACTCCCTCAAAATATATTCGGAAGAAAGTCTGAACTTTTTCTTATTTTAAAGGTAAGTGTAAGGTGTGGCATTCCAGATGCAATTTGAGTCATCAAACTACTCAACATTAAGTAAAACATTTTATTTTTATCCTGCAGTTAAAATACAGACAAAATAAAAATTAAAGAAAAGAATTGACTTAACTGTAACTCTATCAAAATGCTTAACGAAATAGTAGAAATAATAATGACTACTAATTAACAGTTCCAATACAGTAACATACCATACACACACCCTTGGCAAAGGCAAATTCAGTAAAACAAATTGTATCACATGCAATTCTAGCAGCGGACGAGAACCCCAACTTTTGGCTGTAGCACTGAGAGGAATGAAAGCTTCCACATCCAGTTTCAAGACTCTGGTAACTGCAGAAAGCTAAAACTAACAATTTTAGTTCTGTGGGCTTTGGCCGCACCCACTCAGGCTGCTTCTATTGTTCCAATTTGAAAAAAAATCTCAAAGGCCTCACAAGCTGTTTACTATATGGGCATGAGCAGATTGCTTGGTGCTTCTATCTCAACGATTCTTCATTTAAAAACAAAATACACCTCTTAAAGCCAGGGTATTGTTACACATATCTTTTTATGTGTCCCTAGATTTCTGGTGCTAAGCAGGGACACACATTATTTTGAAAACAGTAATCTACTAACCTCCATATGTTAATTTCAAAATGGTTGTCAAATCTCATTAAAAATGCATGGGTACAATGCATGGTCTCCAGATCTACTAGCATCCTGGCTCACAACAACAACCCTGAAAGTGGAACTGCAACTATTGTTTCCACCTTGTTAACACAAAAATTACAAAGATATGTTGAAAGTTTTACATCATTCCCAACAATGTACAAACAGGATTAGGTGAAAAGGGGATGTTGGTTAGAGGAGGGTCTTGAAGATCTTTATAGACAGGGGAGAGAGACAGACTGAACTTTATTATTTTCATCTTCTTTCATAAACAGAATGATTGAATTTTGAAAAGGCCATGATAAGCTTCTCCATGCAGCAAACTCTTAGATTTAAACTAGTATTATTTATTCTATCAATCACACAGACAGACACACAAACACTTCTAAATCTATGAAGAGTAAAACTAAAATGATCAATTCACTTCTATACCTAGATTGGGGTCCAGTGAAGCCGCATTCCTGTGCTCAGAAATTAGACTCTAGGTATGTTCATGTGGCTGAAGACAATTTCTTCAATGCCGGAGATAATGTGGCAACGTGATGCTTTTAGATTGGGAACCAGTTTCCTTACAGGCACAAATTTATAAAGAGGTTTGTGGAGGCTTATATTTTCAGGCACATGCTGGAAATCTGAAACAAAAACAGGAATTGCTGGAGAAACTTAGCAGAAATGGCAGCATCTATGGAGAGAAAGCAGAGTTAACATTTGGAGTCTAGTGACCCTTCTACAGACCTGGTTTTAGCACCTCTGCAAACTTTTTAAAACAGAATTATAGCTTCTTGTTTGATTGTACTGAACTTGAGTACCGTTGACTAAACATACATTTTACCAAAATTTTTTGTCTTGTACTGAACAGGACAAACTACAAGAAATGCCAACATGAAGAGAAAGAGAAGATGCTCTTCTCTGTCATCTCATACTGTATAAATGTTTTCCTCTTACATTTGTGATGACTGCAAAACAAGAAGCTTCAATAAAATGCGACTTTTTTTCTACAATAAAAGGAAAAGTGTAAGTTTTAAACAAACTTTAATTGTCTTCATGGCCAGTGGACATGAAAAGAGCAGGAACAATGCTGTGGACTGTCAGAGAGAATAGTCAGTTTTCAATATGCACCTGTCATGTAATTTCATATACTCTGAGACAGAAATCTCCCTTGATAACAAGAACTTTTGAGCTAAAATCCATGTCCAACTGGTCAGGAGAAGAATTTTAGGTTTATAAAAGCAATAATCCTTACACTTCCTTATATAAGTATTGTGGCTCACCCTGTGTTGTGATATAAAGGCAGTTCAGGGTAAAAATGTGTTGTTTTGGTTTAATATCCATATAGTCAGTTATCTGCTATGCGATTTATAGGGGACATTAATGGATTTCTTTCGAATGGATATTTTGTTCGAAGTCCTGCCAAGTGGATTTAAAATGTGATGTTTACAAAATATACTATTTACTGTTATTGGAGGAGAATAGGAATCTTCAGAAGCTGGATACTTAAATTTTCTTTTATGTTCCATTACTGCCATCATGTTAAACACCCGGCTGGCAAAGTGGCAGTACCTATCTAACATAAAGTATAAAAACAGGAATGGCTGGAGAAACGCAGCAGGTCTGGCAGTATCTGTGAAGAGAGAAACAAAGTTAAGGTTTCAAGTGCAATATGGCTTTTCTTCAGAAGACAACTTATTTTTCTTCTTTATAGAGGATTCTTCATTAGCACTGCCTTCTATGCTCCATTAAAATTACTCAGGATGCAGCAAAATTGTGACCAAATGCCCCAATACAGAGCCTTAAGTGACTGTTTAATATTTGATTTAAAATGACTACGCATAAGATTATTACAGGTACCATGAAGGGCTCTTGTGGCACCCTACTTCTCGGCTAGAAGGCCCAAGTTCAAGACTCACCTGCCCCAGAGTCATCTGTTGCACATTGATTAAAAATATCTAAAAGTGAATCAGTACCTCCTTTATTAAAATAACCATTACAGACATCAATGAATTGATTCTCATTTGGCTATTTATGTTTTTTTCTGAAACAGGTAGAGCAAAAATCCATGTTAAGTGCTGCACAGATTGTCATAGAAACGTTGTTACGATATAGGTTCAAACAATAACATGGTTGAGGCACTTTAGGCAGAAGAATTGGCCTGCCCAGTCATATGAAGACCCACGGCAGAAACCCATAATCCCTAGTTGATGCCATCCTCAAACTGCGCTACAGCTGATAATAGCAAGAATTATCACACTATAAACTTTTACAATTCTTTCACAGATGTGGGTGTTGCTGCCATAGCCAGCATTTATTGCCCATTCCTAACTGACCCTGATAATCACAGAACTGTCATAGGAAGCTGGTGCATCATGCTTACACAGGCTTTTCAAACAGGCATCATTACATAGTGCTAATTTTCTGCTATTTTTCCAATACCCTTGCACACTATTTATATCCAAGTATGCAATCAATGCCCCCTTGAATGCTTCAGATGAAGCCACACTTCCAATCAGTGCATTCCATAACCTAACTACTCTCTGAGTGTAAAAGTTTTTCTTTCATCACCCTTGCTTCTTTTGCACATCAGTTTAAATTCACGACCTCTCATTTGTGTTCCTTTTACAATCAAAAACAACTTCTTCCTCTCTACTCTATCCAGCCCCTCCATGCTTTTGAAAACCTCCATCAAATCTCACCTCAGCCTTCTCTCCAAAGAGAGCAGTCTCAATGCCTTCAAGTAATCCTCATAACTGAAGTTTCTCATCCCTAGACCACTTCTGTAAATCTCTTCCGCACTATCTCCAATACATTCATACCTTTCCTACAAAGTCTAATCTACAACTGTACACAATACTTCAGGTGAGGTCTAACAAGTGTCTTGTATAAGTTTAACATCACCTCCCTGCTCCTTGTCCAAGCTTTCCCTTTTGAAGGAATATACCTTGACTATACTTGAACCATCTGCTCTTTGAGGGTAGTTCATTGTTCAGTCGCTGTTTCTCCCACCAACATAATTCAGTAACATGGACACTTGCTACCATTCAGAATGATATAAGGTGGGCTACCTGAAGTAACATATTGCGCACAGATATAAAGTTACATGTAAGCTGCTGTTAGTCATTAGTTGTCACTCAATTGCCCAGAAAGCATTTCATCACCCAAAAGAAAACAGAGTTAATGCACACGAATGTAAATGTGCGCAGTATAGTAGATAATGTTAGGGACTTACAAACACAGATTGACATTGAGGAAATAAGATGAATAACAACAGAGACCTGGCTTAAGGAAAGACATGACTGGGTTTTAAATATTCCTGGGTATGAGTTATTCAGGGAAGATAGAAAAGGAAGGAAAGGATGAGGGATAGCGGTATTGATTAAGGAGGGCATTGAGTGTTAGAGAAAGAAATGTCTCTGAGAGTTGAAGGACAGAGCGAATTTGACTAAAGCTAAGGAATAAAAGGGGTACCATTACATTGCTTGGTATGGTTTACAGGCCATAACCAGTGTTGAGGAACCAATCTGCAAAGAAAAAACAGAGAAATGCCAACATTGTAATGTGGTTACAATGGAGGACTTCAATTACCCAAATGTAGGCTGGAATACTGGTAGTGTAAGAGCCAGTGAGTGATCCAAGATTGTGTTCAAGAGAATTTCCTATAGTAGTACACGTGCAGTCCAACAAGACAGGATGCATTGTTTGACCTGCTCTCTCCTTCAAAATAACGTGGGCCAAATGGATCGAGTGTCAATGGGGAACATTTAGGAGACAATGAGCAGAGAATCATATGATTCAGGATTGTCGTGCAGAATGGCATGCAAGATTCCAGAATAAGGAAAGTCAGTTAGTGGAGAGCTGACTTCAATGGGGCAAGAACAGAACAAGGCAGGATTTATATTAACCATATTGCTGTAGGAGTAGATTCATACATAATTCATACCTGATAAGGATGGCAGATTTCCTTCTTTTAAGGACTTCAATGAAACAGATTTTATTTATACTGGTATTTCAGTAGCTATATGACGACCATAACTGATACAAGATGATATAGAACATAGAACATTACAGCGCAGTATAGGCCCTTCGGCCCTCGATGTTGCGCCGATCTGTGAAACCAATCTGAAGCCCATCTAACCTACACTATTCCATTATCATCCATATGTTTATCCAATGACCATTTAAATGCCCTTAAAGTTGGCAGGTCTACTACTGTTGCGGGCAGGGCATTCCACGCCTTTACTACTCTCTGAGTAAAGAACCTACTCTGACATCTGTCCTATATCTATCACCCCTCAATTTAAAGCTATGACCCCTCGTGCTAGCCGTCACCATCCGAGGAAAAAGGCTCTCACTGTCCACCCTATCTAATCCTCTGATCAACTTGTATGTCTCTATTTAGTCACCTCTTAACCTTCTTCCCTCTAATGAAAACAGCCTCAAGTCCCTCAGCCTTTCCTTGTAAGACCTTCCCTCCATACCAGGCAACATCCTGGTAAATCTCTTCTGCACCCTTTCCAATGCTTCCACATCCTTCCTATAATGTGGTGACCAGAACTGTACGCAATACTCCAAGTGCGGCCGCACCAGAGTTTTGTACAGTTGCAACATGACCTCATGGCTCCAAATCTCAATCCCTCTACCAATAAGAGCTAACACACCGTATGCCTTCCTAACAACCCTATCAACCTGGGTGGAAACTTTCAGGGATCTATGCACATGGACACCGAGATCTCTCTGCTCATCCACACTACCAAGAATCTTACCATTAGCCCTGTACAGTGTATTCCCGTTACTCCACACAGGTGGAGGGACAACAAACTATTGAGGAGACGGGGAAGCTGCAGGAGGATTTAGACAGGTTAGGAGAGTGGGCAAAGAAGTGGCAGATGGAATCCATGGGAAAGTGTGAGGTCATATACTTTGGTAGGAACAATAGAGGCATAGACTGTTTTCTAAATGGTGAGAAAATTATGAAATCTGAAATGCAAAGTGACTTGGGATTCCCAGTCTTGGATTCTCTTGAGGTAAACTTGAAGGTTCAGTTGGTAGTTAGGAAGGGAAATACAATGACGACATTTATTTTGAGAGAACTAGACTATAAAAGTAGGGATGTACCTCTGAGGCTTTATAAGGCTCTGGTCAGACCACTTTTAGAATATTGTGAGCAATTTTGGGCCCCATACTTCAGGAAGGATGTACTGGTCCTGGAGTGGTTCCAGAGGAGGTTCATGAAAATAATCACAGGAGTAAAAGGCTTAACATATGAGGAACGTTTGAGGACTCTGGGTCTATACTCGATGGAATTTAGAAGGATGAGGGAGAATCTAATTGAAACATACAGAATACTGAATGGCCTGGACAGAGTTGATGTTGGGAAGATGTTTCCATTGGTGGGAGAGACTATGACCTGAGGGCACAGCCGTAGAGGAAAGGGAAGATTCTTTAAAATGGAGATGAAGAGAAACGTCTTCAGCCAGAGAGTGGTGAATCTGTGGAACTGTGGAGGCCAGGTCATGGAGAATATTTAAGACAGAGATAGAGAGGTTCTTGGTTGTCAAAGGGAAAAAAAGTTATGAGGTGAAAGCGGTTGAGAAACTTATCATCCATGATGAATGGCAGAGCAGACTCGATGCCCTAATTTCTGCTCCTATGTCTTATGGTCTTCAGATTTAAATTCCCAATTTATTTAATTAATTTAAACTTTCCATCTCCCACGGTGGGATTTGAAATTATGTGTTCAGATTGCAAATACAGGCTCCCAACTTATTAATTCAATAACATACACATTTCCTACTATTCAGAATGATACAAGTTGGACTGCCTGAAGTAATTTCTTGTGAACAGATATAAAGTTATGATCAACAGTAACTTTCATGTAAGTAATGTCTTTTAATATCAGAAAATATCTCAAAACACTTCGCAGAGGGGTAATCAGACAAAAACAAAACTGATCCAAAGAAGGGGTGACTGAATGCTTGGTTTGATGTTCTGTTAAAAACCAAGGTGAATAAATATTTACCTCTACAAGATTTGGTAGAAAATTTAAAAAAAATGAATTGTGAAACAGCAGCAAAGGGCAGACTAATTGGCTTTCCGCACATCAATAAACATCATTTTATGCAGTATTGAATGGAATACAAAATACTGCATGACAGTCTATCAAGTGAGTAATAGGATTATATGTTTTGTTTCTATCTTTAACTTGGAGAATTGATTTTGACAAATGTCTGATCCACTTCGACAACAAATGCTAAATTCTGCCATGCTCTACTAGGCTGAACCCATCCACAATCACAGCTTTGTAAGTTTGAAAATTGTTTTTCCTTCCAGTGATGCATTTGTTAATTGCATTGATAATTACATTGATAAATGTACTATCATAATTGGTTTGTAGCCTTGTTTCAAGAAATTCTCATTAATCGTATAAATGCATTGTGGCAGCTACTTAATGTTTCTGTTGTTCTTTATCAGTGAACATAAAAATATTATGCAGGATGGCCTTATGTAAACATGCACAACTTTATTGGAAACAATTCACTCCAGACAAAATGGGGGCAAGTTTCCTGTTTATACAAACACATGTGTTTTCTTTAATTCATTCATTCCCAGATGTGGACTGAGCTGAAATGGCTGGCTTTATTGCCTCTGTTATGGAGTGGAGAAATGTACAATCATTTCTCAGTTTACTCACCTTTCAGCTGACCGTGCAAAATATATTTTTGAGAAGGAATTTTGTGACTTCATTCAGCAGACATGAAAACATGTCTTCTTGTAAGTTTAAATCCGAAGAAAGGATAATTGTTTATTTCTCACAACATCCGCGTTGCTGTCATAAATCTAGTAGATGGCACACACTGCAATCGATGTGCCACTGAGAGAGCGAGTGAATATTTAAGGTGATGGGTGGGGTGCTAATTAATTGAGTCTCCCCTGAATGCACTAAATTGAGGGGAATAAGGTGAGTGGGGAGCCATTCCCATCCTCCACACCCAATCTTGGCTCTGCACTCTGAAGAAATTTGCCCAATTTATGTCCAAAATGAATGCACAGGAGGTGCAGCACAGTACTTTGTGGACATCCAGTCATTTCAATCTGATGGTTCTCTATTCACCATGACCAGATAAATATCTCAGTACAGGAACAGGAAAAAGTGTTCATTTTGTTTAATTTTGCCTGATTATATCTCCCTGACTTCAGCTTCTCATGCAAAAAGGCTAATTTGGACAAGCCATAGCAGTCACCTACTAGGTAAGAAATCTCTGTTCAGATATGTCTCTTGACTGTGAACATCAACTGGACAATTGATTACATAAAGGTAATGGCTAAATCATACTCTGCCCTCATTAGAAACCCACTTCCTACAGACAAAGAGGGTGGCCATGGGCACCCACATGGGCCAAAGCTATGCCTGTCGCTTTGTAGGATACATAGAATCCGTAGCCTCACAGGCCCTATCCCCCAACTCTTCCTCCGCTACATCGATGACTGTATCGGCGCCGCCTCGTGCTCCCATGAGGAGCTTGAACAGTTCATCAACTTTGCTAACACCTTCCTCCCCAACCTCAAATTCACCTGAACCATCTCTGATACCTCTCTCTCCTTCCTGGACCCCTCTGTCCCCATCTCTGGTGACCACCTCGAAACCGATATCTATTTCAAGCCCATCGGCTCCCACAGCTACCTGTACTACACCTCGTCTCACCCACCTTCCTGCAAGAAAGCGACACCCTACTCCCAATTTCTCCGCCTCCGCTGCATCCGCTGCCAAGATGGGGCGCTCCACTTGCATATCCCAGATGTCCTCTTTATTTCAAGGACCACAACCTCCCCCCTCCGGTGATCAAAAATGCTCTCGACTGCATCACTTGCGTTTCCTGCACCTCTGCCCTCACATCCCCTCCCCGCAACAAAAACAAAGACAGAGTCCCCCGTGTCCTCATATATCATCCCATCAATCTCTGCATCCAAAGTATCATTCTCCGCCACTTCCGCCACCTACAATCCGACCCTACAACCAGAGATTTATTTCCCTCCCCGCCCCCTCTGCCTTTCGTAGGGACCGCGCTCTCAGCGACTCCCTAATCCGCTCCACACTCCCCACTAGCCCCACCACCCACGGCACCCTTCCCTGCAACCGCAGGAAGTGCTACACCTGCCCCTACACCTCTTTCCTCACCTCCATTCAAGGCATAAAACAAACCTACCACATCAGACAGAGGTTCACCTGCGCATCCGTCAATGTGGTCTATTGCATCCGCTGCTCCCAATGTGGCCTCCTCTATATTGATGAGACCAAGCGAAGGCTCGGAGTCTGTTTTGTGGAGCACCTGCACTCTGGTCGTGACAAATGACAAAACCTTCCAGTCGTGAACCACTTCAACTCCCCCTCCCATTCCCTGGGTGACATGTCCATCCTGGGCCTCCTCCAGTGTCACAATGATGCCACCGCAAACTGGAGGAGCAGCACCTCATACTCTGCCTCGGGAGCCGACAGTCAAATGGCCTAAACATAGATTTCACCAGTTTTAAAATCTCCCCACTCCTGGCCTCATCCCATGTTCGACCCTCCCTCTCATCCCCACCTCCTTGACCTGACACAACCTGTCCATCTTCCCTCCCCCTTCACTGATCAATCCCACCACTCCCTACCTGCATTCACCTATCACCATCCCACCTATCCTCTCTAGCCCCACCCCTCCTCTCTCTATTTATTTGTGAACTCCCTTGCCTCTCCTCATTTCTGAAGAAGAATCCAGACCCAAAACGTCAACTTTCCTGCTCCTCTGATGCTGCCTGGCCTGCTGAGTTCCTCCAGCTCCACACTGTGTTATCAATACAAATAGTACAGATCATTTATCAAATTATTTATAGCTATATGATTATTTTCTATTAATAATTAAGTACTGATTAGCATATATGTTCATTATGATACAACTGATACTTTGCAAATAATTTATAGTAGATAATTAATTAACTCAATGACTTGGAAGTTATTAATTAATATATTTAAGGTGACAGCACAGTGATAGTAGACGGGTAGGAGTGAATACCATGAGGAATTCTCCAAATTGACTCCAGACTCCATAAAGTCTAATGATAATGTGTTAAACGTGTACAAGGAATCTTCCAGCTCCTCTACGTTGAATGCCACTTAGAACAAGCGCTGAGGCCCACAAGGACACAGAGTTTATCTGGGTGAGGGATGTCCATTATCAAGAATTTCTTGATAACACCATTACTGACTTGAAGGATATTACTGTGAGACTGAGCCTACAAAATGCAGTGAGAGAACCAAAACAACAGGAAAAAATATATTTGATCTTTCCCATACAAAATTACCTGTCTCAGATGCATCTGCCCATGACCGTCAATAGGAATGAGTACTGCAAAATCCTTATGGAAATAAATTCCTGTCTTTGCACTGAAGTTACCCTCAATTGTATTGAGTGGTACTGTCTCTGTGCTAGATTGAATATAGTCAGAACAGATCTAGCAGCTCACAACTAGTCATCCATGATAGCAGGAACTGCAGATGCTGGAGAATCTGAGATAACAAGGTGTAGAGCTGGATGAACACAGCAGGTTAAGTAGCATCAGAGGAGCAGGAAGGCTGACATTTCAGGCCAAGACCCTTCTTCAGAAATGGGGGAGGGTAAGGGGGTTCTGAAATAAATAGGGAGAGAGGGGGAGGCAGATAGAAGATGGATAAAGGAGAAGATAGATGGACAGGAGACAGACAGGTCAAAGAGGCGGGGGTGGAGCCCGTAGAGGTGAGTGTAGGTGGGGAGTTAAGGTGGGGTTTAGGGCCAGTGTAGGTATGGAAGAGGGATTGCGTGGAACAATCCCTCTTCCATACCCACACTGGCCCTAAACTCCATCTCTTCCTCCGTTACATTGATGACTGTATCAGCGCTGCCTTGTGCTCTCATGAGGAGCTCGAACAGGTCATCCACTTCACCAACACCTTCCACCCCAACCTTAAGTTTACCTGGACCATCTCCAATACATCACTCTCCTTCCTGGACCTCTCTGTCTCCATCTCTGGCAACCACCTGGAAACCATTATCCATTTCAAGCCCACCGACTCCTACAGCTACCTAGATTACACCTCCTCCCACCCACCTTCCTGCAAAAATGCCATCCCCTATTCCCAATTCCTTCGCCTCCTCCACATCTGCTCCCAGGATGAGGCATTTCTCTCCCGTACATCTCAGATGTCCTCATTTTTCAAGGACCGCAGCATTCCCCCCCTCAGTGGTCAAGAACGCCCTCGACTGTGTCTCCCGCATTTCCCGCAACTCATTCCTCACACCTCCTCCCCGCAATTACAACCAAAACAGAATCCCCCTCGTCCTCACGTACCACCCCACCAACCTCCGGGTCCAACGCATCATCCCCCGACACTTCCGCCATCTGCAATCCGATCCCACCACCAAAGACATTTTTCCCTCCCCTCCCTTATCGGCCTTCCGCAGGGACCACTCTCTCTGTGACTCCCTTGTCCACTCCACACTCCCCTCCAGCCCCACCACACCTAGCACTTTCCCCTGTAACCGCAGGAAGTGCTACACCTCCCACCTCACCCCCATCCCAGGCCCCAAGAAGACATTCCACATCAAGCAGATGTTCACCTGCACATCTGCTAATGTGGTATACTGCATCCGCTGTTCCCATTGTGGCCTCCTCTACATCGGGGAAACCAAGCGGAAGCTTGGGGACCGCTTTGCAGAACACCTACGCTTGGTTCGCACTAAACAACTCCGCCTCTCATTCCTCAGATGACATGTCCATCCTGGGCCTCCTGCAGTGCCACAACGATGCCACCCGAAAGTTACAGGAACAGCAACTCATATTCCGCTTGGGAACCCTGCAGCCCAATGGTATCAATGTGGACTTCACAAGCTTCAAAATCTCCCCTCCCCCCACTGCATCCCAAAACCAGCCCAGCTTGTCCCCGCCTCCCTAACCTGTCCTTCCTCCCACCTATCCCCTCCTCCCACCACAAGCCCTACCCCCATTTCCTACCTACTAACCTCACCCTGCTCCCTTGACCTGTCTGTCCTCCCTGGACTGACCTATTCCCTCCTTAACTCCCCATCTACACTCACCTTTACTGGTTCCATCCCTGCCTCTTTGACCTGTCTGTCTCCTCTCCACCTATCTTCTCCTCTGTCCCTCTTCTATCTGCCGTCCCCCTCTCCCTATTTATTTCAGAACCCCCTTCCCCTCCCCCATTTCTGAAGAAGGGTCTAGGCCTGAAACGTCAGCCTTCCTGCTCCTCTGATGTTGCTTAGCCTGCTATGTTCATCCAGCTCTACACCTGAGCAACCACGATGTACTATGGGCCACTAGTAGCATCAGAATTATATTCAGCCACAGGTCAATACCTCATGGCCTGACATAACCCTGTCTCAGTGAGGAATGTTAGAGAACATGCCAGGAACAGCTCCAGGCCACGGTGCCAAATAGATGAAGCTACAACACAGGAGTAAGTTCTTGCCGAACAGCAGAAGCAGTGTGTGATTGACAAACCTAAGCAATACCGTGAACTAATGGTTCAGATCAAAGCTCTGTCTGCTGTCAAATTCAATTGTGAATGGTGGTGACTAATTACACAACTCACATGTGAAGAAAGCTTCATATATGTCGCCATCTCCAATGTTGAAGGAGCCCAATAAGTACATCAGCACAAAAAAGGTCAAGGCTAAAGCATTTGCAAAAATAAATACTCAGAGATGCCAAGTGAATTGACCA
The DNA here is from genome assembly GCA_024137785.1 of Ginglymostoma cirratum. Lineage (NCBI taxonomy): Eukaryota > Metazoa > Chordata > Chondrichthyes > Orectolobiformes > Ginglymostomatidae > Ginglymostoma > Ginglymostoma cirratum. The sequence continues at coordinate 30,536,235 of JAHRHZ010000046.1, forward strand.
TGCATTCAAACTTGTTTCTCCCACACCAATCTTGTAGTTCCCACTACAGGCAACTCCAAAGGTAGATCACCACTATTTTCCCAACAACAATGGCAGATGGATAATAAATACTTGGCATTCCAGATGCCACTTGTGAAAGAAAAATGAATTAGTAAATAAGGAATACATCCTGTTCTGATATTCCTGGATTTCTTCTTATTTTTGGGTTTCAGCTTCACAAGTTGCAGTGAAGGATGAAGATGTCCTAAAGTGCATTTTAAATTTAGCTGCAAAGATTGAATGCCAAGTCTATTGGCAACTAAATCAACTTTAGAAAATAAAAGTTAATGGCAGTCTCTGTCTATTACTTGCTGACAACAGCCAAGTTGACATTTGTGCAACCTTTGTCCTACACATGCACAATCTCAGATTTGACATTATAGTCAGAAGACACGTCAACACAACCTCTCTCAAGACATGTCAACATAATTTCTCTCAAAGTTGGAGAGTGAAGCTTTGATCAGATTTTGTCCTACATCTTCTTATTAAAAAGCACTAAGGAAGATGGTTTTGCAATCCAACTTGTTTACCATGGTATCAGTGCTAGCTTTTTGGATTTCAGTAAGTTGACCTTCTTTGACAGGAATAATTGTAAATGCCTCAAGCATTGTATTGTTATGTTTAAGAGGCATCATATGTGCTTGGCCATGAAAATACATATTTCACCTGTCTTCGATAAAAGAGATAAAATCTAGAGCTGCAGAATTCTTTATCAATAAGCAACGATGTGTTCAAATTGGATTGCAGTTCCAATTTAATAAAAATTGTTGAATCACTAACCAAAAAGAGGAATGGCGAAACCAAGAAATACCTTAAGACTGAAAAATACATTTCTGTGCTCCCCCAAAGTAAGATTATATCATTAATTGGTTAGATACCTGAGATCAGCTCCCAGCAACAGATTTCCTACAATATTCCAAATCTAGTGGGTATAGATATTTTTATTGTATTTGTCTAATTTCTAAGTGTTGCCAAGTCAATTACACAAATTAAGGTAGGACATAAAAAGTTTTGATATCTTCCTCAGATGTTTGAATTTCAAAAAAGCTAATAGCCTGGATAGCTTGGAGCTTACAAACTTGACTCTTAAGTTGTAATTGCTTTTTTTTTAATTACAATTGTGGCACATTTGAGAAGTGGGCAAGAAAAGAATGCTGCCAGGATGGAAACTTTTTTTAGCCATTAATGGAAATGAAACAGTAACAATAGCTAGATCATGATGAAGTGCTGTTCAGTTACAAATTTGGTTTCTGCAAGCCTCAGCCGAGCTATCTTCAGAAACATCTTCAAGTACACTAAAGCCAAGTGTGGCAATGTTCGCTAATCGTTGCATTGTTTAGTTCCAATTGAGTCTCCTCAGATAATGAGGCAGACCATGTCAACATGCATTAAGACCGGGTGAACGTTCAAGATTGCAATGACGAATGCCATTAATACTCATGTGACTCAAGTGCCTGACCATCATTCTAGGTAAAAAAGCAACATATTTTAAAAAATTCGTTCATGGGATGTGGGCATCAATGGCTGGGCCAACATTATTGCCAATATCTAGTTGCTTTTGAGAAGGTAAAGTGAGCTGCCTTCTTGAACTGCTGCAGTCCATTTGCAGTAGGTAGACCTATAATAATACTGTAGGGGAGAGAGTTCTAGGATTTTGACCCAGCGACGCCGAAGGACCTGAGTCATATGTCCAAGTAAAGGTGCTAGCTGGCATGGAAGGATACTTGCAGGTGGCAGTGTTCCCAAATACCTGTTGACCTTATCCTTTTAGATGGTCATTGGTTGTTGGTTTGAAAAGTTCTGTTTAAAGACCCTTGTAGAATTTCTGCAATGCATCTTGTAGGCAATACAATATGCTGCTACTGAATATTGGTGGTGGAGGGAGTGAATGTTTGTGGATGTGGTGCCATTCAGGCAGGCTGCTTTGTTCAAGGTTATGCCAAATTTCTTGAGTGTTGTTGGAGCAGCACCCATGAAGGCAAGTGGAGAATAGTTCATCACATTCCTGACTTGTGCCTTGGAGGTGGTGGACAAACTCTGGGGAGTCAGCAGGTGCAGTAACCGTTGTGAGATTCCTAGCCTCTGACCTGATCTTGTATCCATAGTACTGAGAGGGCCAGTCCAGCTCAGGTTCTGGTCAATGGTAAACCCCAGGATGTTGATATTGGAGAGTTGAATGCTAGCAATACTGTTGAATGCCTGGATATTTTAAAGATACTGCTGCATTTGGACATGGACAGTTTGAGTATCTAGGAATTGCAAATAGTGCTAAACATTGTAAAATAATTAGCAAACATCCCACTTCTGACTTTGTATAGAGTGACAGTCATTGAGGAAGCAGCTGAAAATGACTGGGCCAAAGGTAACCGTTGCAGATTACACTCTTAATGTAACTCTCACATCACTGTGGTATCATACAGACCTAGAAATCATTCTGAAAGACATGTTTGTAGTAGATCTCGAAAACAATAAAATCTAGGCCAAGGTTTTGCACAAAAGCAATATGATGTTTTAGAATGAGGCCTATGATGAGGGCACAACCATGGAAATGCAGAAAGGCCTAGGTCTCCTCTGCAGGCTCAAAACAGAAATTCCTCAATTTGCAACTATCAGATTTCAGTGCATTCCAGGCTGAGGCAGTCAAAGTGCTGTGGCTGATGGGAAGGTTTGACATATCAAGATAGCATGCAAGAGTAGAGGAAACAGTTTCAGGTTGTGGGAAAACTCCAGGTTGCAGTTGTGTACCGAGTCAAGACCATGATAGATCTAAAGCCTGTTCAAGAGTCTGTAAATCCTCAAATGCTCCTAAGATAGATGTGCAAACAGAAGTTAAGATTATCAAGCATGAATCAGAAGCATTCATTCAGACAGCAAGAATAACAGCACATGGAAAGTGAGAGTAATAGGGCTAAAGATACAATCCCAATGTCTGCAGAAAAATGAAAGTCAAAGCCTACATTCACCATTGATACAGCTAAAACAGAGTTGCTTTCCTTCAAGAAGAATACCAGAAGTCCATAGGGCACATTTCCTTAGATAATACTGATAGGAAACTGACTAATTACTCCAATAACAATATTCCAGTGTTTGGTGAAGTTAGGGTAGAATACACCCTTTACTTACAATCTATTTTATGTAAAGGACCAAAATATCCTTCACGGGAACAAACCAGCTTAAGAATCGCTAAATAGTTCCTGCACAAGAAGAGATGATTCAGCCAAATGAATCTGCTTTGGCTTTGCCAAAGAAGCAATTTACCTAGTGCCACTCCTGCACCTTTTTCTTTTTCAGATAATAATCAATATTATCCTAAATGACTTGAATAAAGATGCTTCGGCTATAGTCTAAAGCCTTACTTTCCAGATTTGAGCTATTCATTGTGCAAGAATATTTTTCCTTCTTTTTTTGCCAATTACATCAAAATATGTGCTCTTATCTTCTCAATCGTTCCACTGGCATGGAATTGTCCCTGTCTACCCTGTCTCGAATCCCTGTCTATCCTGTCTAGAATCCTCATGGTTTTATTCCTCGGTGAAATCTGCTCTGAAACTGCTATTATCTTTGGAAAACAATCCCAACTACTCCCACCCACCTACGTAACTGCAGTTCTTCATCCCTTCAATTCTTTTTCCCAAGCATTTTTCAAATCTTTTCTGCACATTTTCTAACGCCTTCAAATCTTGTTACAATTTGGTGGCTAGAATTGGATGCAGCACTGCAGCAGAGGCCAAAGCAGTAAGCTATAAAAGTTTGACATAACATCATTTTCCTCTGTATTCCATCCCTATCAATATAGCCAAGCATACCATTTCCTTTATTAACCTGTATCTTACCTTATCCTGCCACCTTTAATAACTCATGTTCATATACATCCACGCCCCTTTGTTTTTGTACCACTTTTATTTCATATTGCCTCTCCCCATTCTTACATTGCCACCTATTCCCTATTCCAGCAGATGTTTTCGTACTTTTGAAGTTCTGTCCTTTGCTATTTACAATACTTCCAAGTGTATATCATCTCCACATTCTGAAATTTGAGCTTGGTACATACCAACAAGATACAGTTAAACTCGGCTGAGTTATTTACAGTAGGGATAAATGACAGTTTGTCTGACTTGCGAATCTGTTAAGTGTGCATAAAGTAATGTTTTGAGCAAGGAAGACTTTGGAAATTCTCATAATTGATTACCAGATATTGAGTTGGTTAAATCTGGAGCTGGAGGAGCGTAGCAGGTCACACAATATCTGAGGAGCAGATTTTCCTTCTCACCTGTCCAATTGACCAATTTCTACAACTCCCGACTGCATCCACCTGTCATCATCCCACCTCCCTTCCCACAGCCCCACCCGCCTCCCTCTCTTTATTTCTGAGCTCCCTTCTCCATCACTAGTCCTGATGAAGAGTCCCAAACAAATTGTTTTGACTTTCCTGCTTCTCAGATATTGTCTCACCTGCTGTGCACTTCCATCTCTACATTTTATCGACTCTGACTTCCTGCATCAACAGTCCTTACTATGTACCAGAGACTGAGTACAACTTTGCCATTGAAGACTGCAGGAACTGTGCCACTCCAATTCGATCAGAGTAAAACTCCAAAATATACAAATAATTTGAGTACCTTTTACCATTTTTGGTCAGATAAGCATCTCGTTATCCAAATTCCAAACTTGCTTCACACAAATATAAGAAACAAATATCCATTCTAGATCATTTAATGTTGATAATATTTCCTTCGCCGAGTCAATGAACAATTAATCTTATCCTGGATGTTATTTTTCCTCATTCACTATCAGTATCTACCACCTCCCTGTCTCTACTCTTTTCCTAAGTCCAAGGACAATCTAGAATGTTTTTGTTAACATTAACTTTTATTTGTATAAGATTACTTACACATGCCTGCAGACACTAATCTTTAGTATCCAAAAGGTTCATGTAGTACAAGTTTCATTAATTGAATTCTGCGATTTTGCCTTCACTATGAAAATCTCTACGTAGCTTTCATAGTCTAATTTTATTCTAACAAACGAAATAATAATATTAAACAGCACATGGCTAATGTTGAGATTAAAGACAGTGGTGTACAGGCACCCTTTAGCAAGACTAGGCCAGCGCTTTATGCGCAATTACAGCAGTAAGTGAAGAGTTAGATAAAGGTCATGAGTCAGTATGAGGACCGCCTGAGTGATGCAGAAGACGCTGGGACCCCAAACACACCTCCAATGCGACTTCCATGAGTCTGAGCTGCTGGGCCCATTCCAGCCCGAGCTGCTGGGCCCATTCCAGTCCGAGTTGCTGGGCCCATTCCAATCAGTGCTGCTGGGCCCATTCCAGTCCGAGCTGCTGGGCCCACTCCAGTCCGAGCTGCTGGGCGCATTCCAATCTGTGCTGCTGGGCACATTCCAGTCAGTGCTGCTGGGCACATTCCAGTCTGAGCTGCTGGGACCACTCCAGTCCGAGCTGCTGGGCCCTTTCCAGTCCGAGCTGCTGGGCACATTCCAGTCTGAGCTGTTGGGCCCATTCCAATCCGTGCTGCTGGGCACATTCCAATCCGTGCTGCTGGGCCCATTCCAGTCGGTGCTGCTGGGCCCATCCCAATCCGAGCTGCTGGGCCCATTCCAGTCCGTGCTGCTGGGCCCATTTCAATCTGAGCTGCTGGGCCCATTCCAGTCGGTGCTGCTGGGCCCATTCCTGTCCGTGCTGCTGGGCCCATTCCAATCCGAGCTTCTGGGCATATTCCAGTCTGAGCTGCTGGGCCCATTCCAGTCGGCCCACTCACCTCTCCCGTTACCACAATGAAGCTATTCACCAGTGAATGAGGGAATGAATTGTAACATTTCAAAGTTAGCTAATGACACAAAATGAATTATGAATGGTGTGAATGATGTAAAGAGGTTTCAAGGTAATATACACAAGTTGAGTGAGTAGGCAAATATAGTAGGAGATGCAGTGTAAGGTAAATAAGTGTGACGTATCCATTTCAGCAGGAAAAACTGAATTGCAGAGTACTGTTTAAATGGTTAAAAATTGGACAATTGTAATGTATAAAGCGATCTGGGTAACCTTGTACACCAATCACTGAAAGCAATCTTGTAGAAGCAACAAGTAATTAGGAAGGTATATGATATTTGGCCTTGATTGCAAGAGAATTTGAGTTCAGGAGCAAGGGTGTCTTATTGCAGCTGTACAGAGCCTTGGTATGTTTACATTTGAAGTATTGTGTGCAATTTTGGTTTCCCGACCTATTTAAAGATATACTCGCCGTAAAGGGAGAGCAGCAGTTGTTCACCAGAATGATGCCTGGGATGGAAAAGTGGAGATTCGATCAACTAAGCCTGTGTTCATTAGAGTTCAGAAAAATGAAAGTGGATCTCATTGAAACATATACGATTCTGATAGGGTTGCACAGCTTGGATATCTGGATGTTGTTTCTCCTGTCTGGTGGTGCGGGGCTGCTTTGACAAAGGGGTTGTTAGTGGTGTGTAGCGATGGTGCGTGGCGGGTGTGCTGGAACAAGGGATCACAGTCTCAAGATTATGGGATAGACCGTTTCATATTGAGGTGAGGAGAAATTTTGTCACTCATCGGCTCGTGAACCTGTGGAATTTTTTTTTTCCATACAAGGCTATGGAGGCTAAGTCATTGAATATTTCTTAGCTGTTAAGGGATTTTTAGACAATAAAGACATTAATGGGAAGAGAGTGGGAGAATGGTATTGGGATAGAGGATTAACCAGGATCATAATGAATGGTAGAGAAAGCTCAATAGGCCAAATGGCCTGCTCCTGCTCCTATTTTCCATGAATGTCTGTGATTGAAATTGTTAAAAAGACATTCCGAGCATTCAGGTATCTGCTGAAGATTGGAAAGGCTCGCTCGGTGTCATGTAGATCATTTGCCTGAAAGAGGAAGCCTGACAAAAGGACAGCATCTTAAATCTGCTGTCCTTCCATTTTTTCTCCTGCAGCCTAAAGTAAAAGTCAAGAGGAAATTGAAAGTTTGCTGGGGTCACAATGTCCACGACTATAGCAAAGTGAATCGATGGCTTTGATTAAGATAGCCCAATCAATGTCACAGTCACAGCCATTAAGTGGAGTTGGTAGTCAAAGTAACTTTCTGATTTGACACTGTATTGAGAAACCAGAGTCGATCAAATTAGAATGAAAGTAGAAAACGTTTCCAGGCTCAAAGCAGAAGTCAAACAGGCTTACATGGAAGCCTATACGAATGCAGTAGTAAATTCTTTTCATCTTGTCACAATATAATACTTTCATCAAGTTAAGGGAATGACATTTATTTTCCAAGTAAATTACTCTGGTATCGGTGATCATATATATTTTGATTCTGATTACAGCAGAAATGATTTAGCAACCCAATGTGTTAAATTTGAAGTATTGCTGATATTGGTTTAGTCATTTTGGGATAGATCTTCCAGTCTCAAGGGAGCTATCAAAGAGGCTTCTTTTAGGAAGGGGAATGGCTTCTGAGATGATTTTCCCACTGCTACTGTGTGACTGCATCCATTGGGTGAATCCTGCATAATCCTGGAAAGGTCAGTAGGTAATGTTTTGTCCAATCTGAGATAGAAATAGGGATTCTGACCTATATTGGATGATTGGACCATTGTTTGCTTGGTGACTATTTATATCATTTCACTTCTGATGCAAAGTTGTTTTTTTATAAATGGAGAGGGAGTGTAGTAAACTGCGAGATCTGAGCATTTGCTCATAGTAACCTCTCTGCAATCTCCTCTGGATAGGTGTCAATAAGATAGTTTAATAATTGCAGCCTAAAATTGAACATGTGGTGATGCAACACAGCGACTAACACAACAGCAGCCAATATTGTCAAAGACCAGCAAGGACAATATTATAAGGTATTTTTGTTCCAGTTACCCCATGTTACAATCTTCTATAATTTCACTTTAAAAAGCATATAAAGTTAAATCAAGGTGTCTAACAAGTCCAAATACCATAATCTGATCGATTTGCATGACTTTACAGTTCACATAACTTTTGTTTTGACCAGCTAGTCTGAAAGTAAAAATCTGAAAATATTAAACAATAAACGTATTTTATGCAAAAAGTAATTAAACCACTAAAACATGGTCATCTGTTGAAATATCAAATGGATTATTTTGATTGTATCCATTATGTGTGTTGAACAATTTAAGAAAATATATAGTTACGACTATAATTATGGTTGAATCGTGTTTGACAAAGCAATCATTGCAATGGGAGAAAAAAAGATAAGATTTAATACATGAACTTTTAAATTTTCATCAGGGTTATGCTTGGTTTTAGTACGTTGGAACTAATTGTATGAATGCAACACTGATGGACTGATTAGTAAAAACAAATGGCATATTGGAATTATTAGGTATAAAATGCAGAATTCAGTCTGTGGAAATAAATTGTTGCCTTCAATGCCTGAGCAGAAATCTGGTGTAGCAGACTGTTCCCCAGCTTTCAATGTCAAGCAGCTGAGTTAAAAAAGCACTTCAGACCTCTGCGTAACCACATAGCTTATCACCCACGCAGTAAGACTGGAAAAATAAGTATTATAATCACAGAAATCATGTTTGGGGTGATGCTCTGGTTTACAGGCACTGAAAGCCTTCCAAGATGGCGGGGGAGTAGCACAATGTGAGGGCTCCTCAGTCCAGGAGCCTGGAGCTCATCTACTCCATCGTCTTTATTTTTCATTCTACACTTTTTTTAGTTTTTTGTTTGTTATGGTACCTTACCTTCCTTTAACACCTTCATTGGAAGGCATCTTCTCTCGGCCCAGGAACAGCGACAAGGTGGGGCAGCCCAGAATGGCGGTAGAAGCTCGGTGCCTGGTGGGGCGGTCTCCCAGTGTGGTGGTCTTGTCACTGCATGGGGGTCTTGTCCCAGCATGGGGGTCTTCTTCAGTGGCTTTTGGGCATTCAAGCAGCCTGCTGTGGATGTCTAGTCCCGCATGGAGATCTTGTCTTGCCTTTGGAGGCAACTTCCAGGTCTTCCAGCATGGAGATCTATTCATGGCATGGAGGTCTCGTTTTGGAGTAGTGCAGCGGCTTTGGCCTAGTTTTCTAGCATACCCTGAACCTAAAAGAGCCATTAATTGAACTGTGATGACTTTTTATATTTTTTTCTTCTTATTTATGACTTCTGTCGTTAATGTAGGTGCTGTGGTATGAAGACTTATAAAACTTTTCACTTTTTTTTGTAAAAATACGTGTGACAATAAATTCCTATGCTATTCTATTCTGTTCTATTCTATTCTATTTTGGTAGCAATCTAAGTAAAGATCATAGTCACTACTCAAGTGAAAGAACAGAAATTCATTAAAATCGAGCCTTAAATTACTGCTGTTGATAATATAACCTGTCCAATCAAAATGCAATTCTTAATATTCTTATCCATCAGTCTGATAGACCTTGTAAGAAATGTATTATAATCGATCCTGATGAATTTAGTCCTACTACGTTCAAATGTATTAATGGCAGATAATCAGGCCAGAAAATAAACCAAAATTAGCAATATTTTCCCCACGATTAATATTATTAGTTGACATTTTTCTGAACAGCAAAGATTTTAATGAAAACTGTCATGTTCCTACCAGCACTTGACAACAATATATTTATGCATTAAAAGTTCAAAAATGAAAATTGAAATATGAAGCTTGAAAGCCTATGATATTTAACTAAAGTTGAGCTCAAATTCAAAATAGATTTAAAATCCTTGTAATTATTCCTGAGGCTGAACCTTTCCTTTTAGTATTGCACAAGGCCCACAGATACACAATCTTATCTTCCATAAAAGCTGAGATATTATAAATATTTGCATTGTTGTTATGTTCTGCTGGATACACCATTTTTAAATCCATCACATATAAATTGCCTCAGTAAAATAGTTATTGCCTCAAATGGCTTGTGGGTGATAATTTATTGTAAAAGGCCACTGAGCAGTATCTTCCTTCTCTGTTTTAGCATATTTGTCTTTGTTTAATGTTTAGTATGATAAATTGAGCTGAAAACATTACAGTTAGGTGAACAGGAAAAGCAACAATGTATCTCTTTAACTGATGAGATTGAAGAATTGTGAAACTAAGGCCACAATGACTGTGAAGAAAATGTAAATAGGGCCCGGATTGTACGTTCTCCACTGATGGGTTTGATGGTGCAGAGTCATGTTAAATCCACTGCCTACTGCCCACACTTGTCCCATGACATTTAATGTTCACATAAGGGCTCTAGTGATTGGAACAAGGTCAGCCAGGTGGACCTCATAGAATATGAGTTCCCTCACTGGGGCTGTTCACCTGGTCCAATCAGGGAGCCCTGGCTGACAGATAGAAACCGGAGTGGCAAAGGTTATGTTCACTCTGAGAGCTGGCTCTGAGAATGCCAAACCAGTGTCAACTACTATGCACATGTAAATAAATGGTGACTTGGTGACGGTGTACCAGCCTCTGTGGAGTTATTTCAATGGCCTCATCCTGTCATTATTGGCATTTAACTGGTAGTTGGAGAGGCCAAGCACAGCAACTAGCCCACCCTACTTCCCTGGGTGTGGTTGTGTTGTGCAAGGCCTAAACTGGCCACTTGTAGCAACTGGAGCTACTTGACAGCCTCAAGTTGTATGCAACTTCTGAAGAAGGGTCACTGGGCCTGAAGTGTTAACTCCGCTTGCCCTCCAAAGAAGCTACCTGACCTGCAGAGTGCTTTTTTTCCCAGCAATTCCTGTTTTTGTTTCCAGCATCCACAGTTCTTCATTTTATTTTTGTATGTAGACAACCCATCCCACCTGCTGAACTCTCATGCCCCTCAACTTCTTGTTTAACCTCTTATTCAACAAATTGGAACAAAAACCGAAAGTGCTCAAGAAACTCAGTAGGTCTGGCAGCATCTGTAGAGAGAAAAAGAAGAACCAAAATTTTGAATCCAATGACCCTTCATCAGAAGTGAAAGCAGTTGGGAAAGGATGGTATTTATGCCAATGACAAGGGACGGGGTAAGACAAGGAATGAATAGACTCCGAAGCCTCTTTGTGCTTCAGTTTGTCAAACTGAATGAGCCGAACTGTAAACTGCAGAGAAAGGCCAGAGACTTTGCACATAATAAATACTGTGAATGCATTCAAAATGAAACTGGATCGACTGGCCCAGTTTTAAAACATAAAATGCTGCGACATTTCTCGAACCTGTACAAAATACTGTATAAAAATCAAAGACAAAGAGAAAAGGTTTCACCCAGAAAACATCTGTACCCAACTGTGGAAGTTAATAGGGGAATTCAGCAAGTGATTTCATGAATTCAATGTATGGACGCAAATCGTCATACTTGTCTCAAATCCATTCCTTCAAGTAGACATAAAAACATATAGACAAGGAACAAGTGTAGGCCGCTCGACCATTATCTACTCAAAAGATCATGGCTGATCTGGTTTTAACTTTGACTCTACATTCCTGCATATTCAGATATTGATGGGTTGGCTACTAAATTACATCAGGTGTTTGACTTACAAAGCAGTGGGTTGGAAGTGGAGATAATTACTCTGCTAAATGTTATTGGACTGAACGTCAGATCAGTGGGCAATGATGTTTGGGGAGTCATAAACAAAGGAAAATGCCCGCTCCAACCATCCTGTGATACATTACCTCTGGGAGACACTGTTCTCACAAATGAAGATAATTAGGTCTGGGTTTCACAGACTGTATACAAGTATCAGCCTCAAACCACAATGCAGACTTCAAGGCACCAGCAGACAACACACAGTCACAAATGTCACATTAAGATTTGGTGGGTAGAGGACAAAATAAATAATTATATGTGCTCAGACTGAAGGACTCTTCTGAGCCAAGAGATTTAGGTTTGAGTCCTATCTGCCAGAGGTGTGTAATAACATCTTTGAATATGTTGATTAGAAAATATGTGTAAGGTTTGACTTAGATTTATAAAGAATGAATATAAACTTGTTTATTTCATATTTTCTTCAGGGTAGATCCCGAGTTGCACTTAAATTTAAAAGTGATCTTGTGCTTAAAAAGATTGGAGACTATTGATATGGAGGTCGCCATTTCTGTGCATTGAAAGTATCACACTGTAATGCAAAGATGCAAACTCATTTTGGCTTCCTGATATCTTCCACCTTGTAGATACAAGCAGTCCAGTAATTGCAAACCTATCAGTATGCACAGATCTTGGTCTAGTCACAATTGATGAGATTCATTTCACACCTACTGCGATGGAACAGACCACATGTAATGCAATCAAATCAGTTGAAGTTGAAGACATTCTTAAAATTGATCTGTTACATATTGGCCAGAGCCGGTGTGAACTGCTGTAATCGACAGCTGCCGAAGATGAGCAACTGCAAAAATTGCAAAAGACCTCATCCAGGGATCACAAGTAACTTTGGAAATAGGTCCATTTACCGACAATATTTTTACAAGCCAGTTAACAGCAGGCATCTCCTGATATATGAAATTATCATAAACATCTAAATTAAACTGGATGCAAAACTCTTGTGAGTTCGTTGTCCAGTTTCACTGTCTTTGAATGATATGATCATTTTAAAGTGGACAGATCCTGTGGACCTCACACTGGTTCCACAATGCTTGCCTCAATCTGTGATCATAGGAGCCATTTTAGGTTGCCCTATTTCACAAACTCCTTTAGTCCATGAAGATCCCAGTGAATAAAATAAAATTATAGAGGCTGGGTATTGATCATCCTTTGCTTAACTATGATCATAACAACTGTGAACTATTGTTTCATGGGTAAAACTAATCCACTATTCCTGAAGAGAAACCGCATGTTAGATCTTCTAACACAGGGGATTTACAAATATCCAACTTGCGAACACCTGTGCTTATGAACACGATCTCATACATTGATGTGATTTTAAAGATGTGACATACAAAGATTTTTTGTACTTATGATGGCTCCTTTACGTTGTCCTGCATTGTGTTCTGACTTGCATATAAATCAATTCACGAATGGACTCCAGAACAGAACCTGGTTGTAACCTGGGGACTGCCTGTACGTGAATCTCATGCAAATTGCCCAGGATACTTCTCTTGAATATTTCTCCTTATCTCTTACCAACATATGTAATGAAATGTTGCAGACATATGCATAAATTTATTGTTTATGGACCTGTACAGATCAAGTATAAAATTTAATTAAATGTTCAAATTGATTTGGATTTATATTCAATAAATATTGCTACTATGATTTTTAATTTATGAACCAAGAGGACTATATTGCCTACATTTTTGCAAATTACATAATATTCAAAGGGCAATCCTGATGAATAAGAACTATGGAGTAATGTAAACAGAAAATTCTGGGCTAGCCGATGCTTCAGGCTTCATCTATGGAGAGAGGAACAAGGATAATGTTTGAAGTCAGCAACCTTCCAGTAGTACTGGGAAATGTTAAAGATGTAACAGGTTTTCATGCTGTAAAGTTTTCAGTAGAAACATAGGTGATGTTCACCAGGTGAAGGATAGATCCACCATTGAAATAAAACGTTCGCCTCAGAACACAAATAAGTCATGCGGTTCATGAATTTCAGTGCTAGTGTGAGGCTAAGCATTTAGGTTGTATTTCTCAAAGACTGTTCACAACAAGCAAAATATTGGCATGCCCGAACAGCATCTGCTTGCAAAATGCAAAACACAGAGTACACCATTAGATATAATCCTAAAATTGGATAGAATTTGCTAAATAACCCTGTCCATGCTAAAAAATTATGCTGACAAGTAATTTAAGTGCACCAAAATGGTGCACTTGTGCAGAATGGAAGCGACATATGTTAATTATTGGGGTTTCTTTTCTGATAGGAAGAACATATAATTAATTAATAACAAAGTAGGTAACAACCATCCTCTGGTTTATTCCACTAGGAAATGACTTGACCAATCATATTAACTTGCTCAGCTACAACTGAAAGCTTGGTGGATAACTATCGGTTATCATCTAACTCATGCATTTTTCATGGGCACCACTTCTACCAATCAGAGTCCACTTTCCAATCAGCTAGCATTTTCCTCTCATACGGTATAAAATGTTCTTCCCCTTCACATTGGTATTCTTGCAAAATTCCTGAAGAATGCAAGACAGAAAGCTTTGACAAAATGTCTCTCTTTCAGGAATATTTCAGTACTGTATGACTAAACAATTGCATACTAAACACACTTCTGTCTTCCATTGCAATAAATTTAAATTTTTCATATTAGAAATTCCTTAGTGACTTCCCTTCCACTTTCAGTGCCTGCTGCTTGTCCATAGTCCTTTTTTGTGAGACCCCTTAAAATGCTTTAATGCATAAAAGGCTGCTATATCAATCAATGCTGTTTTTGTTGATGAGACAAAAAGCAGAGAACCTTCTTTTTAACACTATTCTGGTCATCAAAATAAATCATCTAAATTGTGGTAATGAATTTGAATCAATAAAAGGAATTACTTAATACTTTTCACACCTCTTACATTTTATGTTGAAGTATGGTTAATAGACTTGAATGTACCTGAGCAGAAACATGCAGTTACAAAATATTTCACAGAGATTACTTTTAATTAATCACTGATACATAGATTAAATAAGAAAACCAACTAGATGTGTCCTGAAGTCTTCAACTGTCTGGCTGGCCAATCATATGGTCAATCAAACTTTATTAAATTTTCAGGTCCTGGCCAACTGTGATGAAAAAAAATTGTAGAATATATTATTTCTTAGATTCCTTGTGTCTACAATTTCTTTATGATTGTGACATGTGCAGCCCAATGATTACTTGCTTCAGCCAAGCCTTTTGCCACTTATTGTGCATGGTTGATTTAACATTTAATGGAGTATCAGGTATGTTACTTGTTTATTTCAAAATTGTACCACTCTTCAGCTGAACCTGAAGTAACTAGGAACATTTCCTTGGTTACCAACAACCTTCGTCTGGCAGATAATGTCTATGAATGCACTTTTTTTTGTATCTTGCAAATTAATGTTTAACATCATTAAAATTCTTCTAACGAAATATTCAGATTTCCAGCCTCTGCAGTATTTTATTTTTGTACTAAATTCCTTCTGTTGTTGCAATGCTTGAAACATATTTTTCCTTCAATTTCATAGGTGTATCCTTTGTTTCCTAGATACGCTTTTAGACTCTATGATAGCTTCATTAGTAGAGGATACATGATAAATAGGTTTCCCAGGTTGTATAGAATAAATAGATTTCCTGCATATTCATGGCATCATTATTTATATACGTTTTAACAGATGGTAAGAAAACTTGCTACATTATTTATGACTTTTCAGCACTTGTGTCATTTTAATTTGATGTAAGGAGATTTTTACAACCTGTATTAATCAACACAAACCATAGAGTCATAGATTCATAGAGCTATACAGCATGGAAACAGACCCTATGGTCCAACTTATCCATGCCGACCAGATATCCTGGATAAATCTTATCCCATTTGCCAGCATTTGGCCATATCCCTCTAAACCCTTCCTGTTCAAATACCCATCCAGATGCCTTTTAAATGTTGTAATTGTGCCAGCCTCCACCACTTCCTCTGCCAGTGCATTCCATACACGCAACTTCCTCTGTGTGAAAAAGTTGTCCCTTAGTCTCTTTTAAGTCTTTCCCCTCTCACCTTAAACCTATGTCTTCTAGTTTTTGACTTCCCCACCTCTGGGAAAAGACCTTGTCTGTTTACGCTATCCATGCCCTCATGATTTTATAAACCTCCATAAGGTCACCCCTCAGCCTCCAACGCTCCAGGGAAAAAAGCCCCAGCCTATTCAGCCTTTTGCTATAGCTTAAACCCTCCCACCCTATCAACATCTTTGTAAATCTTTTCTGAACCCTTTCAAGTTTCACAACATCCTTCCTATAACAGGGTGACCAGAATTTCACACAGTATTCCAAAAGTGGCCTAACCAATGTTCTTTACAGCTGCAATATGACGTCCCAACTCCTATAATCAATGCACTGTCCAATAAAGACAAACATGCCAAATGCCTACTCCATAAAGCTATCTACGTGGGACTCTACTTTCAAGGAAGTATGAACCTGCACTCCAAGATCTCTTTGTTTAGCAACACTCCTCATGACCTTACTATCACAATGAAAACAGTATTCAACAAAATACTTGAACAAACATAAAAGGCAATAGATAAGCTTTAAGGGTTTCTTCTGCTCTGTAAAAAGCTTGGGTAGAAATAGGATTTAATGGGCATGCAGGTGAGGGTCTAAGGATGCTGTGAATGAAACTGTATCCTCAGTAATCATGTAATAGAGAGTCTGATAGAATGTTGGGCCTAGAGCAGCTTAGAGCAGGGAGGTCTGCTGCACACCATCATGTATATATTGTTAATAGATATTGTTTAAAGGAAATCTTTGAGGTCAGTCTGAGCTTCCATGAAGAACTGATGAATCCATACTTAAACATTCCTACAAGTTATGCTTCCCACTTCCTGTATAAACCTCACAATCTCTTGATCAATCTGTTACCTGTGTACCAGTTGGCTTTGACAGGCTACGCCTTGATTTATACCTAACTTGAAACTAAATAATAAAGTTAAGACTGAGTGTCCAAATCTAACCTTTTAGAGGTCATTGCTTCCATAACTGCTTGCCAGTTCTCACGTCAGTACATATTTTGTTACAACCTGTAAGGTATAGCCTCATTATTTTTTACTTCCAATCTGTGGCTGATTTGTACAAAGCCATAGTCTCAATGGGCAGACAGAGAAAGAGAAAGAGAAGTTCTTGGCTCCTTTTATCCTTTTTCACTGAGTGCAAGTTTTTTTTGTTCAGTTTTTAATGGAGGTTTGACATTAATATCATTCTTGCTGTAAACAGATCCTAACTTCAATAGGCTCATTGTATGAATTATATAAAACAGAAAATAAAACAACATATCAAATCATAGAATCCTTACACTGTGGAAACAGGCTATTCAGCCAATCCAGTCCACACTGACCCTCCCGCCCAGGCACTGTAATTCCCACAACTAATCCACCCACCAGATCCCTGGACACTAGGGGCAATTTAGCATGACCAAACCACCTAACCTGTACATCTTTGGACTGTGGGAGGAAATGGGATCATTCTGAGGAAACTCACACAGTCACAGGAAGAACCTGTATACTCCATACAGCCAGTCACCTGAGGCTGGAATCAAACCCAGGTCCCTGGCACTATGAGGCAGCAGTGCTAACCTCTGAGCTACCGTGCCGCACAACATAATACTAAATTCTAACCCAACAAAGCTTTAATACTGAAAAATAATGAAGGGAAATTATACTTAGTGATCACTCCCACGTCTAAGTAAATATCACTTGTGATGATATTATCCCTTACAATCATCCACCCTTTCTTAACCTGCAATAAACACAGTCAGTGCAAATCAGCCATCCTCTCCATGTCGCCAGTTAAATTGAAAGCCCAATCACAGTTATTTTCGTAGAAGAGTAATTTCAGAAAAAAAAACTTTAGTTAATTAATCCTTTCAAGCATATACTCTGAATTGATCTCCAGAAATAGAGACAGAGAAGTCAAAGGTGGATATAAAGAGACAGTGATGTACCAGGTGAAGTTGAAAGTGGAAATGAAAACAAATCGATGGAATTTTCCAGTTCATGGCGCGAAAAGGAGAAGGCTCTGACACAGCCATCAATCTAGCAGAAAAAATGTTGAGGCAGAGGAGCTGAGTGGAGCTGGGATAAAAATGTCCTGTATACCTCATAAAAAGGGCAGAAATAGCTGGAGCTTATGTATTACCCAAAGCAACACATCGACTGGAGAAAATGAGTTGAATTGAAGGAGGAGTTGCCCAGAGCAAGAACCAGCTCTGTCAGGTGGAGGGAGGTGGTAGTAAATAGGGGTTCGATAGACCACCATGCGAGGCAGAAGTCATGAGATCTGAAGCAATTGATATGAAGAAGCAGAGGGATTTAACATTCATATTGAAAATGAAATGGGTAGAAACAAGAAACCGGAAACTGTGGAGATGACATAGACCTTTGGAAGAGTCATGGATGGTGGTAAAAAGAACATGTACAAGGGAAGAAGAAAAAAAGAGAGGACATTTAAAAGGCATCTGGATGGGTAAATGAAGAGGAAGGGCCTGGAGGAACATGGGCCAAATACTGGCAAATGGGATAACAAGGCGCAGAGCTGGATGAACACAGCAGGTCAAACAGCATCAGAGGAGCAGGAAGGCTGACGTTCTGGGCCTAGACCCTTCTTCAGAAATGGGGGAGTGGAAGGGGATTCTGAAATAAATAGGGAGAGAGGGGGAGGTGGATAGAAGATGGATAGAGGAGAAGATAGGTAGAGAGGAGACAGACAGGTCAAAGAGGCGGGGACGGAGCAGTAAAGGTGAGTGTAGGTGGGGAGTGTTCATCCAGCTCGATACCTTGTTATCTCAGATTCTCCAGCATCTTCAGTTCCTACTATCACTGGCAAATGGGACTGGTTCAGATTGGGATATCTGGTCACTGTGGACGACTTGGTCTCAAGGGTCTGATTCTGTGTTGTATGATTCTATGACTCTATATGATGAGCTTCCAGAGGAAGTGGTGGAGGCAGATACAATTGCTACATTTAGTAAAAGGAAGAAGTAAGCTCAGTAGTGTAAGAACTGGCAGGGTTGGCCAGGGCAATCTTCTTAATGCATATTGAGAATGTATATTGAAATGAAAGTAGAAGTGGACTGCTTGTCCTTCAGGATTGGCTTAAAGTATTCTGCTTTTGTATTGAATTTTGTCTAGTTGTTTGGGATATTTGAATAAAACATTTCATTCATGTCCAAGAATATTTCAAAAATTCAAGTACACCAACTGGTAATTAAACACCTGAGTCCTCACTAGAATTAATTGTATCATCCCCCAATAATTATGTTAATTAGTTATTAATGTATCATCACCAAAACATTGGCAATCTGTTAAACCTACAATGAAACCAGTGCTATAACTGAAAAAGCACACTTCTGACGCCAACTTTAACATTTCCTGCATTGTGCTGAGTATACGTTAGGATTATTATCAGGCAGATTATCACCCTATTGTCAATTAATTATTGAATTAAATCAATTTATGCAAAGCTGCAAAATAGGCTTTGTGGCTACTGTTTGAAAATGTATTTTCCAAATGAAATTTGCATTGTGTAACCAATTCCTAACTCTACAGAATTAATTGTATTTGAATCTCTTGTCTCGCTTAGTTGTGCTCTAAACCAATATAAAATTGAAATGAATGCTTAAATAGTTAAATGGATCTGGAGAAGACATGTTTTCTTTACGGTGATATTTGCTTCCTTCTGTTCATATGTTTTCATCCCCTTGCGCAAAATGCCAATCATCGCACAGACATGGGAGTCATACTAATACCACCCTGTCACTGTTTTATTTTGCCAAAGACTGAAATGCAATGATCATCTTCAATTTTCATTTTTTCCCTTGTGAGTATTTGATAATCTTTAGAGTATCTTGTACTTAGAATTGTACTTAGTATCTTGTATCTTGTAATTAGAATTAAGAGATTAAAGCCTAAATTTGTTTTCTGATGAAAGACCATCAAAATGAAATATTAACTCTGTTTCCCTCCAACAGCACTGCCAAGACTGCTGAGTATTGCCAGAATATTTTGTTTTATATATCAGGAATTTTAGCTTTCAGTTGCAGAGAGTTGAACATATTTCAGATATGGTTGCTTCTTCATAGGGGTTAAGTTTATCAAAGTCAGCGTCATTCTCACAGCCATTTCCCCCTTTTTCACACTGTGCACATGATAAATAGAATCTTCGTTAGGTAAGGTTGTTCATCAGCGGTAGAATGCAAATGGGCACATTATGTCAGTTCCCTGCTATTTTTGCACTGGGCTTAGGTGGAACCATCAATCCAATACATAACCCTGAACTTATCCAGCAAATAAAAAATGAATTGGTAGTCTCATGTTGTGGTAGTGTTACATTCCAAACCTCAATTACAGTATACCCTCAATAAAGATGTCAAATTGAAAATATCACATTTCTCTCCAAAAACAGTTTGAATTCAAATTGAATGATGTATGAGAAGGAACCTCAGAGAAAAAATTATATTGTCAAGTAAAAAACATGCAAAGAATTGCTATCATTACACTGGAAGTATTTCTTAAAGCTAATGCTGAAGCTCCAACTCATCCACCAATTTATTTGACCTCTGTACAGCTAGCAAGTAATTTTCATTTTGTGATATTCGTTTTATCAGTCTTCACAAGATTATTTAGTGAAGAAATTGGTTTAATCCTGTATCGGGGTGCAAAATCAAAGGCATACTTTTGTAAACTTGAAGACTGAGGCTCTTCCTTCTGTGGGCTTTAGGCTTCATCAGTATAATTCCGACAGGAAACCAATATCGAGTATCCAAACAGTGACAAAGCTTCTGACTGCAACATTACAGTAAGACCTGGAGGTGGAAAAAGGAGAGTTTGGGTTAGCAATGGCCCATAGTGTTGCTGAGGTGTCATTAAGTCAAAAGATCTATACTGCCTCCCTCGTTTCAAACTACTCCAGGTTTAGGCATATTTTAGAAAGTTGCTGTTTTATTGACATCCATCAGATGTTGGAGAACAGTTGATTAGAGTGTAGAAAAACCCAAATGTCTAAGTGGACTATATCTAACCTTATGTCTTCTGGAGCAAGGTCATGAAACATGATCCCGAATAATGAGTATAATGGGTGTCAATTTATCCCTATTAATCTTGATTACATTCACTTGAGGAAAGAAAAAGCATTGAATTATTTTGTGTCATATGGCCTACTTCTGCTCCTAATTTACAACTGATACGTCTGTATCTATGGGGATTTGGTACTGAATGTTTCATTGTCGAAGACTCCATCAGGTTCCGTCTAATCTGATGATGCGATATAATCTTGGGAGAGAAAGAGGGATCCAAATCCCAATGGGATCTGATGTGTCATCCCTTGTTCCTGATCATCTTATTAATTACATCAAATTAATTCTGCAATTCGTCCCTATTACTATCATGCAATAGGATCCATCAGGCTCTTACAAGTGCCTCTTCTTGTGATGACTCACTAGAAGTTCATTCTTTACCACTGTTGACAAACAGATTTTCAAACCCAATGAAGGAAGGCAGATTTAGGGCTCTTGTGGCATAGTGGAAGTGTTTCTACCTCTCAACCAGGAGGACCCAGTTCAAGTCCTATTTGCTCTAGAGGTGCATCATGACAAATCTGGATAAGTTGATTAAAGTAGTAGCGGTAGTGTCCCTACCTATTCCAGAAGAGTAATAACATCTTGAAACAGGTTGATTAGAAGATATCTAGAAAGGAAGATTGTTGGCAGCACTCTTATATTAACCATTAACAAGTAGTGATTAGTTCTACAGCATGTATGAAAGCTTGTAATAGTACAAAGAGGGAACAAGGGACTTTTACGCTGTGATAGAAAGTAGTGCTGAAATAGTACATGTATTTTGGATTAGAAATAGTAATCATTCTAACCAACAATGTTAGTTGTTAGGGAGTGAGACTTATTCCCCAGTCTGTAATTGCTAACACTTGTCCCCTAATTGATTACAATGCCCTCATAATAATTCGTGCCATTAATCTATGCAGCTGTATCTTTGTTTACCAATGTGTATTGATTTAACAACATTCTAACAGTCTGACTGCTCACATAAAAAAGATAAAATTGTTTGTTCTTCATATCACCCTAATTATTGGAAGTTATCAAAGATGAGGCTATGGGGGTTTTAGATGTTCTAAAAGACGATGGAAGAAGCAAATTACTGCAGATGCTGGAATCTATATTGTACACAAAAAATTGCTGGAGATCACAGCGGGTCAGGCAGCATCCATGGAGAGAGAGCAAGCTAAAATTTTGAGTCTAGATGACTCTTCATCAGAGCTGATGTGAAGTGTGGAGGGGACAGTGTTTGTGCAATAGTTGTGGGGTGGGTTTAGCGGTGGTTGGGGAAGGTGGAGGGCTGAGGGAGAAAAGATGTTGATAGCTCAGATTAAGTGATCGGAATGTGAGAACGGCAGAACAACCGTGTGTCTAACTGTCAGACTGGAGAGAACAAACAGTCACACTGGGGTTCAGGGAGGGGAGACAGGACATGGTAACAGAGAATGTAACAAACAAAGCCAGAAGAAAGGAGAAAAATGGAAGTGGGTCCACAATTTGAAGGTGTTGAACTCAATATTAAGTTAATAGGGTTGTAAACTACCAGAAAGATTCATTTTATTCCTAAGCATAACATCATGTAAGTTTAATTATTTTGGTGGAAGGGATTTTGGTTTTAATTTTGTGCATTATTGATATGCTGTCAGGTTCAACTTACAAAGAATTCATTTTCACAGAAAGCGAAATATATTGTGTATGACTAATATGATAGGGACTACAAATAAAGTAACAATCAAATTATGCACTTTGCCGCAAGTTCTCTTTGTGCCGATTGGGAGTTGTTGGTGTACACAATACAATTCATAAGCTGATGATTGAATCATTGCCGTTTGTTTTGGAAATGGCAATTCAAGACTGCGAGGTTTGAAATGCAGCACTTGATTCAAGATTATAGATTGAAAAGTTGGTGAACCAATTTATTCCAAACATTGCTCAGGGAAGGGCCTGGGACAAATCTGCACTTTGTCTCTCTAACTGTAAAGTGGTGTGTAAGGCAGTGAGAGGTACTTTTCTCTCTTGTCAGTCAAAATGGTTGTAAGGTTTGCCCTCTTGTTCTGAATGTGTATGGTTGATAGCAATGGAAGTTCCATGCTTGTTGGTAAGAATGACAGTGCCAGGAACATCAGTTCATGATTATACCCAGTTTGAGAGCAATTATCAAATGACGTCAGAGTAAATCATCATGCGGAAGAATATTTGTCATTGCAAGACTCTAAGGACTGCATTGAGCTAATTTGGTATAATTAATTTTTGAAGATACAAAAGGGAAGTGAAGGTTTCTACTGTACAGGTTCTTCCCAAAGGAAAACTTTGTCATTTCTCAAGACCTTCTTGTGGCCTACCAATTTCATGTAAACAGGCAAGTGCTACCTAAAAGATAGTTCATGGAGATGTTAGGATCAAGTAGCTACCCAAATGTCTGTATTGGTGATGCAATCTATAGAAGATTCCCCCCGGAGTCCAAAAGGCCCTCAGTCAGGAAAGGGTTTTGATAACACAACAGAGTCAAAAATCACTGATATCCTGGCTTCCTAGCATGAGAACAGATTATCCTACAGCTCAAAGGCTTGGGCTGAAAATAATAAGGAACATCTGATACAAAATATATGTTCATTATAACCACATTGTGACATGAAAACCAGAATTCTGAAATTAGCCCTTGGCTTTTTAAGCTTAATAGATATTTTGGAGGCCAATTTGCAGTTGGAAGCAAAGGGCTGAATTTTCAAGAAGAAAACAAATGAACTGCGAATGCTGTAGCTCAGAAATAAAAAGCGAAACTTCTGGAAAAGCTCAGCAGGTCTGTGGAGAGAAATCAGAGTAAAAGGGTCACTCAACCCACAACGTTAACTCTGATTTCTTTCCACTGATGCTGCCAGGACTGCTTAGCTTTTCCAGCAATTGCTGAATTTTCAATAATGGCTGGGAAACTGAAATGGGGGTTTGCCCCAGGTCCTAGCGCTGCCCAGTTTGCTTTACTCATGCCCAACATTTTCTTCTGCAACCAATGAAGTATGTGACTGGACTTG
Source organism: Ginglymostoma cirratum (assembly GCA_024137785.1). Lineage (NCBI taxonomy): Eukaryota > Metazoa > Chordata > Chondrichthyes > Orectolobiformes > Ginglymostomatidae > Ginglymostoma > Ginglymostoma cirratum. The sequence goes on from JAHRHZ010000046.1 coordinate 30,559,983, forward strand.
CATTCAGTCTGAGATTGTGATTAGGCTCCAAATGCTGGAAGACACCCTTCAGTCAAGATGGAAGTTGCTGCTCTAAAGGTGGAGGGAAAGTGACAGAAAAGAAAATAAGTTTATTATATTTATGAAAAGCCGACAATAATCACTCCAGGGGACAAATACAGGCACAGCTGTGGCACAGTTTGCTATTATTATGCGCTGGGACTGGGTTTGAGGTCCAACATATGACTGAATATAACCCCTTCCTACCCTAAGTCACCCTTGTTGAAAATGCTTCAGGATTGGGATCATAGTAGCAATTTGGCAGAACAACATTGAGTACTTGCTATCATCAGATCCCAACATCATGATGATTTAACATTTGCGGTCAGAACATGTGATGTGAGTGCCAAAGCAGAAAGTCATCTGTACCTTCAATGGCCACTATTTTCCCATCGGTACCTTGTTCAATTAGCCCTTGTGCAGACGCAATATGTTGTGGGTGTTGGAAATCTTAAACAAAAGTAGAACATGCTTGATAGAAAATGATAGAATCTGGCCATTGGTAGAGTTTGAATTCAAGAATAATTTGGAAATAAGAGCTTAACAATGACTATGAAATCATTACAGGTTGTCAAGAAAAAAACTTATCTGGTTCAATAATGTTCTTTAAGGAAGGAAACTGCCATCCTTACATGGTCTGGATGATGCAGACGCTGGAGAATCCGAGATAACAGGGTGTGGGGCTGGATGAACACAGCAGGCCAAGCAGCATCATCGGAGCAGGAAAGCTTGACGTTTCGGGCCTAGACCCTTCATCAGAAATGGGGGAGGGGAAGATGGTTCTGAAATAAATAGGGAGAGAGGGGGAGGCGGATAGAAGATGGATAGAGGAGAGGATAGGTGGAGAGGAGGGCAGTGGGAGAGAGATTCCCT
>JAHRHZ010000046.1:30561294-30578328 GCA_024137785.1 Ginglymostoma cirratum
ATGCTGCTTGGCCTGCTGTGTTCATCCAGCCCCACACCTTGTTATCTATGGTCTGGATGATGTGTGATTCCAGACCCACAACAATGTGGTTGACTCTTAAGTCCCCTCTGAGCAAGAAGGGATGGATAATAACTGCAGGTCCAGCCAATGATGTCCAAATCCAATGAATAAATTAAGCCAAAAAGTTAACTCTATTCCTCTCCAAAGATTGTGCCAAACCTGCTACCAGCCCCGCAGAGTTCGTTTGTCTTTAGTTGTTAGTATCCTCTTTAAGTCCGGATGTGAATATTTGAACGTTACTTTACTATTGGAGAGGAAGGTTACACCCAAGCCTTATCTTATGTTCACTGCACATCTACCCACACACCACCAGTAGGAGGCAGTAATATTATTATCTGCAATGGATACAGTGATACCTACCTAACGGCCACTTTAGTGTCTGTCCCATGTATTATACTAAGGTCTTTATTAATTCAGAGTCAAGTGTTGCATCTCCATTGTCTTTTTAATTTGAAAGGACACATTCACTGAGCTGATTATTAAACAGTTGGAAGTGCCAGAAAAGCAGCTTATCTTATTAGTAATAGTTTCTTCTCACAGCTTGTAGTAAAATTGTCAAATAACTTGTCATTCAGCTGCTATATGAATGAATGGTTAAAGGGCATCTCCCTGAGTAACACACACTCAGTCCCGTCAGCTGAGCTTCTTGTTGACTGAGTACATTTGGCATCAGTGTCAGAAGTCAGGTGTGAGCATTTGACATGTTGCCTTCTCTCTCAGCAGAAGAAATGTGTAGGAGCCCTCGAGAGCTGGTAAATTAGTTTAAATTGAATACAAAAGAAAACAAAGAAATGATAATGACTTGATGCTTTGGGTTTAGTTCAATGAATTAAAGATATTCATGCATGGTAGCCAGAAAAATCCATATTAAATTCATTGGGAAGAAATCTCCCAAGTGCCTGAATTGCTTGTCAGTTACAGAGTCTTTTCAGTTATAAAATAGAATGCAGTTTTTGACATCTATTGTGCAGTATCCTATATTTATCATTGAATTATCAGGTTAACGCATAATAAAACCCATGCAAAAATCTCTAAGGGGATTATTTCTCAGCTGCTACCGCCTGTCATCCCAGATTTTACATTATGAACTCAGCACCATATGGCACTTTTTAAAGATTTCAAAAATTGTTTTCATTACTCCTGATACTCTTCTACTCATCGCTACCCCCTGTTTCACTTGCTTTTCCTTAGACCTTTCAGAATCAGTTTGTATTAACAAAAAGTGCCACGCTATTGTAATTTGTGATGCCATTCACCTACTTTATTAATTTTAATTATTAACAAGAACAGATAGAACAAATTAAGTTGGAACTATGCTCTCTCCTCATACCACAGAACCTATGTGCTCCCTATCCACCCTAGTTGCAGATGCTCAGATCATTTTGAAGGGGATGATTAAATAAAAGGATCTTAATTTGATTACAATTGTTCGCTTTCCATTTGACTGTCATAACTTAAGATTGTTCAGTCCGCAATGGAGTGACGAACATAACACATTTTCTTTGATAGAACTGAATTCCATCTGCATACATTTTAAATGTAAAAAGTGCTGTAAAGCTTTGGCAACAGCTTCAGTTCTCCCTATGGCAGTCAGGGCTCATAGTGTTTCAATGATGGAAAACAACATGATCATTTTGCATAACCTGCACTCTGTTCCCTTGGATCTAATAACATTTTTTAGCCATTGTGAACCAAACTGCTCATCATCTGGAATTTTGATTGAGCCAAAGATGAACCTAAAATTCTATATTTTCTCTATAACAAAGATAGCTTAGTTTCACCTCAGCACCCAAAAGTCAGTTTCACCATTGCACTTGTTCATCTGATGCTCAATTCTTACACATTGCTTCATCTTCTGACAGGGCTAATCTCATGTTCATTACATGGATCTTCCATCCTCTAGTCTCTGGAAGTTTTGAATTCTATAAAGTGCTGCCTCACAAATTTTTCATTCACCCATAACCCGAATTGACTTACAACTGACAACTTTTGTCTGCAGAAAAGACCCTGAGCTTCCTGTTGCCTGCTACCTCAACGTGCACCTTGTTCCCTGGCCAACATCTCTGTCTCAGGGTTGCTGCAGTGCTCCAGCAAAGCTCGACACAAGCACCTCATTTTCTGTAGGAACAAATTACTGCAGATGCTGGAATCTGAACTGAAAACAAAAAATGCTGGAGATCACAGCAGGTCGGGCAACATACATGGAGAGAAAGCAAGTTAATGTTTTGAATCTAAAGCAGGACACCAGCCCTGACAAACAGTCATCTAGACTCAAAAGATTAGCTTGCTTTCTCTCTATGGATGCTGCCTAACCTACTGTGACCTCCAGCATTTTTTTTTGTTTTCACTTCATTTTCTGCTTGGGACGTCTACTGCCTTCTGGACTCAATATTGAGTTCAACAATTTTAGCGCTTAAGCTCTCCCGTGTCCTTACCCCAACTCCCACATGGTCTGCTACTACACACAGCCCATTGTTATTCACTTACAATCCCCATTAATCGCTATCCACCATCCTAGCTTGACCATTATCCACTCCTTTATCTGTCCAACTGTCCTTCTGTCTCTCTTTGGGCTCTATCTCTGTCTACTGTTTACTCAATAGTCCCCACTACCACCCTGTTTTTGCATAAAAAAACAACATTTTCCTGATGAGCTTTTCTAGCAATTTCTGTTTCTTTTCTGCTTTCCATCTTCTACAGTACTTTTCGATTTTTATTTTGACTTACAGCTGAGCCTAGTCCTCTAACATTTCCGATTTGCTTTACCTTTAAATTTCTCCTTTTGCCTTGTCTCACTATGTGTGTGCAATTTTATGCCATTCTACTTTCCTCATTTTTGGTTCCACTAGGTCCCGCCCTGGAACACCCTTCATTAACCAATTACTGTTGACAGAACCTTCAGTTACACGTTTTCCTGTGCTCAGGAAGTTATCTGCTCCCCACCCGCCTACCCCACATATCTCCACATCTTTTTCTCTATCTGCTATTTCTTTAACAACATCAACAAAGCTCGCTTCTTTGTCGAAGCTTATGATAATCACTCCTTTCTTGGTTTGACATTTTAAGGTGTTACTTACGTTAAAGGTGTTATATAAATGCAAATTGTTGTAAGCTTAGAAGTGTAGCACAGATAGGGGCATAAAAATGCATGTATATTTTGCATTTGGCAAAATATAATGTTGATAAATTACATATTTCAATAAAACAGGAGGTCTCTCCTATGATATTTCAGGTGTGCTTGGTACCCATGGAAATCACAGAGAATCTTTAAACAAAGAAAGCTTCTGTACGTTACAAACGCAATGTGTATGATATGCCTCAATGTGCTCTTTCATGCTTCATGTACTGTAACAGTCAAATCCAGAGAACAGATTCCAGAATATCAGATTGGAATGGCACCAGTACCTAACTAAATTAAAATTTAATGTTGGAGTGTATGATTTAAGAATTAAATAAAAACTGGAATATAATGTGGACTGCAGCTGTCTTCATCAAAATATACTGTGATTTTATTTATTTAAAAATCTTCTAGACACAAGGTTTAATAATTATAGTAACGATTAATCTTTAACTATTTATTTTCCTATTTTTGTTCTGAAGCTCATTAAATCTTGATATTCATATAAATTTGAAAATAAGCATATTAGAAGAAGAAACATTGATGCAGAAAGGTTTTATTTCTCCCTTGTAGAAAATAAGGCCAGAGAACATATTCTCAGAAAGGGGAATACGATAGAGATGAGGAGGAATTTCATCTCTCAGAGGGTAGTGAAACTGTGAAATACTTTACCACAGAGGGCTGGGTCGTTATGTATTTGCAAGGCTGAGGTAGACAGATTTTTAATCACTATGGGAACCGAGGGTTCTCGGAAAAAACGGAAATAAAGCGGAGTTGAGGATTATCAGGTCAGCCATGATCTCATTGAATAGCAGACTAGACCTGATGGGCTGAATGGCTGATTTTGTTCCGATGTCTTATGGTTATATTATCATGTCGTATGAGCTAAGAGATCAGCAGTTGTCATATTTGTTATAGGATTCTGCGCATTCCAGAGAGAAACAAATGTAGGCTTATGAAAAATATTCATGTGCTATATGTGTAGATGAACTGAAGAGAAAAACTGAAGATACTATCGTTATTTAATAAAGTGGATCTCTGTTTTTATGATTACTTTCATTACCTAAGTTTACGTAATCATAATTTGTGAAGAGAATTAAAATATTAAATTATACTATAAAATCAATGTGATAAAATGTCAACATTATATCAGTATTCATGAAACCCGCTAAAGTCATTATTGCATTCTTTATTTCAATCTGCTCAGAAAAAGGTTTTTTTTACAATGAATCATACTTACGAATAAGATTGTTAATGCTGTCAGAAAAAAATTTAAAATCTAAAGATGAAACTAGAGGCTTTCTTACTTATAGCAATTGCTGCAAGATTTAGGATTCTACCTAATATTACCCTGCTGCTCAGCATCAAGATTCGTTTCCATGAATAATCCATTTCTCCCTATAAATTTAGGGGTGGAATGCAATGTAATATTGCCTAGGGTTTGAGAAGAAACTACTGTTACTCACTGGAAATGACCTCTCATATCCTCCAATTCTTTGTACAATTGAATAAAATTCATTACATCTCTGGAGTCCCTGCTGACCTTCCTTCAAAGTTAAATTGGGACACAAAGAAAACACCTGCAGAAATCTGACTCCACAATTCTTTGTTAACAGTTCTGACAACAGTTCACGTGGATCAGAGACTACAAAACAAAATCTGAAGTTTGATTTCATCCCACAAAACCTTCAGATGTTATTAAACTGTACATGGAATGCAAGTGATATTGGGAAGGCTGAATTGATATCTGTGCAGAGCAGGTGGAGTTGGGTTTTGTATTGATCTGCTGCAGCTCCTGTGGTGATGATACTTCCAAGATAGATTTAAGATATTGGTCTAATGATAAAGGAATGGAGAGGTACACAAGTCTGGATTGATTTTATTTTGGGAAGGACCTTTGCATAAAATTCTGTTCCAGTAATTAATTGCTCTGTAGTTTCTTTGTGGGAAGGTATTTGGCTTCAGAAGTGCTGGTAAGTAAGCATGGTATGTTGCAGTAGTGCATGGTATTCAGTGATACAAATCCTTATCAATGAGATTGCATTTCTATTGAGTACAATCAATCTTCTTCTTCATTGCTACAGCTGCACCCAAGTGGTATTGTCTCACAATGTTGATTTGAGCCATGTAGATTTTACAGCAGTTTTGTGGAATCAGGAAATAACTCAGTCATATAACTTATTGGACCAAATGGTTAATTTAACCCTTTGAGATCTCCAGTCAAGGATCGGGGCAGATCACTTAGTTTAAATAATGTCTGTGAGTACCCACGCCATTCAGGTCATGTTCTCAAATTTGCTATAGAGATGAGATTGGAAATTATGAAGTAACATTCCAGGTCCTGATCCAATGAGGGACCTGTTATCCTCTTCCTCCCCCCACTGAAAAACTGCCTTCCTGTTCCTTTATTATGAAGGGCATGATTAATTGCCCAAAAATTTGTTGTTCTTTAAGATCCGAGTCATGATCATGGTTGAACATACTGGTGATTGCTTGGAAATTCTGTTTTATGAGAAGGTACACTAAGCCCACTGTCCCACTAAGCCAGGAACAAAGGGGCTTCTAGCGTTATAGTACCTGCACCCAGCCCTGTCTCTAAAGATAGTTGAGAAGTAGAAGGAAAAATACATCTACCTGTATTTATCCTCCACCTCACAAAGCTCTCCATTCATAGAGGTTTCTCCCTCTTGCCTCCAAGAAGGAGAAATCACTTTCAGGTATCAAAATGCAAGTTGAATGACTGCAGGTATGGATTCTAAAACTGATATTCTCAAACAGATTTCCAACACTAAATTCTACACTCGTTCCAATTATTTCCAATAGCGAGACAATAATTCTTAACCACCTGTCTACCCTTTGCAAGATACTTTATTTGATATCACTCCCAAATCTAGTACTTCAACAAGTTGTCCTTCTGTGATGTCAGATTGACAGCTCAATGGCTCTAGGAAGATTCTTCTGGATTCTGCAAGCATGATAATCCTATGATCTGATTCTCTTATATTGTTAAGGGGCAATAACCAAGGCCTGTAACTTGTTAAGGTGCTGGTGTTGAGGAAGTCATTAAAGAAATAGGCCCACTTTTGTAATTTTGAGCCAGAAACATCTGTTACACACAGTTGCTTGGACAAGGGTAGTCATTCCCCATTTTCCATGAAAGAATGGTATTTGACCTCTCTTCCACTACCAGGTTCTTATTCTCATCAACATCTTCTCTCCAAAGTTTTCTGTAAGTCATGAGAAACTATCTGTATTATGCAACATTTGCCTGAAGTGCAGTTTTTCCACTTATCCATCATCCCAATGAAATATATGGAAACTATCTCCTTGCCTAAACTTGAATTCTATGCTCTGTCATTGTTATGAGCACTGTGCCTCTGGGATCTGAATCTTTAGATTCTTCAACCAACAACATTTATTTCTTCACCTTCTGTGGAGAAATGAAGCTCTTTTCCACACACCATTCTCCAATCTGACTGCATCCAGTCATTTCTGTACATGGAAATTCTTTTGACATGGTCTCCTCCTCTCCACGCCCCCACTCCCACCAAAAAACAAAAACACCGCAAGCAGATTTTCCTGTGTTTGTGCAGAAGCAGCCAAAATGTCATGATGGACTTGGTTAGGATGGGGCAAGAGTTACAGATCTTAATGTGCTCAGCTGTTCAAGCTGTGAGGCTCGCCTCTTTTTCCAATTTATCAGAATTTCAAAAACATGGAAGTTTGTTCAGCTGTGTAAAGATTTAAATTAATGACTGTAAAGGTGATGATTCAATGTAGGACTTCAGTCCAATTTAGAATTTCCAAACCCACACAATAATTAAACTAGTGATACTCCCTCTTGCCTTGATTTTGGCAATCTGATATTGGCATCTAACATACTGCCTTCCATTCCTTCATCCTTTCCTATTTCTCTTTAGCAAACCTTCTCCCTCGCCATCTCTTCTCAGTTAACGGGTTTTTGACTTTGATTATTTAGTGATACACTTTCCTTTGCAATAACAGGGCAAATTGTTCTTTCCAGGGGCTCTCTGCCAATCGACTTGTTTCTCTATCTCTCAGGAAATTAGCCCAAGATATCAAGACCTTGGTCTGGTTCACTGTCATTAGACAACATGTCGTGATGACAAGGCATCAAGGATATTGTTTGCCCCAGGCTTTTTTTTTATTAATTGATTTATCATCATATAACTTTATTTTCCCACACAGTGACCAGCTACTTTTGGAAGACATCTTGAAAACTGATCATAGGCATCGATGGGGCACAAGTGCATGCTTAAAAACTCACATTCAAGTACATATCTGTAATTTGGCGTGTGTTGGGTGATCAAGGTATTAGAAGAGCAGATCTAAGTCAGATCATTTAGTGGTCTGAAACCTCAAAAAGTCTTTTTTTTGAACATTGGCTAAAGGTTTTTTTTTTGAACATTGGCTAAGAGACCACAAACTGAATTTCTGGGGAGACCACAGTCACACACATATGCTGACAGTGAGCATTTGCTAGAATTTTGAGAAGCTTGACAAGGACAAGCATTTTAGATACGCCAATGATGTCAGAAACAACTGTGTAGCATGTCTAACAGTGTTAGGCATGTTCCCAGCATAAATGTTAAGACCATGTCACATTTATTTATGTCTCATCATATGAAAGATTTAAACATTCTCAATTAATTCAGCCAGTGCTGTTTTCCAGCTTTCGTTCAGTTGTTTATAATAAATACACCTATAAAAGCTAATGTTCACTCTGTTTTATGTAACTATGTAGATAGAGATGGAAGAGTATCTGGTGAATAAAAGACTGGAGATTAAATATTGAGATAGATGATCAAATATTTTTATTGCTTACTATGATTGTGATGACATTGGATGTGTAGGCTGGCCAATCCAAATGGATGAAAGTTTTAGGTTGTTTTTCTTTTTGGGCATTCTTTTGGGGTTGTCGTTAATCTTACAAATGGATCTTACAAATGAATGCCAAGCTAAAATCACAGTTAATATAGTAAAGTGAGTTTGCCAGTTTAGTAATATAGGTCTAAAATAATGACAAAATCTTATAGTTGGTGAGTTGATGGCACCAATTAACTCTCAATGAGATTGTTTTGAATAACATCATTGTAAAAGCTAAAGGGAGACAAAGTAGATCTGACTCTTTTTGCAGGAAGCACTGTATTACCTTACAAGAAAATAATTGGATAATGGATCTACTGGGAAAGGGCAAAAGCAGGATAGGAGCAATACTAGGAAAAAGACACAAGCAATAGACTAACTTTCTAGATTTAGCTCTACGATTCCATTTACTTGAGGCTCAAAGCACCACAAGTTTTTATTTTTTTAAGCAAGATGTTGGAACTCTGTTAATGTATCTTTCCCGATTTGGAGAAAATTTAATGAGGCAACTCTTGATGGAAATAGCTTAATCCATAACTGCATTCATGAACTCTTTATTATTACAGACTAAATAACTGGTTAGTTGTTGGAAACGCACAGAAGAGTCACAAAATGAAATTGGCTAGTCACAATTTGGTGTCTCAAAATCATATTTTCACGCAATTTCATTCGTTGGTTGCAAGATACAATGAAACGCTGATCATCTACCTCAAAGCCATTTACTGTGTTATCCCCATATCCGCTTATGTCAATAGAAATTGTTTTCAGGACAATATTTGGAAATCTATCAATTATTGAGCTTCCACAGCCATCTAGGATAAAGAATTTGAAAGATTCATCATCCTCTGGGTGAGGGAATTCCTCATCACCTCAGTCTCATTTTGAGACTGTATCCCTCGGTTCTAGACTTCAAATAGGCTGCAAATACTCTGCTTTACCCTTTAAGAATTTTCTAAGTTTCAATGAAATCACTCCTCATCTTTCTCAGCTGTACAGTACACTGGCCTAGTGTCCTTAATCACTCATCGTTGGACGGTCCTACCATCTTCGTAATCAGCCTGCTGAATCTCCAATCTAGTTCCTCGATAACAGATAACACAATCCTTAGTGTTAGAAAGGGGAAGATAAACCGCTCTGATAATTCAAACTGAAACACAATCCCCCAGTCTGTTACAGCGGGAGTGGAGCTTCCCTTCTAATAATTAAACTTGAAATACCCAGAGAAGCTTGCCTCACTTCGCCTAATCTGTTAGACTGATACCGAGAAGGTGTGGGGGTTAAATGAAAGAAAATCCCTGATATTCACTTTTATAAGTAACAAGTAACTTCTTTTTATTTAACCCTAACAGTGAACAAATTAACAGAATTATTAACAAACTGAACAATTCCCCCTTAACTACTAACTATTCCCTAACCAAACTAAATTCTACTTGGTATGCTATTCCAATAAACACAAGTCCCACTTATATAAATCCAAGTGATAGGAAAATAAATTAAAACTTAGACTCTCAAAGTTTCTGCGCCTTTCTTCTGCTGTTCCCAAGTCATAAACACCTTTCTTCCGCTGATATAGCTGTCACCGATATTTTCTCTGTAAAGGCTTCTGTGACGACTCTTAGCCAGAAGAGTTGTGGTACCTTTTATGATAGATAGCGCTTACATCTTGACACAGTGAGTTTTTTGTCATGTCACTGATATTGTACAGTACACTGGCAACCGTACACCTACTTTCCAAATACACAAACAATGTCAATAGCTAAAAACCTTCAAAATAAATAAATGAAACTAACTGAAAGAATGCTTCACAACCAAATGGAAAACCTTAGATGGATGCTGATTTTTGAAAGCGACAGGGCAAGACAAGAGCAAAGAACATCTTTCTTTTGCTCCCTGTGCAATTTACACTTGAATGACTTAAGCTGGTTGTTATGCTGAGCCATTAAGAAAGGTACTGTTTGCATCCAAAGGTTCTTCAACCCATTAGCAACCATTCTCAGGGTTAAATCAATAGACCCCAAAAAGAGAACTGCAGATGCTGAAGACCTAAAACAAAAACAGAAATTGCTGGAGAAACTCAGCAGGTCTGGCAACACCTGTGGAGTGAAAGCAAAGTTATCATTTCAGGCCCATTGACCCTTCCTCAGAAGTGATAGTAGTGAGGAAAAGGTGGCTTTTGTGCTGAAGATAGGGATGGGAGAGTGGTGGTGGTGGGGGTAGGAAGAATAATAACTGTAACAAGGTTAGCCAGGTGAACATCGTAAAATATGAGTTCCCTGATTGGGGCTGTTAATCTTGTCCAATCAGGGAGCCCTGGCTGACAGATATTAAAAGGAGTGTCTGAGGTTCTGCTCTGTCTGAGACCTGGCTCTGAGGAAGCCGGACCAGTGTCAAGGACTACGCACATGTAAATAAAGGATGATTTAGCGAGAGGATACTGAGCTCTGTGGAGTTATTTCAGGAAAGAATAAATGGATAGGCAGAGTCAGAGCAAAACATTTCTGCATGGGGACTCTGTAGCCTTCAGGACTCAATATAGAGTGCAATATTTTTACAATCTGTACACCTCATTGCTGATCCTTTCCTTGCCCCGTACCCCAGCTTTCAGCACAGCCAAACCATTTGCATCTACTTATGGTTCTCATTATCAGCTTTTCTTTCTCCCTGACTTACTACCACCCATCCCTGTGTCTGCAAAACTGTTTTTCTCTCTCTGGGTTCCATCTCCACCTATCCACTTATTCCTTACCATCTCCCCTCCTCCCCCAACCTCAATCCTGTATCTTCAGCGTATCTACCACTTATTCCTCGCAGATATCACTTCTAAAGAAAGGTCACTGAACTCAAAATATTAACTCTGCATTCACTCTACAGTTGCTGCCAAACTTGATGGATTTCACCTGCAATTTCTGTTTTTGTTTCAGAGCTCAAATAAGCGATGGGTAAGAAATAATTTGAACAGAGTGGAGGGGTATTTCTGACACGTCATTATTGTAATTATGAGTGTTCTCAGTTACAAATCTGGGCGTGAAGAAGAGGACACTAATGGTGAGAGTGGAACATAGCTAGTAAATTAAATATAAAACAACATGGGCACTAGTTGTCAGAATACAGGGCAAAAGGTGATAACTTAATAAATAATTAAAGAGAATTCAAAGTCATTTTAATTCATTAGCAGGCTTTACCTAGAATGAAATACAAAGGAGGCAAAGAAATTATCGGCAGCAGTTAACTGAAAAGAAACCCAAAATACCAGGATATATGGGTTGGCTGGCAATCAAAAACATAATTGACAACTAACCTCCTGTTTAGTTCCAACTGAAGTGGAAGTGATGTTGAACGAAGCGGTTGTGAGGAATATGAATCCAACAGCAGGGAGCCTGACTACATGTGAGTTGAGGCTGATTCAGGATGCAGGTTACCATGCTAGATCTATGAGCAGACGGAATAGCTCGACATCTGATGAAGAGTCACTCAACCCAAAATGTTAACCCCGCCTTCTTCCCTCAGACATTGCTAGACTTGCTGAGTTTCTTCTGCAATTTCTGTTTTTGTTTTAGCTCCGCATCTAGTTTGCTGATATATGGACTTCATGAATGTTTTTTTTCCACCATCAGAGCCAACCATGTGCCCAGAACCTGCAGGTAAAGGTTAATAACATCTTGGTGGGTATGACCAATAGGGTAGCTGAGCTTTTCCTAACCCCAGCATGTCTTTCATGCTGTGTTGTTACTTGAGGCTCTTATGAAAACAACATCACACATTATGACTGATTGTAAATAATTTATGGCACATCTTTATACAAATCCCTCATGAGAAACTTAATTATTGGTCTACTGAAAAGCATTTTGCTATGATCAAGGCTTTTTTTCCTTCAAATTAGTGAGAGCAAGGATTTTCTTTAGCTGTTCATTTTATACCATTCAACAACTACGCTTTTGATGCTAAAATTTCTACGATGAGTGTACTTTTCACAAATTGACAGTCCAGAACAGTGTGTATAGCATGTTGAATGTGAAAGAAGAATACTGTTACAGTCTAGGGAATCATTTAGTTAACTGCACAAATGCAAAGTGAATAAATAGACTAGATCCACTGGCTATGTACAATATGCATTTTTCTTTTTGATCTCTGTAGTTCTTTGATTTTGTATAAGGCATTAGGTGGTTCTGTATTCTGACAGTTATGCTAGAAAAGTCAAAGGAGCATACAAACATGAAGCTTAACTCAGTTGCACTGTGATCCTTGTAGATGCAATAGCTAATTAAATATACGTGGTTCTGTTCAATTAAGAAAAGTTCTTTTTTAATTTTCTGTTTGCAAAGTCAATACTGTCTATTTGGTCCACCACAGACACGTTGTCGGTATCTATCACTTGTCAGCAGCCAAGGTGTTGTTCAAAAGACAAACAATTCTTAACTTATCAAAAACATTAAAAGCACCACATCACATCATTTTGATCCATTGCTGTAATAAATGAAACATTCTTCCAATCCACCAAAGGGATTATATTCTCTAAATTTATCAAGAAAAACAAAGATTTAGAAACATCCCTGAAATGTAATCTATCCGATGCAAAGCATTGGTTGTGGATTAGTTTGTCAGTGGTTATAAAGAGAATCTTTTTTCTATTTTACAGCTACTGGCAGATTCTACATACGATTGTTCATGGTGAGTCAGAGCTTATGATATTTTGTAAGATGGGAATGGCACGAGGAAAGTTATCAATCCCTTTGCTTTCCGTATTACCCAATAACTTGTAGTTGGCTTTTTGTGATTCATGCATGAGGACCCTCAAATCTCTCTGTGCTGCAATTTACCTGCCATCTTTCTCAATTTAGTTTCATTTTAAATTAATTTGTGGAATGTGGGCATTGCTGGCTAGCCAGCATCTATTGCCCATCCCTGTTCGCCCCTGAGAAAGTGGTGGTGAGCTGCCTATTTGAACCGTTGCAGTCGTCCTGTTGTGGGCTGACCCACAATGCCATTAGGAAGGGAATTCCATGGTTTTGACCCAGTGACAGTGAAGGAATGGCAATATATTTCCAAGTCAGGATGGTGAGTGGCTTGGAGGGGAGCTTAGAGGTTGTGGTGTTTCCATATGTCCACTGCTCATTTCCTTCTAGAATGGAAGTGGTCATGGGTTTGGAAGGTGCTGTCTGAGGATCTTTGCTGAATTTCTACAGTGCATCTTGTGGATAGGACACACTGCTGCTACTGTGCTTCGGTGGTGGAGGGAGCAGCTGCTGTGGATGTAGTGCCGATCAAGTAGCTGCTTTGTCCTGGATGGTGTCAAAGTTCTTAAGTGTTGTTGGGGCCACACTCATCCAGGCAAGTGGGGAGTGTTCTACCACACTCCTAACTTGTGCCTAGTAGATGGTAGACAAGCTTTGAGGAGTCAGGAGGTGAGTTACTCGTAGTAGTATTCCTAGCTTCTGACCTGCTTTTGTAGCCACTGTGTTAATATGGTGAGTCCAGTTGAGTTTCTGGTCAATGGTAACACCCAGGATGTTGATAATGGGGGATTCCGTGATGGTAACACCATTGAATGGCAAGGGGTGGTGGTTAGATTGTCTCTTATTGGAGATGGTCATCATTTGGCATTTGTGTTGTATAAATATAACTTGCCACTTGTCAGCCCAAGCCTGGATATTGTCCAGATCTTGATGTATCTGGAAATGGACCATTCCAGTATCTGAGGAGTTGCAAATGGTGCTGAACATGTGCAATCTTCAGTGAACATCCCTACTTCTGAACTAATAATGTTAGGAAGATCATTGATGAAGCTACTGAAGATATTTGAATCTGGGCTACTACCCTGAGGAAGTCCTGCAAAGATATTTTGGAGCTGAGATAGCTGACCTCCAACAACCATGACCATCTTCCCATGTGTCAGGTATGATTCTAACCACCAGGGAGTTTGCCCCTGATACCCATTGATTCCAGTTTTGCTAGGGCTCCTTGACGCCACACTGGTCAAATGTAGTCTTGATGTGAAAGGTTGGCACTGTCACTTCATCTCTGGAATTCAACTCATTTGTCCATGCTTGAAAGAAGGCTGTAATGAGGTCAGGAGCTGAGTGGCCCTGGCTAAACCCAATCTGGGTGTCACTGAGCAGGTTATTGCTGAGCAGGTGCTGCTTGATAGCACTGTTGATGACATCTTCCACAATTTTACTGATGATTGAGAATAGACTGCTGGGGTGGTAAAAGGCCGTGTTGGATTTCTCCTGCTTTTTATGTACTGGACATAATTGGGCAATTTTTCATGTTGCCAGGCAGATGCCAGTGCTGTAACTGTACTGGCACAGCTTGTCTAGGGAAGCGGCAAGTTCTGGAGCACAAGTCTTCAGTACTATTGCCGGAATATTGTCAGGGCCCATAGCCTTTGCAGTATCCTAAGTCTTCAACAATTTCTCGATATCACGTGGAGTGAATCATATTGGCTGAAGACTGGTATCTGTAATGCTGGGGACCGCTGGAGGAGGCCGAGATGGATCATCCACTTGGCTGCTTCAGCATTGTCTTTTGCACTGATATGCTGGGCTTTTCCATCTCTGAGGATGGGGATATTGATGGAGCCTCCTCCTCCAGGGAGTTGTTTAATTGTCCACCACCATAAATGACTAGATGTGGCAGGACAGCAGAGCTTAGATCTGACCTATTGGTTGTGGGCTCACTTAGTTCCATCTATCACTTGTTACTTTCACTGTTTGGTGTGCAACCAGTCCTGTTTGATGGCTTCACCAGGTTGACACCTCATTTTCAGGTATGCCTGGTGCTGCTCCTGGCATGCCCTCCTGCACCCTCCATTGAACTAGGGTTGATCTTCTGGTTGAGTGGGGGATATGCTGGGCCATGAGGTTACAGATTGTGCTGGAGTACAATTCTGCTGCTGTTGATGGCCCACAACACCTCATGGATGCCCAGTTTTGAGTTGCTAGATCTGTTTGAAGTCTGTCCCATTTAGCACAGTGATAGTGCCACACATTAAAGACAGGACTTTGTCAGTGGTTGCTCTTATTGATACCGTCATGTACAGAAGCATCTGCAGCTGGCAGATTGGTAAGGACGAGGTCAAGTATGGTTTTCTTCTTGTCGGTTCCCTCGCCACCTGCTGCAGACCCAGTGTAGCAGCTATGTCCTTGAATAATAATGACCTTCTCCAATCTTTCCTTCAAAGTGCATGAACTTATAGAATTCCTACAGTGTAGAAGCAGGTCATTCAGCCCATCAAGTCCACACTGCCCCTCCGAAGATCATCCCACCCAGATCCACCCCATACCCTATCACTGCATTTCCCATCCTAGACACTATGGGCAATTTCCCACGGCCAATCCACATAACCTGCACATCTTTGGAAGGTGGGTGGAAACCAAGCGCCCGGGGGAAACCCACACAGACACAGGGAGAATGTGCAAACTCCACACAGTCGCTCGAGGGTGGAATCGAGCCCGGGTCCCCGGCACTGTGAGGCAACAGTGCTAACCACTGAGCCATAGTGCTGCCCCGATATATATTTTCATCTATTAGAGACAATCTGTCTATCAGGGTGGAACCAGAATTGAAGTTTTTTTTTGAATTTAAATTTTCTGAGTAGACAAGCTTGACTGCTGAAAACAGAGCATGACGACTTGAAAGCTCTCTGCCTAACATCCCTCACCATCTTCCTAAAGCCCAAAGAGTAGAAAGCTGTGTTAGGAGTGCTACTACCTTTACCTGGGTGAACTGAGAAAGTGACCATGATCAATATGTCAGAAAAGCCACCAAGGAGTCCATCGTTTCGCCCGTGAAACAACGCATCGTGATAGCCATTTAACTAATCTGGCCAGTATTGTTATGTTCTTTTATTTAACCTTTAACTGTGTTTGGTTATCTGTCTGTCTTTTGTGAATGGTGGCTGAGAACATACGTTTTGGATTAGAGCATATACATTAATCAGTTTAACATGTTTAATTTTTCCTCCACTGAAGTTACTGTGTATTTAATAAGTAACTAAGTCTTTTGTTAAAGATACAAAACTGGTGTATGGTCTGGAATTAATTATTCACAAAGTCTGCGATTGGTTATTCAGAAGTCTGGTTAGGAACCATTGGAGTAATTATTAGGGGGCTTTGATGGTTCA
Source organism: Ginglymostoma cirratum (assembly GCA_024137785.1). NCBI lineage: Eukaryota > Metazoa > Chordata > Chondrichthyes > Orectolobiformes > Ginglymostomatidae > Ginglymostoma > Ginglymostoma cirratum. The sequence goes on from JAHRHZ010000046.1 coordinate 30,577,482, forward strand.
TTTTACCATGTGGTGAATTCAAAGGTAGAAAGGCTGATTTGGTTTGGCTGTCTATCTCTATGTCATAAGACTAGTCATCAGTCAATCTTCTATCCATCTTGATAAACCAGGGTTGATCCCCTGGCTTGATGGTGATGGCAGAGTGGGGTATATGCCAGGCCATGATGTTTCATGTTTTGTTGTAATACAATTCTGGTGCTGCTGGTGACACAAAGTGACTCATGGATACCCAATCTAGAGTTGCTAGATCTGTTTGAAATCTATATTTACTAAAACTTATTTAGCATGGTGGTGGTGCCACGCCACAGGATGGAGGTGAAGATCAGATTTTGTCTCCATAAGGACTGTGCAGAGAGGCAAATTGGTGAATATGAAGTCAGCTATGTTTTTCCTAATATTTGGTTCCTTTACCACCTGCCACAGACCCAATGTAGCTGCTATCTTGTTCAGGACTCAACCAGCTTGCTCAGTAGAGGTGTTGCTGTAACAATATTTGTAATGGAAATTGAAGCCCCCCACGCAGAGAATATTTTGAACCCACATAGCATTCAGTGACTCCTCTGAGTGTTGTTCAGCATGGAGGAGCACAGATTCATCAGCTGAGGAGGGTATTGCTATTTTTGGGGAGATTTGTGATCACATTTACCTAACATAGGCGGGCAGAAATTTCAATAGTTTATAGAGTTTGGTAAGAAGGAGCAGTTTAGATATGATCTATCAGTTAATTAGACAAAAGAATTACACAACAGTGAGATTTGAGATAACAAGCATGGGGCTGGATGAACACAGCAGGTCAAGCAGCATCATAGGAGCAGGAAAACTTGACGTTTCGGGCCTAGACCCTTCA
>JAHRHZ010000046.1:30578728-30693132 GCA_024137785.1 Ginglymostoma cirratum
CAGAAAATTTTCTGATTTTCTGATGAAGGGTCTAGGCCCGAAACGTCAAGTTTTCCTGCTCCTATGATGCTGCTTGACCTGCTGTGTTCATCCAGCCCCATGCTTGTTATCTCGGATTCTCCAGCATCTGCAGTACCTTTTATCTCTGAGTGAGATTTGAGAACACTTTTCTGATCCCAATGCTGTCCTGTGGTTGGAGGAGTTGGGGCGGTGGTCTTGGTGGAGTGTTTTTTCCCTGACATTGTGCAGTCTTCAGCGATAACTATTTTTGTTCTTCCATTGGACAGATGTATACAAATCCCTAGTCCTCTCCCAAGAAGGTGATGGCTCGTTTCCCTAGATCCTCTCTCTCTCTCTCTCTTCCTACCTGCCCTTGCATATCTATTTTATTTTAGGGGTTTGTAGTCTATGCTGTGTCAATCACCTGTCTTAATCCTCTGGGCCCACAATGACATGACGACCATTGCACACCTCTATTTGTAGGTTGACTTTAATGTCTTAATCCAAAAAAAGAACAATATATGTTCCAAAACATTGCATTCACAGTAGGGAAGTGTGGTGCCCGATAAGTCTCTTGTTTACGCTTCTGAAAGGCTACTACTGTAACACTGTTAAATGAGGTCTCATGCTATTCAGGAAATACAAGATGTGGAATACTAAAAGGCCACAGTATTAAAAGGGAACTCCAGTTTCCAACAGAGTGGCAGTACAAGGAAATTAACTAAAGTTTTACTTGCTCATTTTTGACCAGAAGCGAGGCGAGGGTTTATGGTATCCAGAGTCAATGTTGATGACTCTCAGAGCAACTAACTCACAGTATACACTGTGCTGCCACCTCACCAGAGATGGAAATGCTGTTTTCTTCGAAATTGTCTGTAAGATACAACCATGTCAGGCTATTACACATCTGTGATTTGGCTCTCCTAATTTTGGCACTAGCTTTGAGATGTTGGAAAGCCAACTCCTTAAGGTTGACAGGGTTGACTTTACTTTTGGAATTTCTGGTGCCTGGCTCAGGGCCAGATTCCATTTTTTGAGGGGCTTTTTTTAAAGTAGTTTTATACAATTGAGTAACTTGCTCAGCAATTTTGGAAGACAGTTAAGGAGTTAACCACATTGCTGGGGATCTGGAGTCACATGTAGGCCAGACAAGCTAAGAATAGCAAATCTCATCTTCCCTCAAGGACATTAATGAAGTGGCTGGGTTTTTATGTCAATCAACAACGGTTTCATAGTCATCACTATATTTTTTAATTCCGATTTTAACAAAAGAAGTCAAATACCAACTTCTGCTCTGGTGGGATTCAAATCCATGTCTTCCTCATGGCTTACTAGTCTATCAAGAGTACCACCATATCAGTGTCTCCTGAATAGAAGTTGAATGTTTTTCCGACGTAAATAAAGAAGGTAGCTTCAAAATTACCTTAAAATAATTAAAAGAGAATGAATAGAAAAGCATATGGAGAAACAGAGATCGAGCAGGGATGAAGCAGCTTGAGAGAGCCATGAAAACAAGACTGGGGAGGAAGCAAAGGTGGACTTTGGTCCTAGCATGAAATCCATCTAATTTAATTGACTGTGTTTCTTAAGTTAGCAATCAGCAATCAATCGCAGAATCTTACAACAAAGAAGAAAGCATTTTAAGCAGTTCTTACGTCCCTACTTCTGGTCCAAAAAGTCCAGGTTCATATTGTACCAGCCCAAGAGGTGTACCTTAACAGGTTGGTTAAATGTATTTAAAAATGGACGTGTAGTTAAATGGTAATGCCACTATCTCTAGAACAGAAGATCCATGTTCAACATTTTTCTGGAACAAGAACAAAATTGCTGGAAAAGTTCAGCAGGTCTGGCAGCATCTGTTAAGGGAAAAACAGAGTTAACGTTTCAGGTCCGGTGATCCTTCCTCAGGACCCTTCTGAGAAAGGGTCATTGGACCCGAAACATTAAGTCTGTCTTTTTTCCTTCACAGATGCTGCCAGACCTGCTGAACTTTTCCAGCAACTTTGTTTAGGGTCCTGATTTACAGCATCTGGAGTTCTTTTGGTCTTTATTCAACATTTTTCTTCCAAGGTTTATCGTGAAATGTCTGAGCTGGTTGATGAAAACGTTTAGAAGAAGTTCTCTCAGCCTCCCATAACCCATATGAGTCATAATATGTACCAAAAACAACTCTGAATACAAAACTAACTCTAATTATTACCCAGATATAACTTAGGTATAGTAAAAAATTACAAATGGATGGCATAGGCAATATGTTTAATAACAAGAAGATTTTTAAATATATTTTATAGTCAAGTGAAAAGCAGGGTTCTCTTTGTAAAAGACTAAATGTTAAGGATAGATTGAAAATATTTTTTGCCCATCCCTGATGTTTATATCCTTAATGTGCAAAACAATTTTAAAAAATAGCCAATGTCGAGAGCTATTAAGCTTCAAACTTTATTCTTATTGTCGAATATATGTATTTAAACAACACTCATTTAATTTCAGTTGAATCATTTTTGCTGACAGAGTTTAATCTGAAGTGACTTTTCTTCTGTAAATCAGATGCTCTAAGAATCATAACTCAAACATTTCTCAGTTCAGAATAAAGCTATAATGAATAATCTTTGAAAGGTTTGCACAATAAAATGGCCATTTTTCATCAAGACCACAGCGCTGACTGTAAAACCATGGTCAGAATTTACTGTCAATAGCATTGAGACGAATGGCGCACACTGTTATTAATGTGCAAGTGGCACTGCAAATTCTGGCAGGGAGCAACCCTGTACTAAACATGGAAATCAAAAAGTTGATGTCCAAGGTGAGTTGCCCTGCCATGAGTTTTGCAAAAATGGCATCCTGCTGATTGATTCAGTATTCAACTGCATTGAACAATGATAAGTTCTTCCACCAGCATGATAGATACAAACTAAATTTTCCACAGAAAGTTAGGGCTTATTTATTTCAGTCTAATTTTTTTTATAGGACTTATTTATTGTGAAGCTGCTTATCTGGCATTGAAAATAAACAATCACAATTGTGGTGTCTCATTTGTTCAGTTTTTAATTGTTTTTGGAGGGATAACGCAATTAATTACTTTTATTTACTAATTATTTTTACCTTTCCAGGCTCTTTTGATCCATTCTTTCTTTCCTATTTCTTAATTTTCTTTTTTGTAAATGATTTGGCCGCAAATTAATCTCATTTGAATTCCCTTGTGAGTCTCTTTGCTATTCATTCAATACCGCAAAATGGATTAGTTAAGAAGATAAAATTGTTTGTCCTGTTCTAGCAAGTCCTACATCTTCATTCTGATTCTTGCAGAAACTGGTAACTTTATAACAGAGCATTTCTAAATGTCTTATGGAAAACAATTACACAAGATTTCACTGTTTTAAGAATGTTACTGCAACAACTAAACTAAAATCACTATTGACTAAACATTATTTAATAAACAACTAAGGTATTAAACTGCAGAAAAAGTTATTTTCCCATTAACTAATTGACAAATCCGCAATCCCACGTCATATTTCTAGCTTCCAACACATTTGCAGCAGATGTGTGATCTTATGGTTGAAACTCCTAAATCTATTTAGCTATCCAACAGATTCTCTTCTTCTTGCTGCATGTGGGAGTCTTCCAGTGTTGTTTTAAAAGTCTATTCATTTCACCTGGGTGTAGTTGAACCAACTGCCACCAGAAAGGCACCCTGTCGTGCCTCCATGGTCTTTAAATCAATACAAGTTACAGTTCTTTAAACAAGGAATCTATTCCTACCAGCATTCTGCTTGGTGATTAACACCAAAACAGTCTCTTTCTCTCTGCTTGACACAGCAGCTACTCTTTTTGATCTTCCACTATCAGTCGCTTTGTTTGGCAAAGTGGGAGTGGAACTCCTTGTTATAATGGTGAGTATACTCATGGTGAGACCAAAACTGAGTGGGAATTTGTTTGGAGTCAGGGCAGGCTGCCTTATGTCATCATGCCAATTAGTTGAGTTGCCATCAGCTGTACTGTAGAATTAGGCAGGAATCAGCCAATTGTGTTGTTACCTCACAGGGTTGAGAATCCAGGTGCCATATTTAAATGGCTCCCAAACAGGCACCTCACCCTGCAAGTCAGCAGCACCATTTTGCCTGTCTGAGAAGAGTATTTTGAACTTGAAAAGTGGCTTCTACCCCTTCTAAGTTACTGTATTTGGATCTACAGAGCTGCAAACCCTCACAGTTTCCCACTGATCTGTTGAGTTAACAGAGCTATCAATGGATTCTGGGTGGCTGAACTCTTTTATTAAATCTTCCTCTTTCAAGAATTTAGTTCGCTCTCAGATTGAAGTAGTTATCAACATCTATTAGAATTTCTTCCAAAGAATCGATGCTTTCTTTTATATTTTGGAAATTTGTCATCAGCTTTGGGTCCTATATTTGTTCAGCTTGAGATTTAGGACTTAATTTAGAAGAATTTCTATATTTTACAAACTGCTTTCTCAAAATGACCAATTCTGCTTGGCCCATCTCTGACACTAAATCTTAATGGTGATATTATTTTTCCTTATATTGCTTATTAATAAGCTTCTTAATTCTCATAACTTTAAAAATATTTTAAATTTGCATGATCTGAATGCTGTTTGCAATCTGCTGCTTTTTAAGCTTTTAGTCATGCAGAATCTTAATTACGTTTGTAATCTGCTAGCTTTAAAGCCTCTTCAAACTTTTAAATTCTTTACAATTGGAATGTGATGTTCTCTGAAAGAAACTGTTGAATCTTGAATCTTGTATTGAAACAACAATGTTGTGTTTTGATTCTTTTAATGTTTCAAGGTGTGCTGAATAGCAACACTGTATCTCTGGACTGCTTGCTGTGGATATTCCACCTTTTAAATCAGTAAAATGATAGTTTCATGCCTTCTGGAATTTTAATCTGCATTCTCAACTGCAATGGAGGTTTCTTGCCTCTTTACAAGAAAAAAAATGGATGAGTTTCTGTCTTTTACAGCCTAAAACACAATACATATTCCCTTGCACATTTTTTAAAATACTAAACATCTGTGTTTGAGGTCTGAATAAATCTTCCGACTAAAATCATTGTTTAAAATTTGAATATCTTAATCTCATTTGTTTTTTCTGACTATCTTCCATTAGATTCTGTGTTCAAAGTCTTTGCCATTCCCCTTTAACTGCCTTAATTGCAACTTTTCCAACACTGTAGCCATGGTGTATGAAGTGGAGGTACCGGTATTGGACTGGAGTAGACAAGGTCAGAAGTCACACGACACCAGGTTATAGTCCAACAGATTTATTTGAAATCATAAGCTTCCAGACCACTGCTCCTTTGTCAGGTAAAGTAAACTTTACCTAAGAAAGGGACAGTGCTCTGAAAGCTTGTGATTTCAAATAAACTTGTTGGACTATAACTTGGTGTCGTGTGACTTCTGACCTAAATAACTGAATGAATGTTCTGACCCTTAGCCTGTTTACTGTCGCCGTACATCATGGAATATGTTTGCAATGGTCATTATGCTCATTTTGAAGTATAAGTACTCCTTTTCACCTTTGTTTCTATCCTTTCCAGGATGGTCTTTGAGACATTATTTGAAAGGTTTTTCCCCCTTGACCATAGAGATATCCAACATTACGTTGGAACCCTGAACTGCTCTCAGAGATCTTTCTTCTGTAACTTACCAGTGTGATTAATTTTTTGCTCTCTTTCTAACCCACAGTACTTCTCCTGCACCTGTACCCAGCGCAGAGGTAAAAGCTTTCATCAGGACTGCTGCTTTTGCCCTGCTACTGATTCCATACATGCAGCTCCCGGTTCCTTGTTTACTTTTAGCTGCTGCATGGCTGCCTGTGTCTTCTTATGGTAGTCATTTTCTTAAAGTGGTAAACTCACTTCTATTTTTAAACCTCTTCTGTGTTGAATGTTTACAACGATGTTACCTTGAGTCTTTCACAATGATCTCACCAATGATGACGATTTCAGATGATGTGGTGCACAGATTGGCAGCTTATGGCTGGTTAAGCTGCTGCTACCAGTCTTGCTTTGTAGATTTTTTTTTAAAAAAAAATCAACCTGGAGCAGGTGGGACTTGAGCCCAGGCTTCCTGGTTCAGAGATAATGATGCTATCACTGCAGTGCAAAGGGGGCTGAATCCTCTTTTGTAGATATTTTTAATCAACCAGTTCAGATGTGTTATGACACACCTCAAAAGCAGATGGGAGGCTTGAACCTAGGTGTCTGGGCTCAGAGGCAGGGATACTATAACTCTGCGACAAGAGCCTGATTCCTCCATTGTAGATACTTTTAATCAACCTGTTCAAATCTGTTATTGACACAACTCTGGAGCTGGTGGGACTTGAACTCGGGCTTTCTGGTCCAGAGGCAGAGACAGTACCACTGTGGCACAAAAGCCTGAACCCTCCTTCGTATTTACCTAATTACCAGTGGTTGAGGGTTTATTGCTGTCAAGTTTTAATGAGAAGAGGCACTTGTCTTACACAACAAGATGCTTATTGCATGACCATAATGTATATGAATGCATTAATAATTATTCATAATTATGAAGGTAATCAACAGTCATAATGCTCCATCCGTCTCCATCAGGACCTCATTCCAGGCTAAACAAAAACCAAAAGAACTGTGGATGCTAGAAATCAGAAACACAAACAAAAATTGCTGGAAAAGCTCAGCCAGTCTGGCAGCATCTGTAGAGAGAAACTAGAGTTAATGTTTTGGGTCCAGTGACTCTTCCTCAGGAGTCATACCAGACTGCCTGGTTCTCCACCTAAGGCCATCAGAGTTTTATAGGGGCCTAAACAACTTGGCCTAAGCAAGAATGGTGAGAAAAGAGAATGAGGAGTTGAGTGAGGCCTTTCTTGACATTAGAAGCAATGCATTGCATTTTCAAATAGACTACCAGTGTCAAGATGAGATTCTCGCCAAACTGCAGTGAGGTGATATTAAGGGGAATTATTATTTAGTGGATTCATTAACAATGATTATTGCCTCACTTAAATGTAGCTTTCTATCCGATCACTGAATTTAAAAAGAGATGCATCATAGCCACATCAAACACAGCACTTGCGAGTCTTCTAAGGGCTCAATAGGGTGCAGAACCAATCCCTTTTACAATCCACACCGTGTGTGTAATCAAAGAGGCTACTCTATGCAATGATAACTTTGATGGTTGGTATGGGTCTGGGATGGAAATCCATTTGAGTACATGGAACAATCTCATGGATCTGCTTTGTGTTACTCACACAGACAGTGTAGGGCCTCTATCGATTGGTAGCTATTCCAAAGAGCCTTGAAAACTCTACACATGGCCCTTGTTGTTGGGGTGCAGCAAGTCATATTGTATGGAAGGGTATGTGCAAGGCACGCACAGGTGGAAGCTTGTTTGCTATGGCTGCCATGCTAAGGAGGCGATGGCAGATGGAAAAGGATCAGATCTTGCCATAAGCCCAGAAGCAGCAGAAACTGGAGAAGTATCAACTCAGGCAGAGGTAGTAACTGCAAGACTCCTCAGGATACATCATGGACACAAGAGGGCCAAGACTTTTTGTGGTCGAATCTTTTCCATTAAGATAAGCAAAGTACATTGCTGACACTGACCGGTATTTCAGGGACACTGTGAAGGACAATGCTAGCTGCTGGGGTGGGAGGTAAGTACTGTAGGAATGGGAGGATACCCTCTCCCAGTGGCTGTGAGGGTGACAGCTACATTGGATGTCTACGTAATTGTCTCTTTCCAGGGAACAAGAGGCATCTTGTGTGTGGGATCTCTCAGTTGTGCACCCACAAACACATCGGTTAGTGACAAATGTCAACAGAGTAAGATCACACGGGTTCATTTCATCTCCCCATGACGAGATCAGTGCTGCGATCCAGGCAGTAGGATTTGGAACATAGCTGGGTTTTCCCAGGTGCAGAGTACTATCAATTGCACACTGTGGCACAATGCCTTGGAGTTCATCAATAGGAAAGGGCTCCATTTGTTAATGTGCAGGTGATCTTCAACCATTGGTTCCACTTCCTGGAGGTGTCATCCGTGTCAATTGCCACGATTCCTATAACCTGGAGCATTCTCATGTACCTGCTGCGTTTGAGGCCCATGGTGCCTTACTAGGCTGGAGACAAGAGGCATTCACTACATCAATGGCTAATGACAACCAATAAATGATGGAGGACACAGTCACAATGCTGCCCCTGCTTTGCGCAAATTGAAGCAAATAATGAGGGAACGTGTTGAGGAACCAGGAGAACGGGAGTGTTCTTCTGAAGAGGTAGATGAGAACATTGAGGAAAAGGAAGCTATCCTTGTGTATGTCAGAGTGCAGCTACATTGGTGGTTACAAGCAAGCCAGGGCGTGATTAAATACCTGACTGCAGTGAATGAGACCTGGGCGCAACAATCATGCAATGTGAAATAGTTGTTTGTCATTATGCGCACAATTTGTTTTGCATTGTGGGGTTAAACTACAGCTTCTAGTGGAGGTGCATATGCCAAGAACAGTCTGCTATGCTGGCTATGTGTCGTGACCAACCTGTGTTTCGAGCTGATGTACCATTACATTTCTGGTGAAAGTCAAACTTCAGAATGCCAATGCTTGGTTGGGATATAAAAATGGAGCTGGTACCAGGCATACCAGCTATTCCAGGACAACTGCTGTGCAATCAGTTCTTCCAGCTGTGATGAGATGGTAGAATTAAACTGGCATAGAAGAGAGGGGTACCATAGGGGCATGATAGATAGTTAACGTAAAGTTGTCATAGTCCTATAGGACTATGGGGCTGCTCTCTGATTGGAGAGAGACAACTGGAGGGGAGTTTAACCCAAGGATCACCACACTTCAGGCAAAGGGTTGGTTTAACATGGTGGAACTTTCACGGTAGCGTCAGCCAGTGCAGGAAATGAACTCATGTTGTTGGTGTCACTCTGAATCACAAAGCAGCCATTCAGCCAACTGAGATAGGTAGTAAATGAGATAGTAGGGTCTAGGCCTGAAACCTCAGCTTCCCTGCTCCTCTGATGTTGCTTGGCCTGCTGTGTTCATCCAGCTCTACACCTTGTTATCCTACGTAGTAAATGAGACAGGTTTGGGATGACATAACAAGAAATCATATCATATGAGAATATCATGGAGAGAATATCACTTTGAAATGTTACAGAATTAATGCAGCCAAAATATGTAACATTGGTAGAGCTTCATACAGTCTCCAACAGTAATGTTTCCCGAGCTATTTTCTTGCACAATAGATGTGTACTTAATATTCATGAATCCACATGCAAGCTTCAAGTAAGCCCTGGAATTGATAAGCCAAGTGTCCACATGTAGATTTTCATCCAGAAAGTAATGGATGTAACAGGTCACTTGTTCTCAAAATCTGTTAAAATGTGGATTTAATTGACCATGTCTTTAAGTAACTTGCCCGTGACAGGTTAATAAAGTGTGGCAGTGACCACTAATTTTATCTTGTTTCAGTGAACATATCTAATCTGGTGCTCAGTTCCTCAGTGACAGTTGTTAACAACTCTGCACTGCTCTGTGAAGCAAACTCAGGTACTCCAGAATATCTGCCCATGCTCACTATATTCTATAGCAGTACAGTGCAATAACGATACAAGTGTACAAATAAAAAGTGCACCTACTCTGGTTAAGCACATGTTTCCCATTGCCTGTACCGTGTATCCTACAGTCCGTTGCTCTTTTTGTCACCTGCTGTATTGCTAAAAATACCAGTTTAACAAAACAATTACTGAGAAGCTAAAGCTTGTAGTTATGATAAAGATCACTTCAGATGTGATCCTTGAGGCATTATATGTAGTAAGTGTCTGACAAATGCAACAAAAAAACAATGAATGAGGGTGAAATATTGAGTGTTTATATAAACGTACTTAAGCTAGTAATTACTAAACAAATCATATTAAGTGATAATGCTAATACATCTCCGTGCTGTCAGGTGCCTCTCCATCTGGATCTGTACGAAACTAAATCTTGTTATGCAATCCAAATACCATTATTGTCACAACACGCTTTTCTTCAGATTCCTTCACAATCCCAGGGTATGACGTAGGATAAAACAAGAAATGGGGAAAATAAATTTGAAAAGTTTGAGCCAGTTAACAAGATAATTATTTGGGTCTAGAGTTGATTGTGGCTTTTGTTAAGTAATTCTGTGGTGGATTCGCAGCTAAGCCCTTCCACAACGGATGCAAGGAATCTGAAGATGGTGATGACCAGGCACACCAGAGCAGTAGGTCAAGTGTCTGGATTGCAAACCAATTTAGCAGGGATGGTCAAAAACAATGTTTACATTCTTATATCTGTGAATGGAGAGCCTAACTTTTGTTTTAGATTGTTGTCTGGTTTGCCTGAATAACGGTACAATCCATAATCTGCATAAGGCATTTTTCAGACATTCCTTTTGACACAGAACTTTAACACGGGAGACTGACACTGATTTGCATTTGTGGAACAAGCCATATAGGTCACATTTGTGTCCTTACATGTTGCATATGGGAATTCATAGACATCTTCTGAATGAAATCATTTAACTTAGCCACCGTTATTCTAAATAATAGTCAATTTTGCTCCACACCAAACTATGGCATCAGTCGTAAAAATCAGTTAAAAATTGTCTGTTATGTCTCAATAGATTCAAAACTCTTCCTCGTAACCAAAAAGCTGCAGAAGCAAAGAAGCTGTCTTTTCATGATTTTTCATATTTATCTGGAACTTGTTTACAGTAACAACATCTGTGACTATTACAATGGTAATGACAAGTAACAAAATATTCAACCGAGACAAGAGGGGATTCCAGAACAGATTGGATTCAAGATTAGTTTTAACAATGGGTGAGCCACGTGTCTCCTTAGCTGACTTTACATGTTCAAAAACTACCTGGTTGAGGGAGGGCCACTTGACATTCTGGGGTATAGATGTTTGAGGTGTGATAGAGAGAGATGCAGAAGAAGTGAGGGATTTGTGCTACTGATTAGGGAGAATATTACAGTCGTATTAAAGGAGGATACCTTTAAGGGCTCATCCAGGTCATATGGATAGAGGTCATGAAAGGAAGGGTGCAGTCACATTGATGGGATTGTACTACAGGTCTCCCAATTGACAGTGGGTGATAGAGAAACAGATACGTGAACAGATTATGGAGAAATGTGAAAACAACAGGGTTGTTATGGTGGATAACGTTAACTTCCCCTTTATTGACTAGGATTCGCTTAGTGCCAGGGGCTTGGATTGTGGGGGGTGGGGGGAGGTGAAATTTGTTAGGTGTGTCCAGGATGGTATTCTGAAACAATATGTGAATAATTCAACATAGGAAGAGACATTCCAAGCACCCAGCATTGGGGAATGAGCCCAGCCAGATGATTGAAGTTTCAGTGGAGGGAGCATTTCAGGAACAGTGACCATAATTCTGTAATTTCTAAGTTACCCAAGGTTAAGAACAAACTTGGTTTGTTTTTATTTGAATTTCAAAGGAGGATGGACAAAGTGATAGAAGCTTACAAAATTAAAAAAGGCGTGGATAGAATGGAGAGTTAAGAGTCTTTTTGACAAGGTGGAAGTGTCAATTATTAAGGGACCTAGGCTTAAGTAAAAGGGAGTAAGCTTAAAGGAGATTTGGGAGGCAAGTTTTTTTTTTAACACAGAGAATCGTAAGTGCCAAGAATTCACTGCCAGAGGAGATGGTGGAAGTAGGTACAACAGTAATGTTTAAAAGGCATCTTGACAGATATATAAATAGACAGGAAATGGAGGGATATGACTGCATAGAAGCGAAAATTTTAGCTGAGAAAGACACTGTGCACCAACACAGTCTTGGTGGGCTGGAGGGCCTGTTTCTGTGCTGTACTGTTCTTTGTTTAAACTTCTAGTTGTAAAAATCTTTAACACTGCTTAGCTTGCAAATAAGCATATTTTTTCTGCACTTTGCAAATTTTATATTAATATGTTTTGATAATTTCCTGGGAGTGGCATCAATAATAACCCATTCATGTAACAAACAAATTTGTTGTGAGGCAATTGGAGCTCTTATAATTCAAAGCCTTCAGTGTACCTCAAATATCTCACATTGAAATTATTAGCATCATAAAATAAACATCGACATAGGATGTGAAAATCCATTCATTGAATAATTCACACATTGCATCACAAAATATGCGCATCATACACGGATAAACTTGGCTGCTGTAAGAAAGCAGATCTGTAACCTTTCAGAGTCTAAGTTTGTGATTTCTGATGAAAGTTTTTTTTTTAAATTTGTCATGCAAACAGTAAAAATGTCTCTGCATTTAACAAAGAAAAATCTCATGCAGAATCTAAGAGCAAGAGGAGACTGACTCAGAGGTTAGGAGTTCTCAGTGCAGAGTAGTGCTTTAAAGGAGGTGTAGTGAGAACATTGCAAGTGTGCAGTACCTGGTTTAATAGATGAGAGATGAAGTGCTGCAGACATACAACCTTATTAACATACTCTGAGAGGCACTGTTAATTCCAGAAATATTCAAACCATGGAGTCAATCCCCACCTTGATGTCTTACTCCCCTGTGAAACAATTAATCTCTCGACTCTGGTTGTTCCCCTGTCTCGCCCTCCACTCCCATAAATTCAAGAGATGCAGATTAGAAGGGATATGATGGACAACATGCTTTAGCCATCCATCACCAGATCTGGTTAAAACATCATCAGGTCATGCACTTGGCAGGTAAAACAGCTCACTATTGCGAACAGCATGAACTGCAGATGCTGGAGTCAGAGTCAATACAGTGTGGAGCTGGAGGAACACAGCATGTGAAGCAGCATCATTGGAGCAGGAAAGTTGACATTTCAGGTTTACAACCTTCATCAGGAAACCATTGATACAGCTTACACACTCTTCTTCTAAGAATTCTCCATTGTTGACCAGCTCCAGGGTTTCACGTAGTTTATTGTTATTTATTTAATTGTAGCGAGAGGGTCGCTTGCAAAAGCTTGTCTTTGTGCTCCAGCGCTGTTAACACTGTGTTCCTAATTATAATTGCTCCCCACTCCTGGTTGCTTTCTGTGCCCTAGGGCTGAAGCTCTTAAATGCCCCTCCCATTCTTCTCTCTCTGTCAGCCTCAGTTGCCCTCTTTAGGTCTCTGTAGTACCTACTTTTTTAACTAAGGTTTGGTCACCTGCCCTAATGTCTCATCATGTGACTTTGAGGTCATACTTTGTTTTATAATCATCATACAAAGTCATCATAGAACCCCTACGAGTGGAAACAGGCCCTTCGGCCCAACAAGTCCACACTGAGCCTCAGAGCATCCTACCCAGACCCATCCCCCTACAACCCACCTAATCTACACATCCCTGAACACTATGGGCAATTTAGCATGGCTGATCCACCTAACCTGCACATCTTCAGACTGTGGGAGGAAACTGGAGCACCCGAAGGAAACCCACGCAGACACAGGGAGAATGTGCAAACTCCACACAGACAGTTGTCCAAGGCTGGAATCAAATCCACATTCCTGGCGCTGTGAGGCAGCAGTGCTAACCACTGAGCCATCGTGCCGCCCCATCCTGCTGCCTTACAGCGCCAGCGACCCGGGTTCGCTTCCATCCTCGGATGTGTGTGTGTGTGGAGTTTGCACATTCTCCCCGTATCTGCGTGGGTTTCCTCTGGGTGCTCCGGTTTTCTCCCATAGTCCAAAGACGTGCAGGTTAGGTGGATTGACCATGCTAAATTGCCCATAGCGTTCAGGGATGTGTAGAGTAGGTGGGTTACAGGGGAATGGGTCTGGGTGGGTGCTCTGAGGAACAGTGTGAACTTGTTGTGCCAAAGGGCCTGTTTCCACACTGTCGGGATTCTATGAAATAATGTTCCTGCAAAGTACCTTGCAATGCTCCACTATATTACATGCATCATATAAATAGCAGTAAAATAAAGCAAAGAACTGCAGATGCAGGAAATCCGAAACAAAAACAGAAATTGCTCGAAAAACTTGGTAGACTGCTAGCATGTGTGGAGAGAAAGCAGAATTAATGTTTTGGGTCCTGTTACATTCTGAAGAAGGGTCAGTGGACCTGACATGTTAACTCAGCTTTTTCTCCATTGATATAAATATAATTTGCTGTTATTGAAAATAACAGGAGCGAACAGTTATTAGATCCAGTGTAGTTCACTCCTGTACAACATTGAAGTTCTGTCTGTCCCCTCATATGATTGGAGAATACTCCAGAATCTTGTCAGAAGGAGCATAAGGGAGTTGCTTCCAGTATCCTGCTCAATATTTATCCTCTGAGCAAGATAGATTATCAGGTCATTAAAACGTCAATGTTTGGGGGGGCCTTGCTTCACACAAATTGGTTGCCATATTTTCCACGTTATGACACCAAATTCATTTCAAATGTACTTCACTAAATGTAAAACAGTTTGGTACATCCCAAGGTCGTAGGAGGTACCCTGAAAGTCTTCTATTGCATCTACTGTAACTGGCCCACTCTAGTCTACAGTTGTAGAAAGGAAAACATTTCGGTAGGGGTCTGAACGAATGGTGAAAAAGATAAGACTCGTGTAGAACTTTGAAGCCTGTTTTGAGCTAAATGAGTATATTATGCTGTGCAGGCTACAAGGATGCTTTAGTCAGCTCATCACAAGAACTCTTTCGATCATGATTGACAATGGGTTTATCATACTCAAAAATTATTTGGATTTTTTTGTGAAATTATGCTTTCTTATTTTTGAATGACCTTGCTATTCCTATTTTATCTTCCTAATAATTGTTTCTATCTTTATAACATATTAAATCTATTTTCACATAGGTTCTCGTTCTGAAGATGTTTCAAATATCACTTTAAATATCACTGTTTTGGCCTAACAGCTCTCCTTTCCGGAAAAGGATCTTGTTCAGTGGATGAGCAGCTGGTGGGCTTTGGTTTGCTTTTTGTTTTTTTAATGGCTTTAGCTGTAATGGGAATAAAAACATTTTGTATGCCATCTCCCACCAAGTCTAGCTTCTTGGCAGTAGACAAGCCTCATTCTGATCGTTATGGTTGGCGCTATCATTTATGAGATTGAGCACTTTGGTATAATCACTCATAGCATCAAAGTGAAAAACTGCTCGAATCTGGTGGTTCTTCTTCAGCATAATGTCATCAACTTGGTTAGGCAGATAAAAGTTGCCTTCTTGACAAAAGATGTTAATGAACTAGCTGTCTGAAGATTTAAAACCATGCAATTGGAAAGGAAAAGGAATAGTTTGGCTATATGTAGTGATATGATCAATTTCCACGCTACGCTATTTCCTGTGATAGCATGAACCATTGGCAGACCTAGGAGAGAAGCAAGGTATGTCAGCAGCAACATAACTTCAAGACAAATGCTTTTAAATCACATATTAGAAACAAAGAAGGAACTGGTCATTTACCTGTCACCAAAACAGAGCACTCATGAGGTTAACTAGCTGTCTGAGGTGACAGGCAAAGAAAGAGATCATGTTCTGTGACATTTGTGAGGCTTCTATCATTAGGAGATGCAGGTTCCAATTCACATGTTTCCTTTCTTCCCCTGCCAGATACACGAGTAATGTTCATTCAGTGATCTTCTCATACTGACACTAGTCTCTAAGTTACATCAATGTCCAGTCTGTCATGTTCCACGTTAATCATATCTGTCTTATGCACATTATCTGCAAGTCATCTGCCAGTCCTGTGTCCATGGTTATGTTGAGCAGAGCCTCTCTGCTGCAAGCACTCATTGACACTAATGGATGTGTTGAATCAGCAACTCAGAAGCCAGGGTCTGCCCATCTTGATGTAGGCACTGGATGATCAGTAGAACATGATGGATTCTCCCACTGTTGGAGACAGCCAAAGTAGCTGTTCTCTAAACCAACTAAGTCATCAGTCCTGTATTGTGTTAACACGCTGCTGCAAAACAGAGTGACCTCTCTAGGTACCCATCTGAAGCAAAACTTACAGAGACCCTGTTTTGCACAAGTATTAGGGTCTCCTTCTTGACCTCCCACAGTTGAGTCCGAAGGCGTGTTTGGCACTGAATCAGTGAAAGAGTTGTCGGAAAGATGACACATTAAGACATCAGTCCTCCTTTGGGCTCCTCTCCAGACTTTTGTTGGGGCTTAAATTTCCTTGGATTTTGACTCTTTTGAGATGTCCACAAGGCTTTGGAGCTATTTAGTTGAGAGTTTTGTTTGCATGTGCCATGTTCATATCCCAGTGGGGCTATACACTGCATGTCTCCAAGATCCTCCTCTGAACCTTTAACTGGGGCTGTGAGGGATCCAGATTCTATGTCATAGTGAGAAAACACATCTGAGAAGTTAACGATGGAAAGGCCAAGTACTGACAGGTAAAACCTCTCTTTCTCACATTGCTGCCAAACAAAGGTATAGACAAAACGATAGGCAAGCTAGCACACAAAAGCAGAAAATAATTAATACTCTTCACCCACACATTAGACACATTATATTGACCTGTTGTATACACACAATACTAGGAAGCGATGAGAAAAAGTGCCACTAAATTGACATTATTCATGTTTTGGAAATTGATAATTCCAATTCATCTTAAAGTATTACAGAGAAACAAGGTGTTCTAACTTCATCAGGAAACGTATATAATGAAAAATTGCTGGGGCTTTATTTGGATAAATTGTGTGAGATCCTGAACCCTCACAGCAATATGCAAAGGAGGAGGAATAAAATCTAAGGCTAAAAATGTTTACTTCATGCTGGATTTTTTGAGAGGTCTTTTTCAAACGAGAATTAAATTATGCTATTTTTAGCCTGTGTTGACTCATTTTAATTATGCGTTTGTTTTCATTCAGTCCTTTTCACCAACTTTCAACTCTGGGCAAGACATTGTTCAAAAGACCACTGCTCACCGAGCAAGTGCTGAGGTAGGCGCTCTTGGGGTTTGTTAAATTTTTTTAAATTGAAATCTGTGACTGAGTGTTTTTGTTTCAACCTGCGATGTATTGACAATGAGGAAAAATATAATAATAAATATTTTGGATGGTGTTGTGACATTTGCTAGAGCTACTAAATTTACCATCTGAGGTAGAAGTTCTTTGATCCAAAGGTTGATGCCATGCCATCAACAAGAAATGGAAAGTCCACTTGAGAAACTTGAAGTGTACGCTGTTGATTATAGTCTTTATTTTGGACAGAGCAATGGTGGTACAGAAAACACAGCTCTATTGTATAGATACTTAAGTAAGGGAGACTTTCAAGTTGGCACTACCAAAGAAGAAAATGACTCTATGAAAGTCATAGAGTCCTAAAGTCATAGAGTAATACAGAATGGAAACAGGTCTTTTGGCCTAAACTGGTCCGTGCTGACCATGGTGACCACTCAGCTGGTTCCAATTGCCCGCATTTGGTCCATATCCCTCCAAACCCTTCCCATCCGTGTACCTAGACAAATTTCTTTTTTAAATGTTACTATTGTACCTGCCTCAACCACTTTCTCTGGCAGAACATTTCATATACGCACCACTCTCTGTGTGATGAAGTTGCCCCTCAGGTTCTTCTTAAATCTTTCCCCTCTCACCTTAAACCTATACCCTTTAGTTTTCAATTCCCCTTCCCTGGGAAAAAAGACTATATGCATTCATCCTACTTATGTCCCTCATGATCTTCTACACCTTAATAAAGTCATCCCTCATTCTCCTACATTCCAAGGAATAAAGTCCCATACTGGCCAACCTCTCTCGATAACTCAGGCCAACTAGTCGAGGCAACATCATCGTACATCTTCTTTGCACAGTTTCCAGTTTAACGATATCTTTTCTATATGAGGGTGACCAAAACTGTATGTAATACTCCAAGAGCGGCCTCGCCAATGACTTATACAATTGGAACATAATGTCCCAACTCCTTTGCTTGATGCCTCGAGCGATGAACATTGAACATGCTAAATGCTTTCTTTCACCTACCTGTGAATGTGTAGTGAAACCTTTGAAGGAGCAGTACTTGGTAACACCAAATGTCTCATTCTATTTTCTTTCAGATGAAACAGAAAGAGGAGTAAGCAGTAACTCAATTTGGGACTAGTTCGAGGCAAAAGTCAGATATACGCAATTCTGTTGTGATGGACTGGAGTAACTGGATGGTGCCTTAGGTGGTCCTACATTGCAAGTCAGATACGTTGAAGTATAATCTGCTGGACAATGGTGACTTAACATTGGGTGACACTGAAAATAAAAGCTACATTAGAAACCACAATGGATGAATAATTTCAAAGCATAGAAGATGGTCCCAACTCTATTAGGAGTACAATAAAAGCTGAGGTTAACCAAGTGTACAATGGAAATGCAGCTATGTATACATTTAAAGAGCGAATGTCTGAGAAGGGGTGATTCAGATATGGCAACTTGGGGCCTTATGGAAGATCGGCATACTGCTCTGTGAATGAAAAGATGTGCAGCAAATGTAGGGGCAAAGACCATTCTGCCAAGAAGAGTCATAATAATGCTAAACAGGAAGTGAAGCCTAATAAATCACATAAGGGAATGTAGCACAACTGTGAAATGAATTGAAGAGGATGCATGCAGCAAGGACAGTTTAACAATAATGGATACTTGTTTTCTATCAAAGAAGCAAACAAAGGAATGCTCCAGCATTTGGTAGTGATGTCGAAGTGAGAATTATTGTAAATTCAGGCGGCCATCAACAACAATAATGTCATCAACACAGTGCTGTGGGAGGAACTAAAGACAAAGAAATTCAAGTGCATAATTCAAAATGATGTCAAAAGTTTTATTATTCACACAGCTGGCATTCATTTCAAACTGTTAGATGTTTCACTGTGTCTGTGAAAGCTGGGGATTGAAATATAGAGGTTGAACCCATTGTGATTGATGAGGGTCGTGAAGTTGTTCTAAGTAGAGAAACAGCCCAAGCTTTGTGTGCATTGCACATCAGATTGATAGTGACTTCTGTGAAATCCCATGTGGAGCTTAGAGAGGAACATTTCAATCAGAATTTGAAATAAATCAACTTATATTTCAAGGAATTGGGAAGTTGAACAACTGCAAAGTGATATTAACCATTGTCAAGGATGTGAAACCTGTAGTTCAGCCTGTACACAGAACACTTTTTGAACTGAAATAGCCTGTTGAGGTGAAAATCGAATAATTGATTAATCAAAAAAATTGTAGAGCCAGTTGAAAGTTTTTGTCATGTCAAAACCAAATAGTGATGTCAAACTTGGTGCTAACATGGAACAGGTGATTGACGTTTTTGTTAGAGAATGTTACCCAATTCACACTGATTATGTCTTTCACGAATTGTTAACAAGTAAAGTACTTTTGAAATTAGTTTCAAAATGGGAATGCAACAAGCTGGAGTTTCTTTCTCATTTAAGGTACTTGACAAATTTGGTCAGTCATTTTTGACCTTCATTGACAAGTGATTATTATTTGTCAACAAGGCAATATAAGGAACCTCACGAAAAGCCAATATGTCAAAAGACAAATTATTATGGAGTCAATAGAGAGGATCATGACAAGATTAATATTGGCTAGATTGCAGTCAGTGGAATTTATAATAAATGTAGTCAGGTGTTTACTGGACATGACAAGACTAATGTTCATGGGGCATAAACTCACAAGCAACAGAATCAACACAGCCAAAGACAAATGGAAGCAAAAGCAGAGGCACATGAACCATAAAATGCCAATGATGTGAGGAAGAGTCAGATACAGATCTTCACCACAGCAGGAAGTTGAATCATTTAAGAACAACTATAGAGTTTGAAAGAAATTCAGTCATAACATCTAAAGTTGGATGAAATGAGTAAAGGAACTAAACTGGAATTTGGGAGAATTGCCCATTCAAGGTGTTCATGTTATGATATAGATATTTGTAACTAATTTGTTTGGACAGGTTATAATACACCACTGAACCTCGGCCTTCTGACCCAAAGCTAGGGACACTACTGCTGTGCTCCAAGACTACTTCATGTTGGCATATAAGCTATGCACATTTGGCAAATGTGCTCTCAGCTGTAACAGTTTCATAGTGCTACAAAAGTTCAGATCTAGATTGATGAAGCTATCTCATGAATGTCACCGAGAGTGGTTGGTACTGAGTAAAACTTGTGAACCAAAACATGTTGGGGTTTGAAATGGAGAAAAGATGCACAGAAATGTGTTAAAACTTGTCATAGATGCCAACTTATAATTGGCAGACACAATCCACCAAAATCAACACCCAGCATACAGTTATTGTTTGGATTTTGGGTTGGGGGTTGATTGCTACAATTGATGTAGCAATTGATGTCTTAGACCCACTTCCAAAGAGGCCATGATGAAGGTGGTTACCTATTACCGCCATTATAGTGATCATGTGATGTCATGTCTGTACAGGTTTCTAAAAGAGCTATCCAGCTAATCCTATTCTCCAGCCCTATTTCCGTAATCCTCTAAATTCATCACTTTCGAATATATATCTGGCTCTCTTTTGAAACCTCTTATAGAATCCATCTCCATCACTAACCCAGGCAGTGCCTTCCAAATCCTAATAACTCTCTAAGTAAAGAAGTTTCTCCTCATCTCACTACTAGCTGTCTGGCTGACAATCTTGAAATAACCCTGAGTTACTGACATACCAACTAGTGGAAATAGATATCCTTCTTTATCCTGTCAGAATTGTTCATAATTTTGAACACCTCAATAAATTCATGTCTTAATTTTCTCTGCTCCAAGGAGACTAAGTGCAATTTCTCTAATCTTTCCTTGTATCTAAAATTCCTCATTCCTGGTATTATTCTAGCAAATCTCTACACTCTGTTAGCAATCTCTCTGGAGCTTTAACATCCTTTCTCAAATAAGATCCACAGAACTGAGCACAACACTTCAAATGTGGTCTGACAAATGATTTGTACAAGTGTAGCATCACTTCCTTGTTTTTATACGCTATACCTCTATTTATAAACTCAAGGATCCTCAAGTGTTCTTAACAGCTGTTTCAACTTGCCTGGCCATCTTTAGAGCATCATGCAAGTGAACCCCAAGGTCCCTCTGCTCCTGTACTCCCATCAAAGTTGTACCATTCAGCCTGCATTGTCTCTCCATGGTTCTTCCACCAAAATGCATTACCTCACATTTTTGCATTCAAATCTATCTACCAGATATCTGCCCATTTGACCAATTGGTCAATGTCCCTCTGAAGTCACTCAGCATCATCTTCATAATTTGTTATTCTCCCTAGCTTAGTACTGCCTGCAAATTTAGCGATTTTCCCCACAATACCCATCTCCAAATTGTTTATATAAATCAGAAAAAGCAATGGTCCCAACACCAATCTGTGGGGAATGCAACTTTCAAGTTATCTCCACTCTGAAAAATGCCAATCTGTACCTATTGTCTGTTCCTATCTTTTAGCCAATTTCTAATCCACGCTGCCAAGGACCCATCAATCCAAAAAAAAGTTCAAATTTGTTAACCAACCTGTTCCGTGACATTGTAACTAATGTTTTCTGAAAGTTCAAATAGACAATATCCAGAGCACTACCTCCATCCACTGCTTGTGTCACCTCATCAAAGAACTCAGTTAAATTTGTCAGACATGACCTGCCCTTGACAAATCCATATTGACTGTCTAGTATTATCTTATTTTTCTCTAAGTGAATATTTTCTTTAACCCAGATGGCAGCCTCCATTAGTTTTCTCACTGTTGATATTAAGCTGACAGGCCTGTAGTTTCTTAGGTCAGCCTTTGTCCCCTTCTTTAACAACAGTGTCACATTTTTGAATCTCCTGTCCCTCGGAACCAATCTTGTGTTCGGTTGTTCCTTAGGACTAATTCTCTATACCTGGCCACATATAAAGAAAACACATGCAGCACACTGGGAAAGGGCCCAGCTGAGTTGCTATTTCAATGCACAATATGCAGCAAGCTACATAAACTGAAGGATATCAGAATGGAGCGTGAAATTTGAGATCAGCAAGTGTCATGCAAATCACAGAAGAGGAGCTAAACAGCCTACGAGCAAACTACTATAGATGCTGTAATCTGTACTGAAAGCAAAAAGTTCTGGAAATCACAGGGGATCAGGCAACACCCATGGAGAGAGGAGCAAGCTAACGTTTTGAGTCTAGATGGCTCTTCATCTGGTCATCTAGACTCAAAATGTTAGCTTGCTTACTCTCCATGGAAGCTCCCTGATCTGCTGTGGTTTCCAGCATTTTTTGTTTTCAGAGCTAAACAGTCTGGTGTGATGCCAGATGAAGTATTACAGAGACAGGTGAACCCACTATTGTGTAGTTAAGTGTAAATGATGTGTAAAAGCCAAAGGTGGCTCTGAAATTGTTTTGCGATAGTTGACTCTAGTTATTGTTTATGCCTTAGAGTCATAGTCATAGAGCTGTACTGCATGGAAACAGGCCCTTCAGTCCAACTCTTCCATGCTGAACAGATATCCTAAATTAATCTAGTCCCATTTGCTAGCATTTAGCCCATATTCCTCTAAACCCTTCCTATTCATATATCCATCCAGATGCCTTTTAAATGTTGTAATTGTACCAGCCTCCATCACTTCTTCTGGCAGCTCATTCCATACATGCACCATCCTCTGTGTGAAAAAGATGCTCCTTAGGCCCCTTTTAAATCTTCTCCCTCTCACCTTAAACCTATGTCTTCTAGTTTTGGATTCCGCTACCCTGGGGAAAAGACCTTAACTATTCACCTTATCCGTGCCCCTCATAATTTTATAAACTTTTATAAGGTCAACCCCTGAGCCTCCAATGTTCGAGGGAAAAAAGCCCCAACCTATTCAGTCTCTCCCTAAAGCCAAAACCCTTCAGTGCTGGCAAAATCCTTGTAAATATTTTCTAAATCCTTTCAAGTTTCACAGCATCCTTTCTATAGCAGGATGACCAGAATTGAATACAGCATTCCAAAAGTATCTGCCACTAAATAAAAAAAACGTGATGAGTGTATATATCTGCCGAGAGTCAAATAGCCACAATTGCCCTGTGCCAATGAATAATACCAATGAAAGATGTATTCAGTTGAACCTTGTGCATTATTCCAACACTGCATAACTTCTATAAAATAGCTTGACTTTTTAGTCAAGTGTTTCCAGTGGCACACAGCTGACCTATGTGACTTATTTATTTCAACGCTTATCATTGTATCATTGGGATCCATGAGGATTCCCCTTTTTGAGTGTTCACAGATAACTGTTGGCATGAACGTGCCTAGTCCATCACAATTCCACAGCTCAGAATCCATCAACTTTGCTGTTTGAATTCACAATTAGGATCTCCAAAGCATTACAAAATAAATGAAACTTCCGAATCAGTATAACCATTCATTAGATATTTAGTCCATTCCTCCTGTAAATGAACCTGTCATGAATCAGATTCACAACTTTCATGGGGTATTTCAGATTGCTTAACTGCCTTTAATCAGAAAATGCATGTTGAGAGCGCGGAGAGAAAAAAAGGTACATTCCTGCAGTTGCAAAAGGTATTCCTCAACAATGGCTTATGTTACAATTATCTTTAAATTTCCTTCATTAAAACCTCCAATTTTTTTTTCTTTCCCAGTACCATCAACAATATTGTTAAATCAATTCCGAAAACAAATTCTCTTCTTTTTATGGAGCAAACTTCTGAGTTAAAAGCTGTGTAATGTTAAAAAAAAAGACTTGTTTTCTATATAAATTAATCTGACAAGTGATGAAGTCGTAAAAATACTTTACTTCCAAAAATGGCATTCAATGCACTAGTTCAGATTTGCAGTTCACAATGTGTGATTCAAGCTGCATTTACAGTGTAAACTGTTTTCTGGGAATGCATTAAATGAGACAAGTCCTGTCCATTACCAACCTAAAATAGACAATCAACAATACCTACAAATTTTAGGCTATGAAATCATTAGATCAAAAGTTTTGGGAAGGTCACTTTGATATATTGCCTGTTCCACAGTGTGCTTTTGTTTTACTTTACTGTAGGTGAAAAGTTTGAATTAAAAAAGGGTAACTTTGACTTCACATGCTTGGTGGAGGCCCTTAACCAGCAGAAGGCAAATCAGAAAATTGGGCATAGTGCATGATTTGCTGAACATTTGGTTGGCTAATCATGAGCAGCAAGAATATCCAATATGAGCTTCTGTCAGAAGGCTCCCTACTGAGAGGAAAAAGATAGAAAAATCCCCCATATATCTTTCTTCCGATTCAAGATTTAATATGGTGACAGTTGTCTCTCTGTTTCATTACGTGGAGTCATCAAAAAACAGATGCTTTGACTCTAAAAAAGATAGTTGGAATGAGGAATGGAAACTGTTTCCTCCCACTTATCATATGTTCAAATAATAAAACAGTTCTCTGATTACAAGGTTTAATGGAAAGAGCCCTTCATAGAAACAAACTTTAACCAGTAACCATTTCTTCCTAAAATGGAAATGTAGATGATTCTGCTGCATTCAATCATACGTAAAATGACACAGCAGTTTTAAACAATAATAGGTCCTTCAACTAAGATGGCAGACTTATTTTGCATTTCTTTTGTTTGTCATTTTTTTTTATTTCAGAAAGAACCAAGAGCGCAAAATAACCGTAAATGTCCTGCAAGCAAAAAAATCTGGGATAATAATGTGAACATCTTTCTAGCATTCCTTTTGTAAGTTGATCACATGAAAATCAGGTATGTTAAGGTGTGTTACAGAGAGGAAAACAGGGTCAATGTATCATGTCTTTGACCTTTGACTGTAAGTGCAAGAAATATGGATGTACCAAACTTAGAGCAAGTAAAGAGGTAGGGAAGAAGATAAAAAGTGAAAGACATAGTATTTTGCTTATGCTTTTGTTACTAATTTTCTGTATTGAAAGATTAAGAAGTAAGCACCGTGAATTTGCACACTTTGGACAATGACAGCATGGAGGATTTGAGTGAGAGCGCAGATGTTACAGGCAATCAAACCCTGGGGATAATTTCAAGGGAAATAATGATTGGAGAAGATTTGTACGGGATGATGTTATCACTCATTTGATACCATTAGGTAAACAAATTTATTCCCCAACCCAGGATTCCGAGATACTGAACATGTTATATGTAGATGGCCTGATTGATTCTAGGACAAGAGAGCCAAGCACAGTGGCAATCTCAGGCAGTGTTCTCCCAGCAGATAGCAGTCAGCTACAGGAACCCTGACTAATTTTCCCTCTTTAGCTAAGATGTTCTGGGACACACAACTTTCCCTTTATAGAGGGCTGTTGATTTGACTGCTCTACGCTCAGTTCCAGTGGTCACTTAGTGCAAGCAGCACACACTCAGACAAGGGAGCAAAGCTGCCTCTAGGCCCTAAATGTGCCTTCATACCTTGGCTTTAAACATATTATTGAGGCCACTGACTCTGATGAATGGGAGTCTGGTGACCCAAATTGAGGCCATTCCAAAATTACAATCAAGTATCAGATTCCTGACTTTGTCTCACTGCCTGTATATACACACTTGAAAATAAAACTTTACTGAGATAAAACTTGCCACAATATTTAACAACTTGCTTATTGTCGGGGGTGGGGTGACTTATCTGATAAAATAATGGAAAAATATACAAAGCTACATCCTTGACAGATTTTGCACGCTATTTGTCTGTTGTGAGTTATTGTGTTGGTGAAGAATGTGTTCAGTTTTAAAAAATCAAAGTTTGAAATCAAAGACAGATTGATATATGTGTAAACTTGATGAAAAATGCTGCAGATCACCTTATGCAGAACTTCTAGGAGTTCAACAGCTTTTCTGTCAAATTTGATGAAGTAAACAGAGAAGACTTGTAGGATCTGGGTTTAACTGCAGATGGATCAAATTTTAGCACCACTCAGTGTACAACTTTACAATGAACTTGTTTTCTGCTCATGATGAACTTAAGTTTGACTGGTCCATCTAATGACAGGAATAATAAGAGAAAATTAGAGTTGGTTACAAAGAGGAGTAAGGAAAGATTCAATTCAAACAATATTCCCAACAAAATATTGGTGTGTGCATTTATTTTTTCTAATCAGTGGTCCTTTTTTGCCACAGTTGTGCATGCATGATATTAAAACCATCCAAAGCCTGTGTCACAACTTTCAAGTTGCTTCGCGCACACAACTTAGGACACAACCCAAGTCCAACCTTAACTTATTTGTCAATCAAAATAATGATCCTAGACATTGAACTATTCAGCATCTTTTGTCAGAGCCAAACAGCCAAGTATAGCTTCAGAATAGTGAATAGGAAATGCACTCACACTTGCGGC
Source organism: Ginglymostoma cirratum (assembly GCA_024137785.1). Classification (NCBI taxonomy): domain Eukaryota; kingdom Metazoa; phylum Chordata; class Chondrichthyes; order Orectolobiformes; family Ginglymostomatidae; genus Ginglymostoma; species Ginglymostoma cirratum. Next base: position 30,604,959 of record JAHRHZ010000046.1, read on the forward strand.
CGGAAGAATATCACTTATTGTCTTGAGTAAACACAAACAAAAAGTATGCTTCACCATGCTTGACAAAATGGAGAAAAATACTCTCCTACAAGTTGCTACCAACTGTACTTTCAACTCTCAGCTGCCAACCTTTCTTTCACATTAGTTGCGAAATTTTTGCAGCAGTTAATCTGCCTAACCACTCTCTTAGGTTCACCTTTAGGCCTGTGTCCACAAAGTTACTCTCTACTATCCCAATCAATCTGACCGTCTTTGCTCCCTCAAGGGCTATACACATTTATTACAGCCTTCACTTATCTGGACCTCCCTGAACCACACTAAGTCTTACCATCCCTTTCTGTTCTTAACATGAAGGAGCTCTTTTCCATTTAGATTGAGATCGTCACAAGGTTTATTTTCTGCTTACCTCACCTGCTATTGAATTGTAACTGAATAGTCTGAGACTTTTCTGTCACACTCCAATAGTTTGTGACATTCTTCCGCATCATTGAATGTTATATGGAGGAAATAGTTAAGCTAAGGTGTACCTTGTTGTGTTATGGCAGTTTTTATTCTGATTCCTTCTTGTGTTTTGGGTAGCTGTCATGGAGTGAGAAGATCCCTAACAGATCTCATTAGTTATGTTGCTGTTCTTGGGCAATGACTTAGTGTTGGCAAATACTGCAACCAGATTTAGTCACAAACTAAAAGCTCTGCAATATGTTGCAATGATCTGTCCTGGGCTACAATATACAGACTATCATTGTGTTATAACTGGCACAGCCTGGCTTTAGAAAGGATACAAGAAGGGCAACTAAACCAAGGCTGGGAGAAGGTAGCTGAGCAATACAGATATACTGAGGGATTTGAGAAAAAAAAAATCAAGAGAAAGTGGTTCAGGAGTGACCTTATCAACACTTAAGATTTTAAAGGTTATAGAACCAAACACTGAATGAGATAACCACAGGGTCTGGAATAAGAATCTTTGCCCGAAAACAATGGTGATAGAAAGGGTAGATTTAACTACTTTACACTGAAGACAGTAAATGTTGATACCCATTTACCAACATAACTATGTTATATCAGAAAGTTGAGGAAATTGCTAAATAGATGTCAGTGAATAAGTGTTTGAGGAGTATGCAAACTAAGGACTTTGAACAATGTGTCCTGCAAGATGGACTAAGATGTACACTTCCAGACTGCATACCTGTGTGTCCTTGTTACATATATTCTCACAGAGGGATTTTTACATTGCCTTTAATGCCAGCCATATCAAATATTTTGGGTTGAATCCATGAATGAAAAGAATCTTAAAAGCTGAAGAAACAGTGAATTTTTATTCTCCACAATAACCATTGATGCCTTTCATTTTAGTTAACAATTGTGATTGAGCTTGGACACAAGCCCATCAATTCCGATAGGAACATATGCTGTAAATGTGGAATCAACAACAATTTCCACTTTAATTATCCATTCACAAAGAAGAATGTCTTAAAGTGTTATACAAGGGTGAGAGGAAGGTGCTGAGCAGGAAATGAAAAAGGATAAGGAAGGAGGGGGCTGAGCATATGATCAAAGAAATGGGTTTCCAAGAAGAATTTGAAGGAGAAGAAAGAGGTGACAAGGCAGACGACTAACGTAGAGTCTTTAACATGGGAAAAAGTTACAGGCAACTCAGCACTAATGGTAGGTCAAGATGCGCAGGGAATGAATGGTCAACTACTGTCAGAGGAGTATGAATATCTGTGTACATCTAGGCTGCTACCTTTTCATATGATTTCTGTCTGAAGCATGTTATCAAACTAATGTAGAATCTGGGGCCAGGATTGTTGTCCTGATTTGGGCAGCATGAGGGTTGGCAGGTGTATAATTTTAGGCCACTAGCTGGCATGTTTATTGACACCATTCTGCCTCGACTCATTTTGGGGAAGCTGAGGATACTTGGCAAGGGTCTGACTGAAATTTTCCTCTTGGCCTGTTGGCTCCTTATTATATCACAAGCAGGACAACTGCCTGCAGGTGGCTTTCCAAGAGTCAGCATTCCATGATACCATTGACATTCCTCTCTGCCTATTTGGCCACAAGGTCTACCTGGGAAAAAATGTCTCTGTGCCTCTGTGTCCAGAAAACAAGCTGTTCCTGTACTATGTCAAGATGTGGAAGCTATCACTGGACTTTTAGCAGATTTTGTTTGAGCCCCTATCCCCATGACAACCAGATCTCCAGTCCTATATTCAGGACACTATATTGCAACTTAAATTACAGGAAACATTTTAAAACTAAGCCATAATTTTGATTCCAGATTTGTGAAAATTCCAACATTAAATAAGGACAATAAATGTATGTTACACAGTCATTACTTCTACTTAATCAATCAACTTGTATTCTGGATGATAATTTTTAAAGATTTCAGTCTCTCAACACAGGCTTCACTTGCTAAGAAAGCATTTAGCAACATGTTCCAGTAAATCATGAGAGTGCATGCTTGAATGTCTGACATTTGTGTCAAGAGAGAAGCTGGGTGGAATTTAAAATCATACCATCAAATGTAAAATAGAAACATTAAAAATTGTTTGTGAAGTTTGTAATGGGTACATGTTTGGAACTGTTAAATAGCACTGGCACCAGATTAGGTATCTCATACATTTCCTCATTGATGCTACGCTCCTAAAGGCAAATGCTTCCATCTGAATATTTGTACCTGAACCACAGTAGATTTATTCAATAGGTCAAACTGTTCCATAAAATTCAAACTTTGATAATTCTGCACTTCTAATCACAATTTTTATGTGATAACACATCAATCTGGCAAACGTAATGCATCTGCCTATCATACTAATATTTAGTAAAGTGAACAATACCAATATGGGAGATTTAAGTATCAAGTAAATTCTAAAGCCCACAGACAAAAGGTGTTACAAATCATTGAAGAAATCAATTGGAACATCAGCAGATGAGGCCAATGCAATGGAGGATGCAAATCAATCCCTACACTGCTGAGTTAACAATCTGAGGCTCACAACTGCTTGTTTTATTTGCCTCAGCATGGAGAAGTGCTGGAGAGAGAGTAATTGCATCCGCAGTGGTGAGTTAGGAGCTGAAGCTTTTTTTTTTATTTATGCTTGTGGCGCAGGGGTTACTATCAACCCCAACATTAGTCACCCTCGAGCAGGTTACGGTAAGGCACCTACAACTAAGTGGCTTACCAGGCCAATTCAAAGGGCAATAAAGAGTGAACGGCATTGTCCTGGGTCTGGAATCTTATATTCCATGAAGGACATTAGTGATCCAGATGCATTTTTACAACAACCCAGTAAGTTCATGATCATTATTAATGGAACAAGCATTTATTCTAGATTTATTAATTAATTGAATTTTTATTCCCCCAGCTGTTGGGTGGAATTTGAACTTGTATTTCCAGACCATACAGCCTAGCCTCTGGATTACTAATCTATAAGGTTACCAGCATGCTATTGATATCGGAAGTAAAAGTAAAAGTGTGATATATTATTTCATTGAAAGGGTACATTTTAGTAATAACAAAGAGTGTCGTGGACAGTGAGGGATCTTGATGTTATAAAGTTATTTTATCAACTTCCTAATTAACTCTGAAAAATCTCACATTGAAAGCCTTGTCTAAATTCTTATTTCTTGTTTAACTTTGTGACTAATGTTAATTAATTTCATAGCCTAAGATTTAACTTCTTTTATATTATTTATTCTGTACTGTAAAACATTTCCATACTATTAAACAATTTTAGAAAAAAAAAGGTGAGTTGATGTAGCACATTATTATGACAGTCAAAAAGCATCTGAAAGCACTTCACACAAGTTGTTGAACTTGAACGTGTAGGTCCTGCTAGGTATTTGACACACAAGAATCATCTGCTGAACAGCAACCAAGCAAATCATAGAATCCCTACAGTGGAAGCAGGCCATTCAGCACATCATCTCCACACTGGGCCTCTGAAGAGCATCCCACCCAGATGCACACCCCCACCCACCCCACAGCCTATCATCCTGAAATTCCCACGGTTAATCCACCTACCCCGTACACTATGGACAATTTAGCATGGCCAATCCACCTAACCTGCACACTTTTGGACTGTGGGAGGAAACTGGAGCAGCTGGAGGAAACCCATGCAGGCACCAGAAGAATTTTGCAAATTCCACACAGACAGTCCCCTGGGGCTGGAATCAAAACCAGGTTCCTGGTGCTGTGAGGCAGCAGTGCTAACCACTGAGCCACCATGCCACCCCATGATTCATGTTTCTAGGTGAATATTGACCAGGCAATAGGAAGCCCTTTCTGATGCCCTTCAAGCCATATATTTGTACACACTAGTTAAGCTGAGGCTCAACAAATGTTTTATAAATCTATTTATAGAAATCTTTAAAAAAAGACTCATCCAGTGCATTACAGAGGAAGCACCACACCTTCAGATTTGCTGTCTTTCAAAGGAGATGTTAAACTAAGACCCCATCTGCCTGTTCAAATGGACATAAAAGACCCCATGACACTCTTCAGGAGAGTTTAGCCAGCACCCTGATCATTATTTATTTATTTTATATTTGTGCCTCAATAAACATCACTAAGAAGCGTTTACCTGGTCATTATCATCATAAAAATGTGTTTTACAGTTTGTTTAAATGTGATGCAAGAATGAGCTGATAATTCTCAGAACATGATGCTAAACACTCCAAAAGCCACTCAGCCTGTTATTGTGTGACTTAGAAAGATTGAGTTTGATGGCAGATGCCATGCAGCCAAAGTGTAAAATCAGGTTGAAAGCCCTCAATAAGAGAGCGCCCCCGAGAGTGAGACCATCAACCATTTGGAAGTAGATTTAAATTCCAGCAGCTTGCCATGGTAGAATTTGAACACATACCCAAGGTATTAGGCTAGGCCTATGCCTTATTAGCCCAGTGACATTACTACAACTAGTAAAGTTGCCATTGTCCCAGAAAGCCATAAGGCTCCTCTCTCATTTAATTAGTGATGGTTTAATTTGAGAGTCCCATGCCTCAGTAAGGGAAGAGGTTGAGAAATAGAGACGTCCATGGCAAAATGGTAGAGGAATTGAACTCAAACTACTGGCATCATGCTGCATTACAATCAGTTGTCCAACCAACTGAGCTCATCAACCTCTTAGCTGGAAACATATGCCCCTACTCAAATCCCTTATTCATTTGTGACCAGGTAAGGATGGCAGGTTCCTTCCCTAAAGGGCATCAGTGAGCCAGAGGGATTTTTTCAGCAATTGACAATGAATTCTTGATCATCACTAGCCTCTTAATTCCAGACATTTATTGAATTCAAATTCCACCATTTGCCATGGTTGGATTTGAACCCAGGTCCCCAGAATATTATCTGGGTTTCTGGATTAATAGTCCGGCAATAATACCACTAGGCCATCACCTCCCCTGACAAATGACCTGACATCAGACAAGTCTAACTGGCTAATGGGTAACTGTATGCTTTAAATCACTGTGTTTTGTCTCCAAGTTTCAGTCCCACATGCTCCAGAGGTCTCTGAACAGATTGATTAGAAAATACTATGACAGGTTTAGTTATTAATTTGGGTTATTTGGTTGTGGGTTTTCAAGAAAAAAAGAGAGTTTTCTCCCCCTCCGTCTCATACTACACTTCCTTCATTTTTGTTGATGTTCCGCATTCCCTGGTGGGCAGTGTGTGTAAATTATGAATTGTTTTCACTTGTGATCTGGGTGATTTAATGACAATCTTGCAAAACAACAAAAAGGGCTAGGTTTTCAGGCTGCATTGGGCCTGTATGCTCTACTACTCATTACAATTCCACTTTGATTAAATCCCTCCTCCTTTTCTGACCCTCCATCACGTTTGTTTGTTGCACTGGACAGTGTTTGTTAATTGTTACTGTTTAATTGTTTTAATTAATTTCTTTGATGAAGGGTTTTCAAACAAAAAAGCCTGGTTTTCCAAGGAGGTGGGCACCAAGGAGGATGGAGTACCTTATCTCCATCTCTGATTCACTTTTGATTTAGCCATTCCATCTTTTCCTACTCTTCCTTCGTTTTGTTATTGGTGCACTGCCCCTGGTGGGCAGTCCTTGTAATTTAGTGTTAGTTGAAGAAATCATATAGCTGATTTGGTGGTGGAACATTTTTTAAAAGTATGGTTTTCCACAGTACGGAGAATTAGTTAGAAAGGGGAGAGAGCAAACTGGTGTTTGCATTGAGCTATGACCATACCTCTATAGGTTTCAGAGTCAAAAAGAAACGGGATAAGGATGGTGCAAAAAATTTAGGGTCTAAACTGGACGAAAGCTGATTTCATTATCATTAGACAGGATTTGGCAAAAATAGACTGGGAGCAGCTATTTGAAGGTAAGTCTACATTTGGAATGTGGAAGTCTTTTAAAAGTAGTGTAGTGAGAATTCAGGAGCAACATGTTTCTCTAAGAGTGAAGGGTAACAAAAGGATGTTGGTGCACAAGTCCATAGATCCCTGAATATGTCAGCACAGGCAAACAGGATGGCCTGCGCGTAGTTCTGGTTGCCACAATATCAGAAGTACTGGAGATGGTCCAGAGGAGATTCACCAGGATGTTGCCTGGTACGTAAAGTCTCAATTATGAGTAGTTTGCATTGGTTTTCCTTGGAGCAGAGGAAGTTGATGAGGGATCTGATTGAGGTATACAAAATTATGAGAGGTATAGATGGAATAGATTATGAGAACCTCTTCCCCATGGCAGACATGCCAAAGACCAGAGGAAATAAGTTCGAGGTGAGGAGCACATGGTTGAGGAGATGAGAGAAGGAAATTTTTCACCCAGAGGGTAGTAATTACATGGAGCATTTTTCCTGAGAGAGTGGTGGAGGCAGATGCTGTCACAACATTAAAAATCATACTGGATGTGTACTTAAAATGCCAGGGTATATAAGGCTGTGAACCAAGTGCGGGTAAATGGGATTATCATTGTCTGGTGTTTGTTAGTTGACTATGACTTTATGACATGCAAATAAGTAGTTGTTCAGAACAGACTGATTCCTACTTTCTGCTTCAATAAATGGATGATTGAAAGCATGACAATGAATGTTTTAAAAATTCCTTTATTCATTGAAAAGTGCCTTAAAATATCCAGTTGTCATGAAAACTAACGTATAAGTACGTGTCTTTCTTTATCTTTTGTTTCATATAACTTCCTTGTTTTTGTACTCAAGATTTGTGGTTACATTTGATTTTCAACAGCCTTCTTAATTTGTCCTGTCACCTTCAATGGTTTACGTATGTCTATCAACCTGCCCCTGATCTCTCTGTCCTTGACTCGCTTTAAAATTGAGCTATTTAGTTTATATTGTCTCTCTTCATTCTTCCTGCCAGACTGTAACACTTTACACTTCCCTGTGCAAATTTTATCTGCCAAGTTTCTGCCCATTTTATCAGTCTGTCTTCCTGAAATCTTTCACCGTCCTTTTCACAGTTTTCTGCATTTATAAGCTTTATATTATCTGAAAATTTTCTCGTATATCTCAGTCCAAATCATGAATGTGTATCAAAATAAACAATAGTTCTGCAAGATATATCTCGCAAGTACCACTGTCTGCTTCCATCCAGACCAAATAACAATCATTCACCATAACTCTGCTTTCTTGTCCTTCAGCCAATAATGATTAATTCTCCCTTTAATTTTATGGGTTTTGATTTTGCTTACCTGCCTATTATTGTTGTATGATGTCAGGTCTCTTATGAAAGTTCAAGCACACAACATCTGACAACTGCACTACTCATTTTTCCCTTTTGTTTTTCATGGAAAGTGCACATCACTGAGTAGGCCAACATTTATTGCCCATCCTTAATTGTCCGGAGGACTGCTAAGAATTAATCACATTGCTGTGAATCTGGAGTCACCTTTAGGCCAGATAAAGGAGAGAGATTTCCATTCTTAAAGGCCATGAATGAACCAGTGGGTTTTTATGACAATAGTCACATGATTTTCCCCTTAGGCTACTTCCAATTCCAGATGTTCCTGAATTCATATTTCACCACTTGCTGTGATGGGATTCAAACCCTATGTTCCTGGAATATTAGCTTGGTGTTCTAGAATACGAAGTAAATTAATTTGAAGTACTCATCAATTATGATTTGATTTAATGGCAACTGGATCTGAGGCGCTAAATGGTCTACTCTTGTTCCAGTATTTAATGCACAAAATGCTCAATCAAGCTTATTGCTTGGCGTACAATTGCTGATGATGGTGTATTACTGCCTCAGTGATAATACGCTTTATCTCTGATTCAGATGTTGTAGATCAGAGCAGGATCATAGGATTGAGGCTGAGGCTTCAGTGGAATGGTGCATTTTTGGAGATAACACCATTTGGATGGCATCTTCAGCTGCAGTTCAGCTTGTCTGTTGCCTTGGACTATTAAAAAGTTCCATCCTCAAATCTATGAGCAAGGCAGAGAGTTCTCTTGGTGTTCAAGTACATTTTTTATATCTCTTTTCTGTTTGTGGAGACCCATTCTGTCAGATCTACGCACAATATGACCACAAATAGACTTGAGAAAAAAGCTCAATACTAGCAATGAAACATTTTCAGAAGTCCAGAGGTTATAAAAGATTTTTTTTAAATGCCAATTCTTTCTTCAAAGAATCATCAAATCCCCAGAGTGTGGAAGCAGGCCATTCATCCCATCGAGTCCATACCGACCCAGACCTACCCCAATGCTATAACCCGGCATTTCCCCATGGCTAATCCACTTAGCCTACACATTCCTCAACACTGGGCAATCCACCTAACCTGCACATTTTTGGACAGATCTACTTTACCAAGTAAGCCTATTCAGTATTAGTCATCTGTATAAATGCATGTAAGACAGACACCAGGTAATTAAATGACATGATCAAAGTAATTACAGTTTACTACATGTTTGAATCAATAAATTTGTTGCAGGAGAACAAAAAACTCAACATGATGTAAGTGTCACATTCATATGCAGAAACATATTGCCTATGCCCTTAAAATGATGCTTGTGCATCCTTCAATGTCATAGTTAGATTTAATTATCATAGCAATTAAGATGTTCACATAACATCCCATGCATTGGCAGTTTTCCTGACACTTAAATCTGTCAGCCACTCCTTGTGATGAGCAAGTAGGAACAAAAAAGCCTGAACATTAAAAAAAATATGCATTTTCATGGGACACTAAGTTTTATGTGGTCCGTGTAAAAGCAGTAATCATTAACGTTACATTACTGCCACAATTATATGGACCAGTATGCTATGGTGTAACAATATGTTAAAACAGTATATCATTATTTTGCAAGCTATGCAATGATTTTTATCTAGAAATTTTTACTTCTATTTGTTGCCCTTGAAAGAAAAGCAAGGGTACGTTTATGCTTTAAAGGCACATAATGTACACTTTTTAAAATTGTTTCATGAAATAAAATCACAAACCTAGAATAGAGAGAATGGAACACCAACAATTTTAGATATTGAGTTATAGGTGGAGAAATATGAAAGAATTTATCTCAACTTACATCCCTGACAAAAGGCAGCTAGTACCGGAAAGAATTAATGTCATTGTGAGACAGCTCCACCCATCAGGATATAAAGGACTATTTCTGGGAGGAGTTAACCTGACCGTATTGACCAGTCTTGTGTGAAGTAGAATGTTTCAGTGGCAGCAATATGTACCCTTAAGTTGAGTCTAATGTCTCACAAGATACTATTGGGTACTCAGATGAGATGTAACCAGCTGGAAACTAATACGTCATAGAGTGTGGAAACAGACCCCTCGGTCCAACTCATCCATGCTAACCAGGTCTCCCAAACTAAACTAGTCCCATTTGCCTGCATTTCGCTTATATCTCTCTAAACTTTTCCTATTCCTGTACCTATCCAAATATATTTTAAATGTTGCAACTGTTCCTGCATACATCACTTCCTCTGGCATTACATTCCACAAATGAACAACTCTCTTTAAAAAAGTTTCCCTTCAGGTCCCTTTTATCTTTCTCTTGTCACCTTAAAATTATGCCCTCTAATTTTGAACTCCCCTACCCCAGGTAACAGACCTTAGCTATTCACCTTATCTGTCCTCATCATGATTTGATAAATCTCTATAAGGTCACCCCTCAACCTCATACGCTCTGGTGGAAAAAGTACCAGCCTCTCCTTATAACTTTCCAAAAATTCTATTACTTCCTTAATAATAGGTTTCAATACATTTCCAACAATTGATGTTAGACTAATCGGCCTATAGTTACCCACTTTTGCCTCCTCCCTTTTAAATAGGAGGGCCACCACTAATATTTAATAAACCTATCTTATTTAGCAAGTCTGAGCCTATCTTTTGCTGAAGACTTTACGTGGGCAACTTTCCCATTTGGTGTCAGGAATTTGGAAGCAAGAAGATTGTTGACAGTGAAACCACCCAAGGCATCACAGAAAGTTCAGTTGAGCACAATCGCAACATAATCAGAACATCTTTAATACCTTTAATATACAAAACAAAAGTGTTTAAATCACACTAAAATTGATTTCCGTCCCCAAATTAATTAGTTGCAAACAATGAGGAACAACTGAGGATTACCTGCAAAATAACATAAAAATGAAACTGTTGGCTTCTAGCTTTCTTGAAAACAAAACTCACCTCAATCCCGATCTAGCGTGATAGTTCTGCTCCTTGCATCACTTTATTGAATAGATCAAACTTAGATCCAAAATTACTCACAGCTCCAGAGTAACAACAGGAAAGGCCTCCAATATTAAAAAAAAACAAGACTGATACATTCCTATCTGCTCTGCATGAAGGCAGGCCTTTGGTTGCTGTCTGTTAAATCTTCATCCTGAGGTTTTTCTCTTGCCAGTTTTTGTCAGTGATAGTTTGTCATGACTAGCCTTACTGTTCAATTATACAGTTCTGTCCTCTCATTTCCCATAGATGACATCTTCATAACTCCGGCTGCATGGGAATCATTGTATTCAATGAAGTATTTAATCAATTCTGTCTCTACTTATAACCTTCAAATTCATCCTGGTTTTAAAGGGAAGAAAATGAAATGGAATTAATTACATTTGTTGGACTCTATTCCAAATAGGAATCTTCCAGGCTCTCATTCTGCTTGAGGCTTCCTAAATTACATAAAGGATACATTATTTTCTTCATTGTATTTTTCATTGCTCCTTTGTTTTCTTTCTTTTTTGCTTTCGAACTGATGGTGGAACAATATTCAGGACCAGATATTTCATCCTTTACCAACTCATTTATCTTCTTCAAACTATCAGTGCTGAGTTTGCATTGTCCTGTTGCTATTAAACTAATCAATGTTGGACCAGTTCCCCCATTACTAAAGGAAATGATAGGTACCAATGCTCCTAAATTGGAAGAATGGATATACTGATATTGCCAGATTTGGTAAAGTTGGTCCATTTATAATCTCCCATTTTCTACATGTACAGGTAGCTGGAGTATCTAGGATGCAGGTGCTAGCAAAAAAGTTTTCAAATGTTAATGGGATAATGGGCATTTTGGGATGTGGATTGGCGTGGCTGACTGCACAGATAGATAGATCTGCATCCTGTGCCTCTGCTAGAACTGCAGACTTCAGCAAGAATACCATGGGTTTAGGCAACAGAGGAAAGAATTGTGTAGCAATAACAGGTAGCCAGCAAAATGAATGTAACCTCCTAGGGTTCATGAACAGCGATAAGAAACATGTACTGCAACTTGAAGAAGATAGTTGCTGACAAAAATGTGATCAAAGGAATTAAACAAATGTCATTGTTATAAAGCTCTCATTAAATTAAATCATCTTTAGCAAATGCAACATAAAAATATTTGGCCTTCCTATCTTGCACCTACCTATTACCATATCTGTATTACATGTAACTGTTAAGTGTGACAGCAACTTGCATGTGTTTGGCACAAAAAAAATTGGCAAATGTTTTACAACCATTCCTCAACAAAGTTGAACATAGCTGGGCTGCTCTTCATGCTAAATCCAAATTATTACAGTGCCTGCTTTTGAAGATAAAGAGCATTCCCAACAACTGACAGAACTCTGATATTGTTTCAGAGATAGTAGGAATTGCAGATGCTGGTGAATCTGAGATAACAAGGTGTAGAGCTGGATGAACACAGCAGGCCAAGCAGCATCAGAGGAGCAGGAAAGCTGACTTTTCGGGCCTAGACCCTTCTTTTCTAGGCCTGAAACGTCAGCCTTCCTGCTCCTCTGAAGCTGCTTGGCCTGCTGTGTTCATCCAGCTCTACACCTTGTTATCTCAAACACTGATATTGAAGGCAGATCGATAGTCTATATGTCTGTGTCTCCATTTCCAACACAGTTAGGCCTTCTGCTTCTCTAAATTTAGTGTCTTGTGCTTCCTGTAGGCTTCAGTCTATCATTAGCAGTCGTGCCTTCAGGTGTCTTGATTTATTGTTTGGAGTTCCCTCTCTATTATTTTTGATTCTCTACCTCTCTCTCCTCCTTTAAAATACACCTTAAAATCCTCATCTTTGGCCAAGTTTTTTCTTTAAATCAGCTGTTCTAATATCTCTTAATGTGGCTTGTGACAAGTCTAGTTTGTTTACACTGCTGCGAAGTACTTTGGAAAATTTTGCTGTATGAAAGGTGCTACACAAATCTATATGATGTTGTTAATGAGATAAAAGATGTTTATGCCTTGGAGTTGTTGGTATTGATTCTGTTGGCGCCGTATTAACCATCAATAGGCTTTGGACTTCAAAGAATTAAAAGTAACTTCACAGAGGCCAGTATCCCATTACCAAGCCACCCTTTATCTACTTGTGCACAGTACATGGGCTGTACCAGCCAGCTCAGAGTCAGTTGCCTGAGCTGAGGAAATTCTAATCTCCTGAACATATTCTTTTTTCCCAGCTCAGAGTCAGTTGCCTGAACTGAGGAGAGTCTAATTTCTTGGATATTTTTGTCAGCCAGGGTTTTCCTGATTGGCCCAGGTTATCAACCCCAATCAACGACCTTGTAGGCAATGAGGTCAACCTGATTCCAGTCACTCCAGGAATCCTATCAGCTGGTTACAGTGCTGTGCTCTTTCGGGTACAAGGCTTATTCTGCTGTAATGATGGAAGACTTTGTGATTTGTCAATCATCAATGGAAGAAATCTAACTAATATGGCAATGATCACCAATAGTGATTGAAATAGTAATACCTTTTGGAAAAAAGATTTCTATCGTTAAACAAGGCACCTGTCATTTGTGAAATGTATCAGTGTAACATGAAAAATGACACTACTAATTTGAAAGGATGCAGTTGGATGAAAGTTCAATGCTGCGGTAACTTCCACACAAAAACACTACACTCGAGCAGAACTTTGTCTGTCCAGGTCAGCATGAGCGTTGATTATTAAGCAGATAAAAGTAGATCTTCTTAGAAATGCCCAACTAATTATGGGACTTATAGCTTGGTTCCCAGCTCTGTTTCAGTATTTCCTTTGAGTAGGTTGTTCAGCCTTTCATATTTCGAGAGTACTTTTAACAGCGAACTTCAACTACAGGTACATAAAGGGTCATTTTTAGTTTAATTCTCAAGAAAGAAATGGCAAATACTATATGGTCATTATTCATAGATCATAGAATCCCTACACTGTGGAAGCAGGCCATTTGGCCCATCGAGTCCACACTGACCCTCCGAAGAGGATCCCCCCCCCCCAAACCCATCCACCCATATATTCCTATATCCCTGGAGACTATAGACAATTTAGCATGGCCAATCCACCTAACTAGCACATCTTTGCATTGTGAGAGGAAAGTGGAATTCCAGGACACAGGGACAATGTGCAAATTTCTACACAAATAGTCACTCAAGGATAGAACCGAACCCAGGTCCCTGGCACTGTGGGGCAGAGTGCTAGCCGCTGAGCCACCGTGCTGGCCTGGTAAGCTCCTAGAATTTACCTTATTCATTCAGTTTTACTCTGGACTTCAAGACTAAAAAGAATCATATCTTAAAATTCATATTATATTCATTTCTTTAAAAAATGAAAAATAATAATTGGTCCTCTTTCTGTAATGTTACTCCAGGATTAAAGATACATTGATATTTTATAAATGATATATTCACTGCACATAATCAATAAAACAATATAAGAATTAACCTAAAATACAACAAAACAAAACTGTGGATACTGGAAATCTGAAACATAAACAGAAATTGCTGGAGAAACTCAGTAGGTTTGGCAGCATCCGTGGAGGGAAAGCAGAGTTAATATTTCAGGTCCAGTGACCCTTCAGAACACTAGATCTGAGATGTTATCCCTGCTTTCTCTCCATAGGTGCTGCCAGACAGGTTGAATTTCTTGAGCAATTTCTGTTTTTGTTTCAGAATTAACCAAACCCTTTCTAATGAAGTTAAAAATATATATAACATAATTATATTGGTGTACGTCAGTCAGGCAATATGCAAAGTGATTGTAACTTTCATCCAATGATGCCTGAAAGAGGGCCAAACCTTGATGATACACAGGTCTCTGTTGAAGATAGTTGCTGAATTGCACATGGACTTTTGTGTTCAGACAGAAAGTCAGTGTTTTGAAAGCGTGCTAAGTCTCCTCCACAAATGGCAGTTGATGCTAGATCAGATGTTAGTTTTAAATCTAGAATAGGTAAATTTTTGTTAAGCGTTATGGGCCCAAGCCAGGTATATTAAGTTAGATCACTAATCAGCCGTGATCTCTTAAATGGTGGGATAGGTTTGAGGGGCTGAATAACTTAGTCCTGTTCCTACGTTCCTATAAAGTACTTTGAAGGAATCAATCACCATGGGTTTGCATCAATAGCTTCTAGGGTAGGGCTGGACATATTGTGGTCTGGAGGGGCTAATTTAAGATTCAAAAAATATTTCAACTCATTCTGAAACCTCTGACCTGCCAAAGTAATAAATACATATAAAAAACACAATGAAAATGGCAATGTGACTGTTATTTGCATAGAACCATGAGTGGATCTTCCCCTCCTTCCCCATTCTCCCCCATCCAATCTTGTTTGAATGCCTGTCTTAGCTGATTATAAATTCCTTTAAGTTAGTACCACAGTTGACCAGTCTCCTGTTAAACACACTGTTCCACTTCACTTTTCATTGACTTCAGTTTTACCTCCCTGCCAAAATTGGATGACCCCCTAGTGTGTGCTTGTTTGTAAATAGGAAGGCTCTGAAATTATACATTAATGAAGAAATAAAATGGAATGTACAATGGGGAGTTTTGTTTTAATGCCAAGATGATTCACTTCATCCTGATATTCAGCCATTTTATGGGATATGTCCCACTGCAGACTTAAAACCGAACTTTACGAGCGAGTTTGAGCAAGCTTTTATAAGTTTTCAAATAATCAATAGCACCAATTTAAAACTGCTTTCCTGAAACCATTGTGCTGTGCAAGGCAAAAAAGCAACATTAGGTTCTCATTTTTGAAGAGTTCTTTCATGAATTGTGGTGGCTATTCATCCTATTGTACTTGTGTTGTTTCCCTGCAAGGACAATTCACTTAGTGCCAACTCCCCAACTTCCATCAATATAGCCCTCGAAATATTTCCTTTTCAAATAAACATCTACTTCTATTTTGAATGCTATTTAGATCTGCCTCCACCTATCAGGCAATGTACTTGGGATCTTGTCCTCTTACCGTTAAAAAACAGTTTTTCCTCATATCATCATTCCTTCTTTCGACAATCTCCTTAAATCTTCAGTTCTCAACCCTTCCAGCGTTGGTACAGGCTTTCTTTAATGTTTTTATTAATATTTCCATCAAATCTCACTAAAACATCATTATATTTAGATGAGGACTATATATACACCTACTATGTTACACATAGTTCTGCAGGAGTTTAATTTCCAAAACTCCATTGTGAACATAGCACCAGTAGAAAGCCATTCATCCCTTGAACCTACTTTGCCATTCTATTGTCATAAAGATATCAAAAAAGCTGCCATTGATTTTCAAATTCCATTATTTAGTTTCACTACCAGGTAATTTCATAGATGTGAATTGTTTTATAAAATGACAAAACGTTGACATAAAATGGCCATAGCAATTACCTAAGCATGCAGGTTAGCCAAGCTTCATGAAAACAATATGGAAGAAGCAAGATCACCTAAACTGTGATTAATATTTCATCAAAAGACAATGAAGCTGGTCCATCCAGTCAGGAATGAAAGGTTCTCAACTCTGATTTTGATTTCAACTTATATGACAGGCTTCACATATTGGAGATGGAAGAAATCACCAGCACTTATCAAGCTTAGAGACAATGAACTCAAGAAACTTCTTTGGCAGGTAGATTTTTTTTCGAGGAAATGTCTGAGGAAAATACTCTCTTGGCCTTTCAAGGACGAAAAGTGCCAAGAGATTGAACTGATTAAAAAGAAAATCAGTACACTGAAAACTCAAAGAACAACTGGAATATTCACTGATGATTCAAGATTCCAAGTAAACACTTGTGGTCTCAGGTTAAAACATAAGGAATTCCTAAGGGCTTTAAACTGTGTGTTTCTTTTATCTTTCTTTCATAGAAAGTACAATCCCTTTTTAAAATTGCACCTGGGGGTTTGTATGCTTAATGTTACATTTTTTTTTTACATTTTTATTGGAAAGAAGAATAATTTAAAACAGACATTTAAGACAGGCAGCGAATAAAGGGTTATGGAGAATTTTCAGGCAGAAGGGATGAGTTTGGAATGGAAACATAGTCAATATGGACATAATGGGCTGAAGGGGCTGTTCTTGTGCTGTATTCTTCAATGTTCTAACCTTGCGCAGCCAGAATATGAACACTTGTTGCAACCAATTAGAGAGGTCAGCTGGCTATAATATAATTCAGTCACTTACCTCACTTCTATTTATGCACCTTTGACTGAAATCTCTCGATATTATAACCAAACAGAAATCTATTGATCTTAGTCTTGAAAGTTAAAACAAACTCAGCGTCAACGGCCTACTCGAGAAACTCCAGATTTCCACTGTTATGCACATGAATAAAATTGTTTCTTCCTTTCTCTACTTAATGATCTGACTCTAGTTTTAAGAAAATGCTGTCTTGATCGGGATTCCCAACAGAGTAAACAATGTGCCTGTATTCAACCTGTAAGGAGCCCTTTATCATTTTAAAGACTTTAGTTCAAAACTCAAATGCAAAGAAATATAAACTAAGTTTATGCAATTTCATTACTGAACCCTTTCAGCCCTAGTATCATGCTGATCAACGTGCACTGAACCCCTCTAAAACCAATGCATCTTTCCTGAAATGCAGTGCCCAAAGCTGAATACAATATCCCTAGAGGAATCTGGCCATGGCCACTACTGAAGCACATCTTCCTCTTCTTTGTATTATAACCTTATTAAAGTAAAGGCTAACATTCTATTCACCTTATGATTACATTTTTATTTGTACACTAGTGTTTACTGATTTGTGTACATGGATTCCTTTGCACCTCCACCGTCCTTATCATCTCTACATTAACAGAAATGATTAAAACACAAAATGAATCATGATTTCCAGAGGGTTTTAAAGAAAGATGTCAAATTCTTGAATATATGAAGAGCAAATAAAAATCTGTGCAAAGACATAATGGTATTAATGTTCACCTTCAACTGTTCGACTTTCTAAAGGAAGATGCAAAAGCAGGAGATATGGCAGCTTCCCCCAGTTTAGACGCCCTGCCTGACAGTTAAATCAACAAAACTGAATGTTGAATGAAATATTGAGTGGACAAACGTGATATCACCTATTTTTACATTCTCAAATTTCAACCCAGTTTGCCTACAGTTTAGCAAAAATAAGCAAGGAGTCAATTTTGAGGAGTTCCATGGAGTATTTCTGTTTGTGCAAAGTCTATTGTGCCCTGCATCTCATAGAGCAATTGAGTCATACAGCACAGAAACAGATCCTTTGCTCCAACAAATCCATGCCGACCAGGTTTCCCGAACTAAACTAATCCCATCTGCCCACACCTTGCCCACATCCCCCTAACCCTTTCCTATTCATGTACCTGTCCAAATGTATTTGAAATGTTGTAACTGTACCTGCATAACAAACATAACACATAACCCATCATCTCAGTTACTGTTAGAGGTTATAAATACCTGTGACTCGAGCAATGGTCCTTGTGGAATCCACTAAAAACAGCCAGACAGCCTGAAAATGACATGTTTGCTACCACTCTCTGTTTTCTGTCCTTTATCATTCTTCACACCAAGTCCCATTTCCCCATCGCTACCTGCCCTCCTGGTTCAACAACATCTGCATTTGGTAATTCTGTATCTTTGCCCATGCAAATTTCTCTCTAGCCTCACCCCATCTCCCTTCAAACTATTCCAGCCCTTCATCAGTCAACTGTTTTAAGTTTGTACTCTGCATATGTCCAGTGCACTGTAAGAAACAGAGAATAATTTGTGGGAAGCCAGCAATGTTGACAAAGCCTACTGCCCAGGCTGTAACACTGACTCCATAAAGTGGTGTAAACTGACACAAATTGTATCAATAACAGCGGCGACACATTTGTCGGTTGAGGCTTAAGAGATACCAATTGAGAGGTCCCGGTCTGCAAAACGCAAGTCAGAGATGCAGTGTGCTGTCAGAGGGAGCATAAATGAATGAATGCTAAGCGAACAAGAGTAATGCAGTGAGATGCAGGCTGCTCCAATGAATGTGACTGTGCCAGTCTCTGTATGGAAAGCAGCCTGGCAGCAGCTTTACAATGAAAGGTGTCAGTGAGATCCAAAATGCAGCTTTGAAGTGGTGAACTGTATTATAAGTGAGTCAGAAATATGCCATGATGATGTGGTGAAGTTGCTCTGTGTCTGATGCCAATCATTGAGAAGGTGGGTGCGCTATTACTGTTACTCGGACCACTTTTTTTCTGACTTTTGCTTTGAGTGGCATTCAGTTAGTCAAACAAAATAAAACAAGAAAATGAGGGCAGACCCAAGTGCCACACTTAGCCATTGCCCCAGGACGTACAACTTGACTTTTTGAAGTAGTTAGAAGCACTGGATATTAAGTTGTTTTCTCCATCTTCAGATTGCATATGCAAACAGAGGCAGGCTCATTTGATTAACTTCAAGGATTGGGTAGGCTGTACTGATCCTGGAAAAATATGGTACATTATGGATTATATATTAGGACCCCTCCAACCTGAAGTCAAACTACATAAATATGCTACCCCTGTTCTGAATTCTGGATGTGTAAAATTTAAACACATGAAATAAATTTCCACGTAGTTGGATGAGAGCATGATTTAAAGGAAGAGATGGCAAATATAATTATTATCTCTGAATGATTCTTCGTCTTTTGGAGTTTACTTTTGAACCTGTTATTTCAGTTAGCAAAAAGGTCTTGAGTTCTGGCATTTTTGTTTTGAATAGTTTTTAGGAATGTGTGGTTGCCAATGGGAATCCAGTAATAATTATTTTTCTGGAAAGAGAGAAATGAAAAGGAGGAATGCAAATCATTAGTGACTATACTAAGAAAAGACAATGAGCTTCTCTCTTTAAATAACATATGCAGTCTGAGGTTTGAGTAGATTAAGATTTCCCAGGAACATTGTCACATCCTACAAGTACACCTGCATTCTACAATTGACCTGTGCTTAAGGTTGGAGGTTTGGTGGCAGTTTAGCTCATTGATGGATTTTGTGTTTTAACTCCCCTTCCTCCCAATCAACCTTAACCTTCAACGACAGCATTGTGCAGTATGCTGCTCTATTAATTAACACATCATCAGCATGACCATACAATTTCTGCTTAACTGACTGGCTCACCAAAGACAGGATTACAAAACTGGGTGAGGTCTGAAATAAAACCATAAAAACTCAGCAGGTCTGGTAGCATCTGAGGGGAGAGAAATAAATTTAATATTTAGATTCTGATATAACTCTTCATCAGAACCACCATTATCTGATCCCCACCGGCTTTTGGCAAGGCCCCACCCACAAGCAGTCTTAAAATCATCACATGGTGCTCACAGATTTTCCACAGGCATGGATATTCATATTGCCTTAAGTCCAATTAGTCCCTCTCTAGAAATGACCCTTAAATATCATACCAAAGAATAACTTGTCTTGATACTAAGGGTACAAGTGTCACATTGTAGTAGATTGATTTGTCCAGAGCCAAAATAGTGGGTGAGAAGAATCTCAGATGAGCATGTTAAGTATTCATGCTGTAGTGTCCCTCAAATCATTTGATTGCATTGATGCTTCCCTTGTTAAATAATCTAATATTATGGCACCATAATTTGTGTGCATTTGATTATATAGTCACATCTGGTAATTGCAATTTTGGATGTATCTTTGGCACTACTTACCAGAATCTATCTCATGCAAAGGAAAGAAAAGCTACTTAAATTCATTTAAATACTAAAGCATGGTCTTTTCTATTCTTCAACCAGAAACAATTAAACCCAAGTTAAAAGATGTAATTAAATAATAAAGATAAAATGAGACATTCTTAGATGTGCTATTCTGAAAAGGTGTAGGCTGATCTTTTATCAAAGGAACAATAAGAGTGGCATCTATTATGAAAAACATTAGACTGTTAGAATAATTAGATGTCATGCAGTGTGCTTTGACACAGGTTTGCTTATTTTTCAGATGGTGGGTTCTTTTATATCCACGTTCCTGTTCAAGCAGTTACCTGGTTACTAGGATCTATCAAGTTTCTTAATTATATGCAGCATTCAACCTACAAATATGCCAATGACACCTGTTCAGGAATGGGAAAAGGGACCCAGATGTATGTGGTTGATAGGCTGTGCACATTGATCTTGTTGGATGATGCCCTGCTCCTGCTGGAGTTGTCAGACCCTGTGAAACTCAACCAGATCAAAGAGTGCTTCACTGTATCAAGGTAAAGTAATCTCACTCTTGATTCTGCTGGTTTTAGGTTTTACCCGCTTCAATAAATTGTGACTCTCTTTTCAAAACATGAGAAGGTATAACTGAATGGTAGAAGGAAAACAGATTCCCTGCTTATTGCCACTTCTTGAAATCAATTTTAAGCAAACCTTATTCTAGTTAATGCTTATGGATTTTTTTTTGTGCTATTAATCCATTTTAATCTTTCTATCATTCCAGGAGAAGACAGCTCACAATAGGGGAAGAAGGATCTGGATGGCTGAAAAGTTGCCTGGTATCAGACTGCTCAGCCCTTATAAGGAGGGAATCCTAGGTCTTACAGAAGACTGGACCCTCCTGCGTGTATACGGAGACATCCATGTCCCATGAACTGAATAAATCTCTTTCTTCATTCCACTGCAACTCTCATTGTAACTGTGCTGTCAGTGTCATTCATTGCATTCCATGTGTAATCACTGGGCACAATGCCTTTTCTCTCTTTTGTCTCACAACCAGCACATCCATCTCCACTAGGGTAAAATGTTGACTCTTCCAGAAGCCACCTCCTTGTCCTCTGAGGACAAGAGTATTGAGAGCTGGCATAAAGCATTGGCAAAGCTGTCTCCTTTACTTATCATCAGCTTAAAGACTGACCCCTCAAAGGGAATGTCAGCCTTAGGAAGTTTGGTCAAACGCCTCATTGCTGCAGTTTTGCAGCTGGGCAAGGAAGAAACTGCCCACGTCACTGGCACTCGGCCTGGACACAGCTCTGGGGAATTGGCAATCTGGCAGCTATGTGGGATGCAATGACTCTCATTGGCCAGAAGCTGCAGTTGTGCAGCAAGTAATGTGATTGACTGCCTTCATGGACAGATTGGCAGTTGTCATGGAGAGCTATATCCATCACTCTCGGGGCAGGCAGACACATATACACTTCACAGGTCTGGCAGCATCTGTGAAAGAAAAAAACAGAGTTAACATTTTGGGTCCGGTGACCCTTCCTCAGAATATTTGTATGCTTGCTGCATATGCAGTGTGTTATTCACGTAAGTTGCCAGCACATGGTGTAGGTGTGAGATTGGTAATAATAGCACACTGCTGTGCTGCAAGATATACACCGTGTTGACTGAGGACTGTTGACCAACAAGGCAAGCTGCCTGGTGGTGTTACTGTGCTAACTGGAACAATAAGGAAAGTGAAGGCATGGATGCCACAAGCAGGCAGATAGATTCTAAGTAAGCAAGCAAGTGCTGGCAGAGAGGAAGCAAACAGCTCTGAGGGTCAGCCTTATCCAGTGTCTGAGTTGGTTGTCTGTCAGTGCGCACAGTGGCTGCAGCCTTTCACAGCCAGTTACTAGTGCAATTTGAAATGTATGTCTGTGCTTCCTAAGCAGTCTACAAGTGTAGCTGAGATATACCACGATGCTCAAAGGGTTAACAAATGTCGGTAAACCAATATCCATTGATGAGGGACATGTACAGCAAGTGGCCATGGATCATGACTTGAGATGCTGTTTGATGCTGAGCCACATGGAAACTACAGTTTACCTGATACCTCCCCTGATTTCCGTGTAGAGAATTCTTGACGTCTAGCTTCTTTGGTTTGTTTAGTCAGATGGGAAGCTGGTTATTAATGAGTTAGGCTGGAGATAAGGTGTTTATCAAGCTATAATCCCCCTTTGTTAGCAACTCCACCCATGAGAGACTTGTCTCACCACTCAGCAAATGCACAAAAGATGCAGCAAGATGTTCCCAACAAGAAGATCAGCCTCACCAGAATTCCTGTCTGATTCTGCTACAAGTCTTGCCAGAGGATACGTTGCCTAGACAACTTTAGCTTCTGCCCATAGTTTCTAGATTCTGTTGTGTCTAATGTGGAAAGAAACAAGTCATTATGATTTCCTTAGCAATTGGGAGCAAAGCACTCAATAGATTGGCTGTTAATCTTGATGTGCTCAAAGAGCTAAAAGATCTTCAATAGAATTGCAAGAAAACCAAACAAGTTGGACCTGTTAAATTTCTCCAGTAATTTCTGTTTCAATAGAAATGCACCACATTCAAATACCAATTCAGAGTCAGATTAAACTGTTATATTCATTGACTAGAATTCGTGTAATTTAAACCGAAGCCTACAGAATCAAAATACTTCATGAGCAGATGCAGAGGAAAGGGCTCATTATGTGATTTTTCAGAGGGAGAGCTAGCACACAGAATTGTTGAGTTGATGATCTCATTCATCCCCATGCAAGCTTGCCAGAAAGATTTGCTTGACCATCTAAATACTGATAGGAGGCAACATGACAGAGCTTATCTGTATGGAGGACTCAAAGGCAGACTGGACCTGATTGACAACCAGCCCCAGTAAATGTGAGCTGTGTGCAGAAGACCATAATGGACTAACAAAATCATAATGCTAACATTTGGTTTACATTTTGGGGTGAACTACATCCTCTGTTCTTTTCCTTTGTCTTCATTTTTGCTGGCTGTTGATAAAAGCTCACAAATGGACTAAACTGATTGTTTACTTGTATATGATATTCCCCCGGTGGACAATGACAAGGTATGAGTGTCCAGTGAGCATCGGTGAAAGAATAGCATTGCTTTTGCCATGCCTCACTCGGGTAGTGCACTAGAACTCATACCCCACCATTCCCAGTGTTTTGTTACAAAAGCTTTTAAAAAATTATCAAAGATCTCAAAGTGCTCAATTTACCTGCCTGATGGACTCAGGTTAACCATGGGTTAAGTTTCTACACTTAAGACAAATGACTATTCCTTGTAAATAAATAGATTCCAACCACAGAGAAACAACAATGAACAGTCAACATATAACTCAATTAGCGAACACACTTTCCCCTTTCTAAAACCCCTCTACACACAGATAGATACAGACAGATAAATCAAGCTTTGGTGTTAGAAATGGATGAGAAAAAAAAAACATCATGGAACCAATTTAATAGCACCAATCCTCAGGGTGCAATGAAGGAATTCCTTTTGTATCACAGGTCCTTCAATTCTCTGATCATTTCCTTCAGGTTCTTTCACATTTTCACAGGAGGCACAAAGCGACTAGTTCACAAATTATAAAGTCTCTATCATTAAGGTTTAAAAGGAACAGGCTACAGCCACTGGGGGGAGAAAACTACTGACCTTATTTATCTTCAGGCATTTTACTGGAAAAAGAGAGACATCACCTCCCCTTCCAGAGGTCTAAGGACTTCTTTCCATTACCATTCATTTTCATGAGCTGTTCAGCTACTCATAAACCAATCAGAGACTAGGTATCCACGGCTGGTCACAATTTCCCAAACTAATCAGCTATTTGCTGTCAACTAATTTTTATTTAACACACTCGCCCTGCAGCCAGGCTGTCTCCTCTTACACTGCCCCCTACAGCTTGCAAAACAACATGAGCCACGATGGGTTTCAGTAACTTCCTTTTTAAAAGTACAGCAATTCCTTTCTCTGTACTTTGTTGTAAAAACAATCCTTTTCCCAATTTAGTCCAC
Source organism: Ginglymostoma cirratum (assembly GCA_024137785.1). Taxonomy (NCBI): domain Eukaryota; kingdom Metazoa; phylum Chordata; class Chondrichthyes; order Orectolobiformes; family Ginglymostomatidae; genus Ginglymostoma; species Ginglymostoma cirratum. The sequence continues at coordinate 30,629,307 of JAHRHZ010000046.1, forward strand.
AATCAAAAGTAAAGAAAAATAAATAGATTTAGTCTTTGCAGTTTAGGGAGGGTGTTTAGACATGTAACTGTGGACAAGTAAACTGAGTAGCTGGTTGGCTACAATGATGAGAGAATGGGTCATATGTGTGAAGGAATGTCAGCCATCCTGTCTATATGCTTGGAACAGGATGACTTCATAGCTGCTGTGCCATTAGGTTGCTGGTGAGTGGATAGCCAACATGTGTTTGGGTGCACAGTGACCTTTTAACGATGGCGTGGGCACAAGAGATGCCAGTCTTTTGGCAGATAACTTCAAAATTTTTCTATGTAGTAAGATTGGGCCAGAGGGACTCCAAGGAGTAGGGTTGGTATTTAATGTGGTTTATTTGGTAAGATACGGCAAGAAATCTTGTTAGGGCCTCATCATATCCTTCCATAAAACTTGGCAAAACTTACAGTTAGTCAAATAAATTATGATTCAGCCCATTGTTTTGAAGAGCTAGATGAAGGATGGATGTAAATATGAAGTGACCTTCATGTTGATGAAGCCTACTGTCCTAAATATAAAATTGATGGTCAAGACAATCACTAGAACACCCAAGCATAGAAAGATACATGGAAGGTATGTGCATCTGCGTGCACTAAGGAACCTTTAGGTTTCAATTAATTTTGTAAGGCAAGTTGCAGTCAAGGATATTGGTCTAAAGAATGCTCAAGAGCAAAGACTGATGCAGCCAAGCACTGAACCAACCAAATCACACTCAAAGAGTTCCCTTGAGCTACAATAAAGACGATCTGGTATCGAACCAGGAACATTTCCATAAGTGATCAACAAACCTGAATCTGACAATATACATGATGAAAGACAACGAATGGCAAACATGTTTCATATTGTCATTATTGTAGAAAGCAACAATGTCATCACACTGTCCAAAATACTTGGAAAATTTTGAATGATCTGTCCTCAGAAAACTATCTATTCATTATTGGCTAAGAATAATGTCAATACATTATCCTTATGAACCCAAAACACTTGTCTCTACAAGTAGACAAAGGCCTAACATACCTATGAATGTGAAACATATAAACACAAAAATCAAAGCTGCAGTAGGTGATTCGGCCCATCAAACCTGTCCTGACATTCAATAAGATCATGGTTGATCTGCTTGTGTTTCGAATTCCACATTCCCATCTATCTTCAACAACTTTTGATTCCCTTACCAAAAAACAACCTATCTACCTCTGCTTAAAGATATTCAATGATCCTGCTTTTATTGCCTCCTGCGGCAGACTTCCAAAATCATACAATGCTCTGAAAGAAAAAAACCCATCTCAGTCGTGAAAAGGTGAACCTAATTTTAAAGCATTTTCCCTTCTTCACCCATAAGTGGAAAATCCTTTTCATATTTTTGAGAAGGCCTTTCAGAATGCTATACATTTTGATAGTCACCTCTCCATCTTTTTAATCAGATGTAACAAGCCCAACCTGTCCAATCTATCATTATAAGACAACCCCTCTTTCCAGGTAAACAAAAAAATAGAAAGAACTGCAGATGCTGTAAATCAGAGACAAAAATAGAAATTGCCGGAAAAGCTCAGCAGGTCTGGCGGCATCTGTGGAGAGAATCAGAGTTAATGTTTCAGGTCAAGTTCTGAGGAAGGATCATTCAACCCGAAACATTAACTCTGATTCTCTCCACAGATGCTGCCACATGGGCGGAGCTATTCCAATAATTTCCATTTTTGTCCATCATTCCAGGTATCAATCTAGTAAACCACATCTGAACTCACCCTCCAAATCATTCACATTATTAAATAAGGAGACCAAACCCGCACACAGTATTCAAGACATGATCCCACCAATTCCCAATATAAATGAAGCAAAACATCCTTACTTTTATGTTCAATTTCTCTCATTTAAAAGGAGAACATCCCCTGAAAAAGGGTTACTGGGCCTGAAATGTTAACTTTGCTTTCTCTCCACAAATGCTGCCAGCCCTGCTGATTTTCTCCAGCAATTTCTCACTAGTGTCCCCTTAGCCTTCTTGATTAGACCATAAGATGTGGGAGCAGTATTAGCCCATTGAGTCTGCTCCAATTATGTGCTGTGGAGATAAAAATGAAAGTTCTAGAATAAAAGGCTGGCGAACGAATTCCAGATTACTCCATAATTGAGAATATATCTCTGAGATGGTTAAAATCTTTAGGTGATACCTCTGCCCAGTTCACAAAACTGAATGAAGAGCTGGAAGAGAAAGAAAGGAAACAAGTTAAATTACAAGCTCTGTATCATGAATCCAATGATAACTTGCATATAAAACAGATGTAACTCAACAGAAACAACAGGTTGGACTCAAAGTAATGCTAGAGAAGATGACAGAACTTCTCAATTTGGTAAAGATGCCCATCAACATAACAAGAAACTGCAAAGCACTCATGAGGTCGTCCTCTCACAAATAAATGCGAGCAAAAATGCTGTATAAAAAAATTACAAGAAGGTCATAGAGGGAACCAAACAAACACAAAAAAAGCAAATGGAATAGTTCGAGAATTCCAAGAAAACAAGGGAAAAAGTGTTGAACAGACTGGGCAATGATCAGAGAGCAGGTTTTAAAGGAGAAAATGTACTTGACCAACTGAACGTTAAAACTGGATAGAATTAAATGATCCTAATGAACAAAATGGCAAAATGCCAAAAAGATTTGAGTGACTCGAAAACTGTGATCAGTCATTGGTAAATCAGGAAAAACATAGCTATGGGGTGTCATGGTGAGCGCATTTGGAGTGATTGTAATGAGGTCAGCTAGGTAGACCCCATAGAATATGAGATCTCTGATTGGGGCTACTAATCTGGTTCCATCAGGGATTCCTGGCTGACAGATATAAACAGAAGTGTCAGACATCCTGACACTCTGAAAATTGGCTCTGAGTGAGCTGGACCAGTGCCAAGGACTTTCCACGTGTAAATAAAGGGTGATGTGGTAACGGGTTACCGGTACTGGTGGAGTTATTTCAGCCTTCTGGGACAGCAACGGCATTACATGAGAGAAAAACTTTAAACTAAAAGAAGGACAGAAAGTATCACTGGTGATAGTGGTTATGAATGGCACTTCCAGATAAAATCATTGTAAAAAATATGGATGTATCAATGTATCAGCAAATTGCCTATACATTATCAAGACTCATATGCTCTTTGCAAATGTAAATAGTTAAGTTTTATTTTGGAAATGAGAGTGATATTGTATTCCTGTCTTGCCTTTTAGAGAGTTAACCTTTAAGAACTTCATGGGTGTGATTCTACCTAGCAGTTCGTCTGCTGTGAGTTTGCGAGCCATGTTCTCAGAAATGGTTTGCTGTGTCGTTTGCTTCTAATCTGATAACGTGTTTTACTTTCTTTAAAATAACTTAACCCATGGAGTTAGTCCATCCCTGATAAATGATTGATCATTTGACCACTATTATTAATATGACAAGATTGATAAAAAACAATACGTCAGTTTACTGTAATACTCAGCATTTATTCTGTCTGTCTGAAGTGACATGTCAGTATTATGCATAATACTCACCTTGTCAGTAATCAAGACCATTATTTGATTTTGTTTCATTGTTCAACAAGATGCTTCCATTACTTGCAGATTTGTTTATCTTTTTCCAAACATTTCAGTCTATTCAATAGACCTATATTCTCTTTTCAATAGAGAGTGTCAGTTTTCTTTCAAGCATAATGGTATTCACAATAAAACAACTTCTATTGATGAGTACTTCAGAACCATGTGTGACACAAGTCAGATTGAAGTGAATTATATCTGGAAAAATCTTGTGAAACTATGCATTTTTATATTTGTGTCCATCCATTTCTTGTCATTGCCTTCTACTGAGCAAGAAAATATCATTTGAATTCAACACTTGCATTTTTATGCAGATGTAATTAAGCTTAATGATCCTTTCTGAAATGTTCTCATTGGCATTAATATGATAATCTGTTCTGTAAACACCAGTTGATTCAAGCAGACATTGTTCATTATTTTCTCATTCAGTAAATAGGAAAATATCTGAATGAAGTTCATTCTTATGGTAATAATTTAAATCTTCGATCTATACATTAAGTCGGCACCCTGAATTCTGCAGTTTTCTAAGTTATTTTACATGAAATTTGATTTTATTGATTTAGGAGGGAAATGTTTTAAAAGAACGTTCACTAACTTAGATATAATTCATATAATTATCTCTCCAGTCATTAAAAAGAACGAAATTTAAAAAGACCCAAATGTAAGATTTTGGGGGTCTTTTTAGCTGTTGGAATTATGTTGATTGTAATTATAGCCTGAATCTGGAGAGCCAATATAAAGTTTACTAGTCTTATTTAGGTATTAGAATTATTCCAAATGTAAAAATGTTTTTACAAGTTTTATAGAATTTATTAAGGTTATCATAACAAACTGAAAACAAATAATACTTAATAAAAGCTTTTTTTTAGTGAATTCACTTTGGAGTGTCAGCTTGTGACACTGGTTAACTAAGCACAGGTCATTTGTTATGTTCTGATGCCTGAAGTTCTTTTTCTATCATCGGTCTTCCTTTCTTATGTACAAAAACACTAAGCAGTAACTCTTGCTAGCCACACTACCTCTTGTGAATGATCAAAGACTTCCTGAACTCTTACGGGTTTACTGATGCATGAACAACATATAGTCAATCTTGGGTTGGCTTGGCAATTTCTACCTATTTCCTGATTTTTTTTAAGAAGTAATGGTCATCATAATTGCATCATTTCCTACTGTCTCCTGATTCATTGTTTGACATGTCAATCACCTTGTAACAGCTTGTCATTCTTAATTTACCAACTCCATAGATCTTTACCAAGATAAGGTAGTACCTGAGAGTTCATTTATGCACCTGCTGAGATTATGTCCTGTCTTTATTGTCCTATTATTTCAAATGTCCCTATTGACACATTTAAAAACCTCAAAACAATCACAAGAGTACAAAACTGACAAGAGGACTTCATTATAAAGCAAAGTAAATATGTGAATATTATATATCTCTTCAAAGCTCCCTCATGCATTAATGTGTAAAACGAAATCATTTAAAATATGGCTTTACGCGTAGGTAAAAACGTTTTACCTCAAAACATTCTTCCATATGTTAACTTAAGCTTACATCAGCCTGTCATAAAACAGTAATATGATTATAAACCCATAACTTTACTTTTGATTTGGACTTTTGATTTGATTTTAATTTGATTTGGTGACATTCCTTGCAGGAACTATTTTACAATTAACCACAATTAAAAACAGTGTAAGTTATTTATTCAGAGATAGTTAAGAACTGCCGATGCTGGAGTCGGAGATAACACAGTATGGAGCTGAAGGAACACAATATGCCAGGCAGCATCAGAGGAGCAGGAAAGTTGACATTTCGGGTCAGAATAATCAAATCAGCTGATGAATCATTGAAAAAAAAACACTCAATCCTACAATAATCAATTCTTTGTCATATCATACTCCTTCCCTCCAAGCCGAAGCAGGATGTAGTTTGAATTGTTCCTTAAGCCTTAAACTTTGTACACCATTTAAAGCAACAATTCTGTCATATATTTAACATCTGCTGGGCATATTATTCAGCCAGGCTCCAGATTGTGAAAACAATAGCTCAACTTGACTCATCATCTGATAAATCCAATCATCACCCTGAAAATCTCACATATACTAGGCACTATCTATTTCGTTTTCTCACCATGCTTTCTGCACAGCAAGTGATACCATAATACAAAAAGTGCAAAAGAGAAGCTCTGCTGTGTTATCAATGTGGTCAACAGTCTAATTCAACCATGAGTGGCAAGACAAGCTAAATGAACCTCACAGATGCTTGGCTTTTTCACTTGCTCCATTATAACCCTTCCTCTTAATTTACACATCATGTGCATCTCCTGTAACTTTCATTTCCATAGTACTTTCAGTACGAGATGGCTGGATTGATAAAAACCAGCAAGAAAAAATAAATCACAATTTAACATGTCAGGAGAAATAGATAGGCACCCATCCTTTGCAACCCTGGAGCAAACATCAACCTTAAATATGGGGAGAGGGTGATTGGTTAGCTCAGTTGCCAAATGGCTAACTTGTGACGCAGAGAGGCATCAACAGTTTTGATTGATTCCCACACAGGCTGATGTTACCATGAAGCTCCTGCCTTCTCACTCTAATCCCTCCACTGAGGTGTGTTGACTCTTAGTTAAACTCACCATCAGGCTCTCACTCTCTATCTTTTACCTGTAGCATTTCCCAGTCGTTGATTCTTTCTAACAAAATAACACTAAGGCTTTCATGTTGCTTTTTGTTATCACCAGGATAAAGACTGAGCTATAATAAACAAAAAATGTCATCAGCAAGAAATCTATAAAGTGGATTTAATGTAATTTAATTGCAAAATGTTTATCCTGCATCCGTATTTGTACAAAAAGTAATGTTTGTTACTTCCAAGTTATTTCCAGATATTTCCAACACATTGTAGTCTTCTATTTACTGTTGTACATGGGCAGTTACTGACACTACATACAAAGAGATAGAAATATATATAGTATTCACTTCCAAAGAGAAGCAGATAGAGCAAAATCGTGGCTGCACCAACAGGATTTCTCATGAAGGTCGCAAGAACTGTAGATGCTGGAGTCAGAGATAACAGTGTGAAGCTGGAGGAACACAGCAGGCCAGGCAACATCAGAGGAACAGGAAAGTTGATGTTTCAGGTCAGGGCCCTTCTTCAGAAATGGGGAGAGGGAAGGGAGCTCAGATATAAATAGAGAGAGGAGGGGTGGGGCTGGGGAAGGTAGGTGAGATGGTGATAGGTGAGTGCAGGTAGGGAGTGGAGGGGATTGGTCAGTGGGATGGGAGGGGCGGATAGGTGGGAGAGATGATGGACAGGTTGTGTCAAGTCAATGAGGTGCGGATAAAAGGGAGGGTTGGACATGGGAGGAGGCCAGGTGTGGGGAGATTTTAAAACTGGTGAATTCCATGTTTAGGCCATCGGGTTGTAGGCTCCCGCGGAGGAATATGAGGTGCTGCTCCTCCAGTTTGTGAATGGTACAGGATGATGTCTATAAAGCATGTAAATTCAGAGATCTACTTCAATCATAAAGGTTTCCATTTCTTTAGTATATAGCTATACTACCAGGTCAATACTGTTTCCAAGTAGCAGTGAGGATGCCTTTATTCTGTACCTGTCCACTGTATTATCAGCCACGACAAAACTAGTGAGGGACTTGTAGGGAGTTCTGGTCTGTGCGATTGGTAACTCTCAGGCAGCCTGGATTAACCACCAGGTCCCTGGTTCTGAAACGAGACTTAATTTGGGAATGTGAAGTGAAGAAGGCAGAAGACGGGTGTTTCAGGGCAAAGAATCTCTGTGCTCTTTAAATGAAAAGATGAGTATATCATCAAGTAAATAAAAAGACAAAAGTAAGCAACAGGGAAATAACTCAAAGGTGAACAAAATACAAGAGATAAAAAGGCAAATTAAAAACAGTGAAACTGACACTATCAGTAATTAACTTAACACAGGCTAATTACTATTAGAAACTAAACAATAGTTTCAAACACAGACACTTTAACCAGACTTCCTGATCTTGGGATGCCCTGCACTGCCACCGACCCACCTTCCCCTTCCTGCTAGCTAGGTTAGATTCTTTGGGTCTCGAAGAAATAAGTTCACCACTGGGGATAAACACGATTGTGAAATATAGCTGGCGGTTACAATTTGCCATAGTCGATGCTTCGCTGAAGACTTTGGATGTTGTAGACCCTCAGTCTGGTTTGATAACTTGGGTTTTCTTACTTTGTTTTATGAGCCAGTTTTCACCTCAGGATGTGTCTGAGGCCTTGTCAGTCAGGTTGGTGGTTTTCAGAGCTCATCGGTCATCAGAACTGTTGGTTCCCCTGGTACAGAACAGCAGAAATGTGTCGGTAGGTTTCAGGGGGATAGCTGTCTGGAATCCCTCTTCTGTTAGGAGCTGAGGGGATGGCTCTCTCTCTCTCCCAGATTAGAGCCGGCAGTTATATAGACTGTGTGCACCATTATCATCTTGCAATTCTGTGTTATCCATTGTGTTTCTGTTGTCCCCTTTTGTGATGAACTGGCTTCCTGATCATTGAGAGTAGGTGTAAATGTGTTTAGGTTAAGTGGAATGTCCAGGATTTCTGTGAATGAATATTGATTGAAGTTGAATGCCTTGTACCTCTGAAGAGTCCTAGATGTCTGAAGTTGTTGTCTTAGGTCTGGTTCATTGTTCCTTTAGGGCTAAGGTGTGCATAGGATTTCTAACTGAACCATGGTTCCAGACAGCTATCCCTGTGACTGTGTATTCCAGAGCATTGCCCAGCTGCCTTTTTCTTGTTTTAAATTCTATTAAAAATTGGGGGGTTTTGGTCCAGTATTCTAAATGACAGAGATCCTACAAGCTACATGGCAACAAGGGCCATCTGGTGATAACTTGCATAATCCACACACAGGCCAGTGATATGCATACAACATGAACCAAGCTACGAGATGAAATACTACTGACCGTACCACTAGGGTACTTAAGCAATACTTCCACTGCCTGGATCGTTCTGACATAATCTTTCAGAATTTGCAGATGTAAAGACCATATTATTTCATTTTCTATACATTCGTACATATTAGATTGTGGACTAAAATGGTAAAGGTCTGGTAAAGCCAACTGCTGCAGACAACAATTATGTGTCAGTTTATAAGAGAACCACAAAATGTAATTAGACCAGCAGGTCAGGCAGCATCAGGGAAGCAGGAAAGTTGAAGTTTCAGGTTGGGCCCTTGCTGAAGAAGGTAGTAGTTGCCCGAAAAAACTGTGGATGCAGTAAATCAGAGACAAAAACAGAAATTGCCAGAAAAGGTCCGCAGGTCTGGCAGCATCTGTGAAGAGAAATCAAAGTTGACACTTTGGGTTGAGTGACGCTTCCTCAGTTTTGGCCCGGAAATGTTAACTCTGATTTCTCTCCAAAGAGGCTGCCAGGTCTGCTGAGATGTTCCAGCAATTTCTGCTTTTGTTTATTACCATGAGATTCAAGGTCCACTAAAAATGCATCGGGAGATGTTCTTGAAACAAAAAGATGAATTCCCAATGTTGGATTATGTGTCCATTTTTCTGGAAAGACTCAGGAAGCATAGAAGCTATCACAGGAGCATTTAAAAGTTTCATAAGCACAAATGTAAGATGGGCAGAGAAACAATCTACAGGAAGAATTTTTTAAGTGGAAGATAAAGTGAAGGCCTGAAAGTAAACTTTTGTGGTCCATATAAGGTTAGGAAAATTAATGAGGTGACTTCTGTAATAAATATTCTTGATCATAGGAAGAAGAATGTTACATAAACATATCAATAAGGCATCATTGCAGGGAAGCAGATAAGGAGGAACAAGCGTATCACATCACAAGGGTAGGAAGATGACAGAGACAGTAGCGGTAAAGTGGAAGGAGAGGTAAACAGTTTTCAAAGTAAACTTCCTACAATTCAATTAGTCAACAAAGAAATACTTGGACAATTAAACACTCTTTAGAAGAAGGATTGTGGCAGGATCTTGCAAGACTACTTCAGAAGCATAAAGTAACTAGTTGAGGTACACCTAGCTGTATTATTTTAGCTTATGTGGACATAGGAGAATCAGTACCAATAAAACAACATCCTTATCACTTGAACCCAGAAATACCAAACTCAAGAGGAATGGTATATTGCAAAATATTGCTTGACTGAATGTATCCAAGGCAGCCGGAGTTCACTGGTAGTTTTGGCTCATAAAAAATAAATGAGAAATAATGAGTATTTTAGGAATGTGTGGATTTCACCACAAATTTATACATCATTTTAGCACAAATATTGTACCAATATGTTAAGGAAACAAGAAACAGTGGTATAACCAGAGGAATGCCGGGAAGCCTTTGAGAAGCAGATGGCAATCCTGATTAATGAACCAGCGTTGAGCACCCCTGATTTTTCCAGGCCTTTCAAAATGACAATTGATGCTGCTGACTTGGGGATAGTTGGTGCCTTGTTACAAGATGTTGAGTTGGCAATTGAAAAGAAAAGAGCCTCTTGGATCATTATTGGCTTGTCAACATTTTGAAATCTATGACCAACATGGTCACAGAGAAACATTGACCATAATCCATTAGCATTCATTAAAAAGTTAAATCTCAATATGCAGAGTTATTTAGATGGAATCTGCTTCTCCAACTATTTAATGCTAAGACTATTCACATTTCTGGAACTGATAATGTGATTGCAAATGTTTTGTCCCAGGTGTAAAATGATGGTATAAGATAAAGGTTTAAGAAATGCTAAATTAGTAAATGAGATTATATAAGAAGGAAAGAAAGGAATGAGTTTATATTTGATATTTTGTCATTTGTGTGTTAGTTACCTTGTGATGAAATGCATTTTTTGAAATGTGATTTCATTTCTTAAGAATAGAGGCATGTAAAGACTATATCATTTTATTTTGTGTATTTTTGATTGTGGACTGAAATGGAAAAGAACTGCTTTAAAACCAAAGAGAGTGGAAGGAATTATTGGATTTTAAAAATAAACAAGTTACTGAAATTTATTATTCGCAGTGTTTCCACTGCCACTTTGTTCAAGCAGTAAGAAAAGCTGATAGTACAAAGCAAGGATGTGAGGTGTGTTGCAGGGCGAGATTTGGCCGGCAACAGATAGCCAATTGGTTTGTGTGTTTGTGACCAGTCATGGACATAAAGGTCATTAGAACATAAGAACATAAGAGCATAAGAACTAGGAGCAGGAGTAGGCGATCCGGCCCCTCAAGCCTGCCCCGCCATTTAATAAGATCATGGCTGATCTTTTTGATACCCAGCTCCACTTACCCGCCCACTCACCATCATCCTTAATTCCTTTAATTTCAAAATTATATCTAGCTTTGCATTAAAAACATTCAGCGAGGTAGCTTCAATCGCTTCATTGGGCAGGGAATTCCACAGATTCACAACCCTTTGGGTGAAGAAATTCTTCCTGACCTCAGTCCTACATCTGCCTCTCTTTATTTTGAGGCGATGCCTTCTAGTCCTAGTTTCACTTGCTAGAGGAAACAGCCTCCCTGCCTCCACCTTATCTGTTCCCTTCGTAATCTTATATGTTTCTATAAGATCTCCCCTCATTCTTCTGAATTCCAATGAGTATAATCTCAGTCTACTCAGTCTCTCCTCATAATCCAACCCTCTCAACTCTGGAATCAATTGGCTTGACAAAAACTCTCTGATGGGCTCCTAAGCAGTTAAACATTTTGTGGGTGTCAGCAACTCATTGTGAAGTCTTAGAATCGCTAGAAGGGTGGGTTTGTGTGCGTTCCTCTCTACAATTAAAAAAAAACTGAAGACGGAAAAAAGAACAATTTTTCTTCAATCTGTTGCTGTAAGCAGTTACCTTTAAAACAGCAATGAACAGAATCTGTAGGTGGAGCACCAATCTCCCCGTGCCTCCTGCAACGAAGTAAAAGAACTTGGAAAAGGATGGTTGAAGAAGAGAAAATCTTGGCAAGTGAAAGGAGCATGACAACCAACCCTCTGGACTGGTATTATTGAATTGTGTTTCCAAGGCTTCTTCCCGACCATCCATCAGATCATTGTTTTCCTTTGTTTGTTCTTTTCTGTCTATATGTCAGTGTAGAGGTTTTAAAATGTGTATTAGAGCTTTAGCTCATAGAGCCACATAGTGATAGTTCATTGTTGTTTACTTGTGATTATAATTTACTTACTTGCAAAAAAATTCTTGTTAAGTACAGGAACTTGGTAAATGTTTTCTGTTAATTTGATTCGATCAGAGAAGTCAATCAGGAACTTTGTGGATTTTGATTAAGTCATTAACTTTTTTGATGACGCTGGGAGTAGTGGGGCCTTCGAATCAGCACATTTTTCCGAGTGGGTTGTAACATGGATCATGGTACTACATTGTGAAGGAAGCAAAGCCAGCTCAAACCAATGTACGGCCCAGTGATCATGCAGGAAGTGAGTGAGGAAAGATACTTAAGATGATGACTGTACAGCAACACTGAATGACAGCAATCAGCAGCAAGCCAACCAAATTGACAAACAAGAGTAATAAAGAAAAATGCATATCTTAATCTCCATATCAGGGAAGGTTGTCATATTTTCAAACATATTGATGGTAATCTGTTTTATATTTTTACGTACTTATTGAATCCACAACATGTATCTAGTGCAACCATGTTAATCCACTTTAGATAGGCTTTATCTTTGGAAAAAGGAGGATATTTTGTGATGTATCATGTGTCATCAGCATACCTTCCATGGTATATGCTCATGATATCCTCATTGCAATACAGCATATGACCCTATAATGATTCAAAGCCATGATACACTATTGAAAGCGTGCTGATTTTTTAAAATCATTCATGGGATGAGGGCATCACTGACCTGGCAGCATTCATTGCCCATCCCTAATTGCCCAGAGGGAAGTTCAGAGTCAACTGCATTGCTGTGGGTCTGGAGTCACATGTAGGCCAGACCAGGTAAGGATGGCAGTTTCCTTCCCTAAAGGCCAGCAGTGAACCAGATGGGTTTTCTGACAATCGGTTCACCGTCATCATTAGATTTTTAATTTCAGATATTTTATGGAATTTAAATTCCACCATCTGTTATAGTGGGATTTAAACCGAGGTACCCAGAACACTATCTGTGTCTCTGGATTAATAGTCCAGCGATAATATCACTAGGCCATTACCTCCATATTGTAATCTAACGGCTTAATTTTATTGAGACACATACTTGGCTGTGACTGTAATGTTGGTGTATAATAGTTAGTTGTAGTAAATGTCCATTGGATTTTTCAATATCACGGTATCCACACCCAGGTTGTTCTGTTATGAGAGTATGGTGTTAGAGACAGACACACACCCATACTGACTCAGTGCATTTTGGCCACAATGCTGAAATAAAAGTCATTGTGAATCAAATATTTCCAAATCAATTTGATCAAATAAAACATTTAATATTCGATACTTCAGGAGGCACCGGCCCAAAACTTTGAAATTGGACAGCACGAGCAGGAATCAACAGGGTGAGTGGCAGACAAGTAACATCAAAGGCACGAATGAGGTGACAGCAGAGGGAGCACAGATGCTGTTTCGAAACAGAAAAATAGAACATAGAAGATAGGAGTGGGAGTAAGCAACTTGGTTCTTCAAGCCTGCTAAACCATTCAATATGATCATGACAGGTTATCCAACTCAATACCTTGTTCTCACTGCCTCCCTGAATTTCCCTGTCATTCCATGAGAAGACAGCAGATTCACACGCCACTAGACTGCAACACCCCAGGGTTGTGCATCAGTACTCTTTATATTGTGTTGGAAGTCAAATTGCTGGATGGCTGGATAAGAACTGAAATATACAGCCTGATGGCACAAGTCTGAGCATTCTTGGCTGCTGCATGAGCTTACATGACTTTAGATTGAGTTTACACTGCAGCACCAGATTTCTGGTGACTTCCAGTATAAAGGAAGCAGATCTTATCAGCCATCAAATGTGAATCTAAGCATAATACAACAAGTATATAATTCAAGCTGGCCACTAATTTCATTCATTCTGCAAATGCATGATTCCAAACTCAGCACATATGCAAAGCTGACATTGGACTTCTTTATGCCTTTACAATGATGGCACACCTGTCATGTATCAATTAAACCTGTCTGCATAGCTGCTAGTCTTTTTTAATCTGTAGCTCCCCTACAGAAGCCCTCAGTTGAGTGCACATCTGAACAAAACGTGACCCAACTCTCCAACAAACACTTATTTGCATTGTCATTCGCCTCCATTTTTCATTTTAGCACTCAGAACATTAAATACAAAAATGCCAAAATAATATCACCAAGAAGCAGCAACATTTTTTCTACATTCAAGGCTGTGTAAAATGTAAGAGAGATAACAAGCATGGGGCTGGATGAACACAGCAGGTCAAGCAGCATCATAGGAGCAGGAAAACTTGACGTTTCGGGCCTAAACCCTTCATCAGAAATGGGGGAGGGGAAGAGGGTTCTGAAATAAATAGGGAGAGAGGGGGAGGCGGATAGAGGATGGATAGAGGAGAGGATAGGTGGAGAGGAGGCAGACAAGTCGAAGAGGTGGGGATGGAGCCAGTAAAGGTGAGTGTAGGTAGGGGGGTAGGGAGGAGATAGGTCAGTCCAGGGAGGATGGACAGGTCAAGGGGGCGGGATGATGTTAGTAGATAGGAGATGGGGGTGTGGCTTGGGGTGAGAGGAAAAACCGGTTAGGGAGGTGGAGATGAGCTGGGCTGGTTTTGGGATGCGGTTGGGGGAGGGGAGATTTTGAAGCTTGTGAAATCCACATTGATGCCATTGGGCTGCAGGGTTCCCAGGCTGAATATGATTTGCTGTTCCTGCAGCCTTCGGGTGGCATCACTGTGGCATTGTAGGAGGCCAAGGATGGACATGTCATCTGAGGAATGGGAGGGGGAGTTGAAATGGTTCGCGAGTGGGAGGTGCAGTTGTTTGTTGCGAAATGTAAAATGTGTAAAATGTAAACCTTTGTTTATTGTTACATTGCTTTATCAGGCACACTGACTCCAGACAATTTTCTCATTCCTCATTATTTTCAGACCTGTTCAATTATAAAAGCATATATTAGTCTGTTATCCTTAATGTAAAATACAAATAATATACAGCTCAACAAAAACCATTCAGTCTGTTCTGTTAGTTACGTTGCATGTATGCCTTTTCCCACAAAATTGTACTTGATCTTGCCTTTTATAATCCAAGCTGATGTTTTTACTGGATAAGTCAGATCTTAGACTGAAATCTGGTTTGATGGATCACGTTTTGCTTCTTTACTTTGGTCTTATTAAGATGGTCTTTATGACTAGGAACAACACGTAATGCTGCAGATTTAAGTTTAACAATAAAACAGATTTTTATTACACAAAAGAAATGAAGGCAGAATAAAATAAGCCTAACTATTTACATAAAACCCAAATTTACATGATTAAATACAACCTCATTAAACCTCTCAAAATTCTACTTCACGCAACTTACACCAGAGAGAATTCTCTTCTTTTATAAGGCTCGATTTAACTGTGGCTTCAATTCCCTCTTATGAAATCTGAATTTCTCTTCCTGAAGTCATCATACAACTGAGTTTAGACTTTCTCAGCATTACATAACAGCTTCAGGGTCATAATAAAACACGGTTTTGCACATCCAGCTTCAGAAAGGACTTCTGCAAAACTGCTAAAATGAAACTCATTCCCATGCTGGTCAGAGGCATAGTTAAAAAATAAGAGATGTCCCATTTAAAATAGAGGTGAGAAGAAATTTCTTCTCTCTGGGTTTTGTAAGCATTCTTTACCCCAGTTGAGCAGTGGAATCTGGGCCATTGAAACTATTGGCTTAGATATGTTGATTTTTGATTGACAGAGGCATCATGGGTAACGCAGGACCAGCAGGAAAGTGAACTGAATGTCATATTTGATTGATTAGAAGAGCAGCCTTGAGGAGTTGAATTGCCAGCTCCTGCTCCAATTTCTCGTGTTCTTACTCCACAGAGTAGTATGCTCCACATTCTAAGCAATCCTGAGGTGACAACATTTCCCCTTTTTATTAGCTTTATCAGTGACCATCTCATTTTCACAGGTCATATATATTAATAATTGCGGTGTGTGCTTCATGATGCCATTTGGTTGTTTCATTGATCTCATAGAGCACAAGGCAGATTGACAGTACACTTCTCCTTCCTCATGCTTCTCATGTCAACTTGCCTCTCATTTTCAAGTGGCTTGATGCCATCTTTATGAGGGAGTCTCTTTTAATAGTCTTTAGAGAAGAAGGTCATGGTGCTTAATAGGTTTTCTGTCTTAGCTGGAAGTCAATCATCACTCCAATTACATTTGAAGTAATTTTATTTTGATAGAGTACTTGCAAAAACTCATTATAATTCATTTTTATTCAGTCAGAGCTGAGAAGCTGTAACATGTTAACTCTGTGGATCACGAGTAAACTTAAATTGCTTTCTGACAGTGAATTTAATACTTAGGCCCAAATTTGTCCATATCTGGTTTAACAAAAATGGTCAGAGTGTTTGTAGTCACATGTCTGACCCCTGAAAATGCTTTTGCATTTTAGGTGGATTGGGAATGATATTAACTGATGATTCACATCTACACCATTAATGAAGGCAGTTGGCTATTTAAATCATCAGCTGCCTCCACTGTCACTTAAGTTTTGTGAGGTAAGTGTCTGAAGTTCATGTTTTGCATCTTAGACTGGGTAAGAGCGTGAGTGATTCTTGTTGATTTCAATGAAATGACATGGATTGGAATGGATGGGGCATGGGGAGAATGTGAGAGTAAGGGGCATGAGGAATGAAGACTAATAGGAAGTTTATGTGTTAATCTTCAGTTTTAAAATATAGAGACAGACTTCCACCCTCAGGGTAGGCTTCCTATCCATTCCACTTTAACACTGGGCATCTTCTTTGGGTCTTTCCAGCCCAACTTCAAATCCACCCCAATATCTGCCCACTTATACAGTCATTCCTCTGTATCTGCAAAGGTTCCATTCCTGAGAAGCCCCACGAATGATGAAATTGGCGGGTGCTGAGCTCAGTAAAGAAAGGTTAAAATGGTTAAAAATATCGTGGATGTGTGATTTTTGTCTGCAGACTTTGATTTTTGGGTTTTTTTTTGGAGTGGATAGACAAATTCACGATTTTGTGGCTACTGAGGATTTTCTGTACTAAAAAGGAGAAGGTGAAGCAGTGGGTTAAAGGAGAGATTTATGGAATTGGGAATTCTCCTATCTCTTAGCACAACTAATTCAGGAATGAAAATCTGGAATTGAGAGTGTGGCTCTACCCTAAGAACTGCAGCAGTTCAAGTCAACAACTCACCACCACCACCATCTCAAGGGCAATTCAATTGGGCAATAAATGCTGCCCACATATGAATAAAATAAATTTCCGTTCAGCCTGGGCACTATTCATATAGCAGGTTGGGACACGTTGAATCACAGATTATGCATATTATGGTCTCCACTAAACATAATGTAGGAAAACACTAAGTTTAATATTAAGTTCTAAAGATATAACAATTCTGATGCATTAAATGCAGTTAAACTCTGATAATAATCTTAACTTATCTGTGGACATGTGAAAAAAATGACTAGTTCTTTTCTCAGTACACACTATTCAAAGCTTACCTATAATAATCTTAACAATGACCATATCATCCTCAGGCTATGATTATCCAACCAGCAGATGTATCAGTGGGCTGCAATATTTCGAAACAGTCCAGTTGAACTCAATTAGTGATGTGTGAAAAAATTCAGCACTTTGATTTTTGTCTTTCTGAATCCATAGCTGTCCTTTAATTCTATTAATAAATACTGTTAAAAGACAAATGACTTTAATTGTGTCAGACATGAGAGGTCTTCATAAAATATTTAGGAAGAAATGGTTTTTCCGGGCAGGAGTGTTGATAATGAGATAATTGACAAAATCAGATAATTAGTAAAATAATTGGCAAAAGGAGATGGTAAGGATGTAAGAGTAATTATTTGCATGCAGTGAGGTATTAAGGTCTGAAGTGCATTGCCTGTTTGGTGGTGGGAGTAAATTTAGTAGTAACTTGGAAAAGGAAACTAAACGTATACTTGAAAAGGAGAACTTTTCAAAGCTTTAGGAAAGCAATAATGAACTGGAACTAATGGATATCTCTTTTAAAGAATCAGCACAAATGCAATGGGCTGAATGACTTGCTTTTTATACTGCATGATTTGAATGAAATGCAAGATTGACCGCGCTTTGTTTTGAACAGATGACATTTACCAAAATAATACTTGTGCCTAAGCTTTTTGAATGTTAGGACTACTTGTCAGTCCTCTGACCTGGCTTAACTTCAATGTTGTTTCAATTCATGCACAAATTATAATAAATCAGTGAAGAGAGTACATGTTCTGATACGTTTCTCATCATGTTGGCTTTCTGGAATTCAGTTCCAGTTGTGGAAATCAATTCTAAGCCTGACAGCTGCTTGAACCTTCCAAATGTATTTGCTTCTGAAGCATTTTTTGGGCAGATATTATATCGTGTAGGAAGCCAGCTTTATTCAGAAAACAACATTAATGGTGAGCTATACCAGTAATTATGCTTTAGATGGCATTGTTTTGTGACCTGAATTAAATAATTTAATTAATGTGGAAAATGAGCCGGAGCACATTTTCAACTAAGGTGAGCTGTCATGTCTTTTAGTCTACAATATTCACCACCTTTAAATGTTCATTAAGAGGAATAATTTCTAATGTAAATCCAATCTAAATACGATAGGATCTAAGACTATCGCTGCTTAATGTTGCACATGTTAACTTTGACCTTTGATTGAAGAACGTAATAAGACTTCTCTGAAAATACTACCCGGCAAAGAGGCTTTTAGAATAATGCAAGTCAAGGATTCTCTTGAAAAGAGGTCAGCAGATAGTCCTTAAACACCTTGGCAGATAAATCTCCCATTGAATTAGACACATTTGCAGCTGTATGAGTCACTTTTATGAGCGTGCTATGAGTGTCAAAGCTTGAGTGCCATGGAAGATTAGAAATAAAATTCACAAGATACCATAAAATGTGGATGAGTTGTAACAGTGGAATCATTCTAATAGTAATGCAGGGTGACTGAATAGCATTTTGATGGTCCCTGATTGGATGTAGCCTTAATAAGCTTTTGCTTTTTCGTTATCTTTTTGGCTTCCATATTGAATGGCGTAAGTAATCTATCTGCTCTGCTTGTACTATCCATGTATAAATGTATCTAAAAGGTAGGGTGTAAAAGCACAGCTCTTACCTATTCCTTACAACCATGACTATTGTACTTTGATTCTGTCTGCTTGAGATTATCACAAAGCAGAATTCAACAAGATTTAAAATACAAACAATTTTGGCAGGTACACCTAACAACGAAGTTGGATTGTACTTATCATTGAGTCATTCAAGATTATTGAACATAAAGAGCTGGTAATAAACTGTGTTTTATTAATTCAACCATTGCAACTGAGATGTAGCATCCTGCCATTAAAAAATCGCATCTTATCATGTTTGACCTCACACTTGGAGAAGAAATTTCTGCAACACTCAAAAATTTGTGACTTGTTCATAAAACTTATTCTAATAAGAAAAGTTTATTCTCCCCCACAGAAGCTACTATAGTTTTAGTCTTATCTTAACTGAGCAGGAAAGGAAACAGTCTGAAGGGACATTGCAAGGGTATATCTTAAATCCATGGAAATTAGAGTTGAGTGCTACTTATGGGCTGAGTTTCAAAGATCATGTTTTACTCATATGCTCAGCTCAACATGAAGGTAGATGAGAATAAATATAGGAATAAACCAATTAGAAAGATATTTTTATCTATTTGCACCACTGCTTTTTGTAGAAGGTAATTGTTCTGAAGGAGTCAATGTTCAAGTCACACTAAACTCCACCCAATCTCATGACATCATCCAGTTTTTGCATGGAGACAACTGAGTGCAGCACCGGTACTCAAAGGGAACAAATATATTCCATTCAGCTCCAAAGATTCCTCAGCAGTTGTACCTGACTGGAATGTCGGTTGGGATGGTCTTTGGAGGGTTGGTGTGGACTCAATGTGCTGAAAGGCCTGCTTCCTCACTGCAGACATCATATGATTAATGATTTATGATATACAAATTACATTATGCTGACAGTAATGAGGAGATCTAACTTTCGTCAACTACAACTACCCTGGACACTGCCCAATACTCCATCCAGTGGTTGCCTTAAACTCTTATGTTAACTAACCATAAAGGCATAATTACAACAGGCACGGTAGATTTTATAATTATGAATAAGCAACACTATTTTGTTAATTTTAGTTAATTTATCCAGCAAATCCTTATTTTGTACCATCGTGATCTTTAATTGGTTCTTAAATGACGCTTCCTGTCCACTTCACTACTCCATCCTTTGACTTTTCTGTACGCTAATAATTGTTTGAATGAAAACCTTTGATATTCGCTGAATCTCTGTTTCGCTGTCCTGTTTACAATTCATTTTGAAACAATTCAGATATCATATTGTCCACACCATTGTAAAAAGACAAAAATGATGACATGCTAATAAGATTGTTGGCCTACCATACTTTCTGCATGTTCACTGTAGTCAAGAAAGATCTGAAAACCTTCTATGGCAGTGCAATGTGGACTCTTGTTCTCAAGTGACCTGTATTTAGTGATGTTTGAGGAGTTTGCTTATTTTGTAGCATTTTATGACCAAAACTATTGCATCAATAACCTAAAGAGATGATGAACTAATGAAATGATAGATGAGAATTGGACAAAAATGGTGACCAAAGAGCCAAGAAAGATATCAATAAGTGTAAACAAAATGCCACACTGATACCGTATATATACGTGTGTGTGTGTGTGTGTGTGTGTAAATCTCCGATCAGGAGATCATGATTTCATTATTAACATATTGTAATTTCTTCTGTAGACAAATAACATCTATAAAACCACTTAACAGAATTAATAAGAAAAAAATAGAGAGATATTTCTTGAAATTTGAATCATGCAGAAATTCATCTTGATCACAACTGCAAAAAGGATAATGTTGTATCAACCACCTGTTAAAATTCACATCATGTGTCCCGTTCGACTGCCTGAAATAAAGCTGAATATTGAGAAGAGTGCATAATGAGCAATAGGATCTGTTTAACATGACACCTAAATTGCAGTGCTAAATCTAAAGGTCTTACTAAAATGATTTTATTGTGTGGTTTGATGCTACATTGTGTGTTTGAGGTCAAGACAAACTGGTCAAGGAAAAGGTAAGATCAAGAACTACCATCAGGTTTAAACTTCAAAATTACATTATTAGTTATTTATTGATACAAGATACTGAAATATGTGGTAAACACAGATATACAAGATATTGATCTCATAGTTATATTTGATAAGGCCTAATGTGTCATCTTTGTGTGTCTAAAGTTCTAATTTAGTACAAGGTATTCTGGCTTATTCTTTAGCATTCTAACTGTACAGACACTGTGCCATTTATGCACAGCGCTGTGCAACTCATCACATCGATGCATGATTGCTCTAGTAACCTAAAGCCCATATACAACAAAAATAAGTTAACCTTGAATTTATCCAGAATTAGTCAATCTATTACTCATGTGTTTTGCTAATCAACAGTCAGCTTAAGAAGTTGTAATAAGAGTAATGATATGATATGGGATGCATTTAGAATAAGAGGACCAAATGAACCCTTCCAGGGTGCTGGATTTTGAATACCAGCCGTTAGAGAATCAATAACCACAAACAATGTGTAGTTTGTCTATTTTTTTTAGAATATTTAAATGTAAATATGCAGAAGTTCTCAGTGACATACAATCACCACAGACTCACTTAAATATTTTTGCACTAGTACCTTGTATCCAGCATGAGCTATCTTCATTGTTTATTACATTCGATTGATTATTGTGAAGGGAAATTGTTCTGTGACATTCTGCAGCTATGTGAAAATCTTCAAAGGATTGTTGTCATGTTTCTTCACAATACTGATTTGATTGGCCATTTTCAGGGAGTTAGAATTAGTTGAAAGTTTGAGGGGTCAATCCATTCATCTAGTTTGAATAGATTGATCCTGAGAATGTACTGTTATTTTTTTTTCTTGTCAGTTTCATCAATCATCAGTTCACCATAAATCCAGGTCCTCAATGTGCAATTCTTCAAAATTAAGTTCATTCATAAACTGGTGATTAAATGCTTGGAGGTCTGTTCATGGAGCAATAGGTTTCTTCCTTAATGTGCACTCACACTGAAGGTATAGCAGCAAGGTAACATGAATGTTGCTTTGTCCCAACACCAAACACAGGCCAGGTTCTCCTCATTTCACTTGGAAAATGCCAAGTGAAAGCATGTTTGAATCCAGGGTAGGTTGAAAATTTTTGCAAGTAGATTTATGTCTTAGTTTTAATACCCCTGCAGGGAATTACTAGGGTGCTTTTTCAACTCTTTTTCTATAGAACTAGACAGAAGAACCCAATGCGAGTGATTAGGTAGTTGGTTTAAGGATTTTGATCAGTGGAGACTTGTGCAGATATTCCAAAATTATCATCAGTGAATGGTAAGTGGAGTCTGTTTCTCTCAGTTGACTATATGACTCATATGTGCTTCAGAATAATATCAACAGTGTGGGTTTGATACCTGCTCTGGTCAAGGTAAACTTGGAACCCACTTCCTATCCCTGACAGTAAAAGGGAATGGCAAAACAACCCTGCCAAGAAATCAGTTCAGGATGAAACGTGAGTCAACAGTTGAGGAAGAACCTGACTTCAGAACACACATGAATGAAAATTCTGTGAACAATAGAACTGAAGTCAAAGAAAGCTGGCAACGCAAATTCCAAGTCAATTTTTAATTGTAATTTTTTTCTGGCAGGATAAATGCACCAGCAAGACACTCGTATAAATACAGTTAATGTTTTCTTTTGCACACAATGTTGTTTATTTCTTAAGTAAAGTACACCATGTGGCATCTCAAGTACTCATTATATAATGCAATCCGGCTAATCAAAGTTGAAATACTTTGGATTGAGTTAGAATCTTTAATCACTTAACATGTCTGTAGCTTCTCCATGGTGAATTATACAAGAATTGTTCTCAACCTCCAGTTACAAATTTGCCAGTTTGGATGAAGCTGTTTTCCTGTGATTAAGCTTGGCACATGCCCTAAGGAAACAGGGGAAGAGTGTAGGCATAGTGTTGGATAAAGCTCATTTATCCCATTAATCCAGGCACTGTCTATGCCTAAAAGTGGATTATAATGAACTTCTATGTCCAAATCTAGACATGCAGAAAGAAGGGAGAAGCATAATAAAGCTAGAGATGTTAACAGTTCATTAAAAATGATTTGTCCATTTTGAATTATTTGATCCCCTCCCAATTTAATATGACCAAGTGGAACTTGTGGGACATTTTTATAAACGCCAAACGAGTGCCACAGAGTGAAATCAAACCATTTAACATCATGTCACTTGGTTTTTTGATTGAAAAATCTTTCCAATCTTCACGGCCAGAGCACTCTGGCTTTGAAGTGTTGATCCATGTATTACTGCAAGATGGTGCAAGACTCTAATATTTCTATATCCCTCTCCTTCTTCGGTGAAATTTTTTGAATGAAAGTTTCATTGTGGCTCTTGTTGTTACATTTAATTAATCAAATGTTGATCTGATGCAAAAACAGAAGTTGCTGGAAAATCTCAGCAGGTCTGACAGCATCTGTGAAGAGAAAATCTGATGCACTCTGTTGTGCTCCTTTCCTCTCTCAGAACACCATAAAAATTCTTTCAATTCACAATGAGTCTACACTGTGCCACTAATGTAGATCAATTTTGTGGCAAATGCATCTTCTTGACTGCAGCGCATCTTTCTATCACTTGTATTTTTATTACCTATATTTTCCAAATATTTTTCGGCAGTGGGAAGTTTCCTCACTTCACTTCTCTATTTTTTTCCAAACATTGAAATCAACCAGGAGAAGTTTGAAAAATGTCATGAATTTCCAGTATGTACCTGTGGATGAAGGTGTCTGCTACCAGCAAGTATTTGGAAATTACCTTCAATATCTAGGGATGGATATTTCTGCTCTTTTCAGTGCATTAATTGTATACAAATGGAATAGACATTTTTGACTGA
Organism: Ginglymostoma cirratum; assembly: GCA_024137785.1. NCBI lineage: Eukaryota > Metazoa > Chordata > Chondrichthyes > Orectolobiformes > Ginglymostomatidae > Ginglymostoma > Ginglymostoma cirratum. The sequence continues at coordinate 30,653,048 of JAHRHZ010000046.1, forward strand.
GAAAAATATTTGGAAGTCACAGCCACAGTTGACCTAACTTAACGAATGCTTCCTGAAGTCCCTTCTAGTTGCTCATCTGTAGCCCTTGTCTCTGAGTCACAAGGTTCTGCATTCAAATTCCAGGACAAAGCTTGAGCCCGAGGTTAAAAGCTGCTGCTCCACTGAAGTATTGCGGAAATGCTGCACTGTTGGAGGTACTGCCTTTTGAATGATTTTCAGAGGAGCCAAAACTTTACTTATTTTATTTGCTTAAATATAGTCAATGGCATAACATCAACAAGTTTCTGGGGGAAAGAATTGGAAAGAATTTACTATCCTTTCGGTGGAAAAATTGATCATTAGGTATGAGTCAAGGAGCAACTCTTTAACATGGGCCTATTCCCTTTTGCTCTAGATTCCCCAGCCAATAGGAGCACCCTCTCACTGTCTAGCCTGGCAAAATTATATAATGTACTCACTTGATAAGAGTCTTTGGCAGCCACTTCCAAGAACCATTCCAATTTTAATGTTTGAGAAGCAGTGATGCTCATCCCTTAGGCCTTCAACATAATGTACAGCCTTTGGACATAAAGAGATATATTGTTTTATTTAGCTGCATTTTCCAATCAGTTGAGTCAAAGAAAAAATTGCCGGCCTCCAAAAGATGGGGCGGGCAAAGCAGGATTTGTTAAATTACAATCTAACCTTGCAGTCATTTTACTGATGCAGGACTGGAAGCAGACAAGCCAACTCTTCTCCACACTAACACTCCCCCGTCCCACTCTCATTTCCACTCTCAACCCCACCCCTAAGAGTCAGGCAGCCAATTTACAATCATGGCACTGTTGACATTTTGCCAATGGCAGAACACCTACCCACCGCATGAGGAGGTTGCCAAGTACAGGAGGGTGATATCTAGCCAAGGAGGAAAGACTTTAGGGGCCACAGTCAAGGAAAGCAGCCATTATGTCCCCAAGAATAATCTGACAGAGTTTTCCCTCAGCACCCAGCCCACAGGAAGTTCCATTTCCTGATCAATGGAGGAAAGAAAGAAACCTAGCAGATAAAGTAAAAATACCTTTTTTTTGTTCTTCCTGGGATATTAAGAGTTTGTAGCGAGGTCAGTATTTTTGGCAATCCCTAAATGCCTTTGAACTGGGTCGCTTGCTAAGCTACTTCAGAAGGAGATTAACAGTAAACCATGTGATCCTGGGTATGGAGTCAAACTAAACCATTCATGTCCCAGATAGGTTTTTATTACAATCAATGATAGATTCAGTATTACCATGTCTGAGACATGTTTTCAGACTTTTTCATGAGCTGAATTTAAATTTCACTAGCTGTTATGCTGGGTTTTGAACTAAGTTCCTAATACATTAGCCCATGCCTCTGGATTACAAAAAACCATGATAATACATCTCACTGCAGTCAGAGTTGGCAGAAGGGATTAGCATCGGGGGTATGCTGCCACTCTGATGAACCCAATGTAGAAAACAATATAACAACCTCAACAGAATAGGGAAGGTGAGAGTGCATCACCCCAACTTCATGATTTCACCTTCTCAAATCTACTGCAGTTTATTACATGAGGTTTGTCGGTTGTGTCACTCGACTATTAACCAAGAGCCTGGTCTTATGCTCTGAGAACATGGCAGCTGGTGGGATGCAAGTTCCATTAATAAAATCTGGAATGAATGCTAGTCTCAAATCATCGTCTGGGTTATTAATGCCTGTTAGGGAAGGAAATTTGCCATCACCTCTTGATCTGTCCTGCATGTGACTCAAGGTCAAAAATTGATGATAAACAGATACTTCAAGAGCAGCATTGGCAGAGCACATGAGATGTACTGGCATGTGTTTTAAGCATCCTGTATATGATTGCAGAGGGATTGAAGAAATCTGCCTCAAACACAAGTGGTGTTCTGTTGTGATAAAGTCTTCTTTCACTAATAGAGTGGTCAACTGAATGAAGCATCAGACAAAGCAATCAAACAAGCACCTGCAGTCCTGCAGTTAGGGCCTGGAGCCTCTGCATTGCCACCTTGAGTAAATCAAACAAATGATTCCTAGTCTCGCTGAAATGCAGCTGAGTGTCGTTGAGAATAATACTGTCAATGAAGTGTGGCTGGGCATAGAGTCAGACAATAATGAAAGGGGCCATGATATTATGGCCTCCACAGAAAGTGCATTCACTTCTCCCATGTCACTGCCCCCTTCAAACACATCGTACATCAACCAACACATGCTCAACACATTGCTCCATGTCCCAGAGGTTGACTATGCACAGGAGAAGGCCTTTGGGGCTCTAAAACCCAAAGATGTCAGCCAGTGACAACTCAACATTCAGAGCACCGAGAAACATGATTAATATTTTGAGTCCAACATGACTCCTGAAGAAAGTGATAATGGACTCAAAATGTTAAAAATGTTTCTCTCCTCACAAATGTTGCCTGACGCACTGAATTTCTCTAGCAGTTTGATTTTATTTCAAATTTATAGAACCAAAAGTATATAGTTTCTACTTAGAGGATGAATGTAGGAAGCAGCCTGCCTCTACTGAAGCTCAAACCACAGGAGTTGAATCATGTTGAAGCGGCTTGAAAAAAGGTGCTTCCAGATCTATCCTGACATCTGAAGCACATCGTCACTATGCCAAGGTTTGTTTGATGACACATCTCATGACATTCATTTAATTGCATCTGTGACTCATTGCCTAGGTTTCTGAAAGGGGTCATCAATTCTAAGTGGATATTCTCTGTCTTCAGTTAGCTGGCTGGTAACTCTACTTTTGGGTGTGAAGACATCAAGGACAGTGGACTATCGCAAGACACAGCATCATGTAATTTGTCAAGAAATCTTGGCAATCTCATGAAAAGAAAAAAAAAAGTATAAAGTAAGCATCTTGAGTGAACCCTTTCTCTCAAATAGGATGGAAAGTGGCTCCAAATACAAAGTAGTTAATTCTAAGATTGCTTCAACTGCCTTAATTGCTTTTGTTTACTCATCTTGTGATTGAGATCTTGTAGCGCAGTGTGCGTAGTATCTTTGTGTCTGGGTTCAAGATCAACCCCAGTGCTTAATGGTCAAGGAAGGTGCATTCAAATTGCAACTAAATGGATTCATTATCAAGTTGTAAATCCATAAACGATGCAGAATCACAGAAATGTGTTAGTGCAGCCTGTTCAGCCTGTTGTGTCAGCACTGGCTCTCCAAATAAACATCTTGACTTTGTGTGATTCTTTTGCCTTTTCCACATACCCTTACATATATCAAAACAATCATCTAATGTCCTCCTGAATGCCTTAGTTGATCCTACCTCCACCACTTTGGAGACAGTACATTCCAGACCGGAACCACCCAGTGAGTTTAATTTTTTTTCTCTCTGAAATCACTTATTTTCAGCAAATCATTTTAGACCTTTGCCCTCTCTTGGTCCTTTTTAAACAGTAAGAGATTTTCCATATCTACTTTATCCAGTCCCTTGGGATTTTGAAAACTTCAATCAAATCTCCTCCTTCTCTTCTTCTCACCAAGGAGAACAACACCAGCCTCTCTAATCTGTCCCCCTAACTGAAGTGCCCCATCCCTGGAACTAGAAGAGTGAAAGAAGTTCCTGCTCACCATGTAATGGAAAGAAAGCGGAGACTTGGCCATTGCTATCAGCAGCTCCAGGCAACACCATGTATGTGGAAGTTAATGCTGCCGCAGCACTTCCTGAGTCACTTGAAACACCAACACCATTGGCTTTGCTTTCACTGGCAAATTTCAGAATATCCAGGAAACCTCTACACTCAAAATTAAATTGCACTATCAATGTCAACATTGCTTTAACAACACATGAACATAAAAATGGCAATTCACCACCTCTCGCAAGGAGGTTGGTCACATGTAGCCAAAATGTGCTGCAGAGAAGCCTCAAAGTTATTGGCTTAAATCTAGCTTCCTGATGAGATGTCATTCTCTGCTCACTTACAATCTCATGCACACACTTACCTGAAAATGAAGTCACATGCAACAATCTTCAGTTTACTTAGAATGGGCAATGGAATTATCCCCATTTTTTTGTTAAGTTTATTCATCCGATGTGGATGCTACTGAAAAGGCTGGCATATACTGACCCAACCTAATTGTTCTTGATTCAGATTGCAGTGAATGTGATAAAAGTATTCCCACAATGCTTTTAAGAAATGAACTCTGAAGGCCTAACCTGAATTTGATTCAGAAACTCAATAATACAAATATTTTGAGTAAATCAAGATAATGGTTCTGAAAGAGTTAATGTTAATGTTGCACGCAACCTGATGATGTCACACTGACTTTGGGTGAAAGCAGCAGTTACCTGTTCAAGTTCTGTAAGGGAACAGATGTGTTCTGCACAGCTCCAGATGTAAATAAACTGTACCTGTCACTGATACGTAATAAACTACATTGTTTTCTAAGACAAATGACTCTTCAGCTTAGACACAGTCATGATTTATCCTCTATCACTGATAATTAGACAGGCTAATATAGAGGAGAATTGGTGACAGCAAACTACCCAAACCAGTATACAACCAGTTCTGCTCCCAGCAATAATTCTTTGTCAATTTTGACTGGGAAAGGTTAAAAGTATGCAGTACTCTTTCTATTTTTTCATTACTTTTCCTGGTTCTAGGAACAATGTTATAGAGACATACAGCGTGGAAACAGACACTTTGATTCAACAAATCCATGCCAAACATAATCCGAAATTAAACCAGCTCTGCCTGCCTGCCTGCACCTGGCCCATATCATTTCAAATCTTTCCTATTCATGTATTTATCCAAATGTCTTTTAAACATTGTAATTGTAAGCACATCCACCACTTCCTCAGGGAGTTCATTCCACGCCCCTGCCGTGTAAAAATAATTGCCCCTTGTGTCTTTTAAATCTCCCTCATCTCACCTTAAAATGTGCCCTCTAGTCTTGAAATCTCCCATCCTAGGGAATAGACAACTACCATTAACTCTATTATTTTATAAACTTTATAAACTCATTATTTTATAAACTTCTATAAGGTCATCTCTCAACCTCCCATGCTCCAGTGCAAAAAGTCCTGGCCTATCCAGCAATTTTTATGTTGTTGGAGATTTCTGTAGGTATTGATCTGAGAATATGTTTGATTGTATGTTATAAGATCATTGCATTATTTTACATTTTAAATTCAAATGTGTGTATTTATAAAGGCCCTCACTAATACAAATAATGATTAACAGAAGCATTTGTTTACCAGCAGTAGCAGTGATATCTGGAATATTTCCATGCAATGGGTTTGATCAGTTAGTTTCTTACTGTGAGGCAAAAAATACACCTATTATTACAACAGACACACATGGTGTATTAATGGAATAGCATGGTCAGAGGATTTATGAGGCAACCTTAATTTTGTTTGGTACAAGATGCTTAATAAAAGTGTAACAAATATTAAAACCAAACATTATTATAATAAAATGTCATGAAATCATTTCTTATTCTAATCTGGCACATTGCTACAGTGGATTTCCATTGTCAATTGTACTGAAGTATTTATTTCAATATCTTGGGATTACATGAAGTCAGATATTCAGAATGTCATTGACATTACTATGCATGACTGAAAACTCATGATATTTTCATATCATGTATTATCCAATAATCCCAAAGGACGAGCCAGAAAAGAAGAACAAGTCTATGCAAGAATGCCATGGTTGTTTTCTGATTAATCTCCCAGCTTGTGAATACTGGACAGGAATAATTGATTTCAAAATGTGCTATTACTTTATGTAGACTTTGCCTCCCTTCTTTAGCAATGTGCGCACGTACAATTATGAAAACCATATTGCAGTATCTGCTGAATTCTAACAGCAATTCCAACCACATTATTATTGCTGTTAATGTAACAAGAGATATTTTTCAATCTAATTTCTTCTCTGGTATAATACTTTTTTAACAAAAAAAATCACCTTTTATCAATATTGTTGCATACTCCATTCTGATATCGATCAATTATCATAACAAAAACAGAAAATTGTTAAGGTTTTAGCGAAGATTTGTAGCTCAGGTTGTGGATGCTGTTACTCGTTAGCTCATCGAGCTGATTGTTCTGTGGCGTGCTGACATTTCGTTACCCTTCTAGGCAACATCATCAGTGCGGCCTCTAATCAAAGTGTCGGCGTTCTACTTCTTTCTGGATTTATAAGATCCACTGGTGTGATGGTCTTGTTGCTTCCGGTTCTGTTGTTTTAGCAACGGTCTGTACAGGGGGTCTATTTCTATGTGTTTATTCATGGAGCGTCGTGTTGAGAACCAGGCTTCCAGAAATTCCCTCACATGTCTGGTGTTCTGGGGTCTTGCAGTGTGAAGCGTCTCATTTAAATGGTGTCCTGATGCAGCTCCGTTTGTGTGTGGTGGAGTGGTTGTTATTGAATTTAAGGATTTGTGTGTGGCCTTCCTGTATACTCACTATTAGTCATTCTCTCTACCATTACGTCTAAGAGCGGGAGCTGTTTGTTGTTTTCTTCCTCTCTCATGAAATTTATGTTTGCGAAGATATTGTTGACAAGTTGGTAGGTTTCTTCTACTTTTGTGCATTTGATTGTCACAAATGTGTCATCCACGTACCTTACCCGCATTTTTGTTGGGTTATAACAAGTACTGCGTGTTCCAATCTCTGCATCACTGCTTCCGTGACGAAACCTGAGATGAGACACTGCAACACCCCAGAACTCCAAAGAAAGGAAGAGGAATATCTACACAAAGTTTTTACCAACAACAGATACCCAAGATAAAAGGTACTGCAGATGCTGGAGAATCCGAGATAACAAGCATGGGGCTGGATGAACACAGCAGGTCAAGCAGCATCATAGGAGCAGGAAAGCTTGACGTTTCGGGCCTAGACCCTTCATCAGAAATGGGGGAGGGGAAGAGGGTTCTGAAATAAATAGGGAGAGAGGGGGAGGTGGATAGAGGACGGATAGAGGAGAGGATAGGTGGAGAGGAGGCAGACAAGTCGAAGAGGCGGGAATGGAGCCAGTAAAGGTGAGTGTAGGTAGGGGGGTAGGGAGGAGATAGGTCAGTCCAGGGAGGATGGACAGGTCAAGGGGGCGGGATGAAGTTAGTAGATAGGAGATGGAGGTGTGGCTTGGGGTGAGAGGAAAAACAGGTTAGGGAGGTGGAGATGAGCTGGGCTGGTTTTGGGATGCGGTTGGGGGAGGGGAGATTTTGAAGCTTGTGAAATCCACATTGATGCCATTGGGCTGCAGGGTTCCCAGGCTGAATATGATATGCTGTTCCTGCAGCCTTCGGGTGGCATCACTGTGGCATTGCAGGAGGCCCAGGATGGACATGTCATGTGAGGAATGGGAGGGGGAGTTGAAATGGTTCGCGACTGGGAGGTGCAGTTGTTTGTTGCGAACTGAGCGCAGGTGTTCTGCAAAGCGGTCCCCAAGCCTCCGCTTGGTTTCCCCGATGTAGAGGAAGCCACAACGGGTACAGCGGATGCAGTATACCACATTGGCAGATGTGCAGGTGAACCTCTGCCTGATGTGGAAAGTCTTCTTCGGGCCTGGGATTGGGGTGAGGGAGGAGGTGTGGGGGCAGGTGTAGCACTTCCCTCATGGAAGTGAGGGAACACATCCCTCATGTCCCGTCCCCGCAACAATAACCAAAAAAGGGACCGCTTTGCAGAACACCTGCGCTCAGTTCGCAACAAACAACTGCACCTCCCAGTCGCGAACCATTTCAACTACCCCTCCCATTCCTCAGATGACATGTCCATCCTTGGCCTCCTGCAATGCCACAGTGATGCCACCCGAAGGCTGCAGGAACAGCAAATCATATTCAGCCTGGGAACCCTGCAGCCCAATGGGGATGTGGATTTCACAAGCTTCAAAATCTCCCCTCCCCCAACCACATCCCAAAACCAGCCCAGCTCATCTCCACCTCCCTAACCTGTTTTTCTTCTCACCTCAAGCCCCACCCCCATCTCCTATCTACTAACATCATCCCGCCCCCTTGACCTGTCCATCCTCCCTGGACTGACCTATCTCCTCCCTACCCCCCCACCTACACTCACCTTTACTGGCTCCATCCCTGCCTCTTCGACTTGTCTGCCTTCTCTCCACCTATCCTCTCCTCTATCCATCCTCTATCCACCTTCCCCTCTCTCCCTATTTATCTCAGAACCCTCTTCCCCTCCCCCATTTCTGATGAAGGGTCTAGGCCCGAAACGTCAAGTTTTCCTGCTCCTATGATGCTGCTTGACCTGCTGTGTTCATCCAGCCCCATGCTTGTTATCACAGATACCCAAGAAGTTTGATCTGCAGATGTCTACAAAACAAACAGCAGTCAGGGAACACAGTACAACAAGAGACTCTAGCAACATCAAAAATATATCAGAAATGACTACCAGACTTCTCAGACCACATAATATTATGATTGCACACAAATCCACAGCAACACCGCACCAAATGTTATCCAAGGCTAAAGACCGCATACCTACAGTAAATAAGACCAAAGTGATATACAGAATACCATGCAGTGAGTGCAGTAAACATTACATTGGGCAAACAGGGAGGAAACTGACGACCAGGATACACAAACACCAGCTGAAAAGTAAAAAGACACGACCAATATTCATTTGTTTTAATACACACAGACAATGAGGGCCATCAGTTCAACTGGGACAAAGTGACTGTACTGGGACATGCGAACACCAGACATGCGAGGGAATTTCTGGAAGCCTGGTTCTCAACACGGGACTCCATTAACAAACACATAGAAATAGACCCCGTATACAGACCACTGCTAAAACAATAGAACCAGAAGCGATAAGACCACCACACCAGTGGATCTTATGAATTCGGAAGGAAGCAGAACACCAATGCTTTGATTAGAAGTCGCACTGATGATGATGCCGAGAAGGGTAACAAAAATCAGCACATCACAGAACAAGCGGCTCGGCAAGCTAATGAACAACTGCAAAAACAGAAGATACTCAGCAATTTGGGTAGGAAGATAGAAAGAGAAACGGAACTGACAGACAGAATCTTGCCACATTAGTGTTTGCATGAACAGCCTGGTGATTTCTGGGTCAGATAACCTGACGTACAGGTAGTGAACTTTCCTGTAGAATTTTTCAGGGAACACTAGACAGGGCAGATGTGATGAGGATTCAAGATCATGATTTGCGATGTGGTGACAAGGAGGTCCCTTGAAGAAAATGGGAGGGAGACAGAGAAGATCTGCTGTTGAATTGTTAAATTCACCTGCACGAACTGTCATCAGTTTCCTTTACAGGCTAATTATCATTAATTTCAGCTGCAATGACCTTCTCCTGTCATTATGAAGCATCAGCCTCTGGCTGACCTCAGATTTGTCATTTTCTCATGTTATTCTACTGAGTGCATGTCAGTTGTAGGCCTCAGTGCCCTACTGCTGTGTCCTCACCTGCTCTGAGATGCCATGTTCCAGACAGTATGTGTGTGACCTGTCTGCTGCTGGCAAAAATTACTGTGCATGTACAAAAATCAAGAGTCCTTCTGGTTTTTCTCTAAAACAGCTATAGTTGCTTCACCAAAGCATTGCTCCAGACTGGGGAAATTAGTTGAGGGCTGGGTCACATTTTGGCAAATAGTTTTTTGCAGTTGCAACATTTCTCTTAAATGTCTGGCTCAGTACATTAATTGTCTTCCCTTTGTTGCTGTGCAGGTTGCTGACAATACTCCCACTGCTGGGAATGATGGAAGAACACAGGAAGATAATGGCTTTCTTTCTAGATTTTCGCGTCATCTTGCCTCCAAAAGGCCTGGCAAGATTCTGCACAACGACCTTTGAGATCAATAGGTGGAGTCTTCTGTTCTCTCTGGTGGTGACCTTGGAGGCAGGAAAGACATGGAATTAAGTGGGATGGTGGTGTACAGGAACCTCACCCTTTTCCTGGCAACACTACTTCTGGGTGGGAATTTCAATGGTCGCTCCCCCCCACACCCCCACACTACCACGAACTGAAGACTTTAACCAAAGGTGCCTGTTGCTATGTAGCAGCCCAGCAGCAGCATCAACAACATGAATATCTTGACACCTCTGGTGGGGGGTGTCCGGGGTTTGAAACTTGATCAAAGGCAATCGGTGCCTCATCAGGGGACTGGATATCCCACTGAGAGTCACACCCCTGTCATGCACTACACATCCTCTCACGGTGACCCTCTCTGCAAAGGCCAATGCATACTTATCTACGGCCTGTGTCACTGTGCAAGCTGGTGCTTGAACTGCCAATAGAAACCATATCATTCCTAGTGCACTGCTGAGCACAAGTGACATTGTGGCCTTTAATTGGCCAGCAGCTTATGTTTTAGACAAAAGCACTGCTCTCAACTTCTTGATTCCAGGGGCAAGCTGTCGGCATCTTTGCCTGATTGGTGTGTGGTTCAGTGGGTCTTTCCAAAAAGAGGAAGCTAAGGTTTCTTGCTGGCTGCCTTGGCTGGCAGTACTCCCAACACTTCAACAGGATTCCGCCTAATGTCAGAACGAGAAATTAGCTAGTCTGCTCAGTGGGGTCCATCAGTCGTCACTCACCCCTCTCTGTCCCAGATAGTGGTCTAATTATATAGAATGCAGAACTATGCCTTTAATACAGTGTTCCACTGAAAATAAAGTCATGAACTATTGATGTAAATTAGTTGATTTTTTTGCATTTTTTCATCTTAAAATGACGTGAACGAGCCCTAAATTAATTTCCCTAAACCGTGGCACAATTATTGTTAAGCAACTTCTTAAAATAGCTAGTCATGTTGTTATGATTCTCATATGTTCATGTTATTGACTATATTAATAATTGATATTATTCTTTAGGTATTGTAAACTGCCTGGAAGCCTATTGTTCTTGTTTAGATATTAATCACTCATGGAACAGACAAACGACAGCATACTAATGTTACAAGTAAGGTGCTTCTTCTCTCATCCCATTTTGCCAAGTCCATATTTTCACAATTATGCACAGAGGGCAAAACACACCAGTCTCAATATCCAGATTTTTAGCTGACTGGTCAGGATTGTGCTGATAGAAAATTTGTTTTTGAGCCCCTGCTTCATCTGTATGCGATTCAGACTCAATTTATAACTTCAATACCTAATACGATCTTCTAAATTATAAACGTTCACATTTAACATGTCTTTATCCACTTATAACCTTTTATAGCATTTTATTACTGTAATAAGATTGTCAAGATTTAATTATTGATGTTATGTAATCCTTTCCCAATGACACTCTGATACCCATAGTGCCGATTGCTCCTAAAGAGATCTACTGCTCAAAGTGTGATGACTGTAATGTATCTAACACTGTACCATCACTTCCGCATCACTTGCAAAATCAATCTCCTCACAGACAGAAGTATTGATGACAAATGCTCACTTTTTTCCACTGTGCACATAAATTATGGAATTGTGGACATGTCTCCTTTGACCTTCTGTCTATTAATTTTAATGCACAAAAAATCAAGGTCAGTGTTCCCATGGTTTCCAAATATCTTGCTAGTGGATAAGATTCCATCACAAAATCAGTCCTATTGGCAATAAACTGAGCTCAATGAAACAAGCACACTTTGGCACAAAAATTCACACATAAGTCTCTGAAAATGCCTGACAGGTGCAGGAATACTGCATACGGCCCAACAAGCATACTCTGGCATCCTGAGGAAGTTCTGAGGAAGGGTCACCGGACCTGAAACATTAACTATGTCTTTTCCTTCACAGATGCTACCAGACCTGCTGAGCTTTTCCAGCAATTTTGTTTTTATACTCTGGCATCCAATAGATTCACAGTTGAACTTCTAAACCAACTTCAATCTCCTGGCTCGTATTCAAGGTCTCTCAATTCCAGCATTCCCTAAAATCTGCTGATTTCTGAAATACCTCTGCAGAGGTCAGTATCCCACCACCAAGTTGCCCTTTATTTATACCTGGAGAGTTCTTAACACTGATTTATCTTCCTCAGAGCCAACTCTTAAAGTGTCAGAAAGTCTGATGCTCCTGTTTATATCTGTCAGCCAGGGCTCCCTGATTAACAGCCCCAATCAGGGAACTCATGCTTTATGAGGTCTACCTCGCTGGCCTCATTACCATCCCTATAATCTCAATCCCACGTGTATTTATCAATTTTCAGGTGGCTGATCTTTTATCCAACCATATTGTCATCAGGTGACCCATGACTTCAATGATTATTGTAGAGATACATGGGCATGTATAAAAACTCAAAATGTGGAAGTCAAGTTTAAACCCAGCTGGACTCTGCAACTGGCAAACTGCAGAGCTGGAACAGATCGTATTCATGCACCAAAAAGGAAAGATAAGTGACCGGAAATTGGGCAGAACAAGCTGCTTACATTGTGAGATGCACAAATTTCGAGACATAAGCCCTAGAGGGGAAGATTAAGCTTACATTATAGCCAGTATTATGAGTTGGGAGGAAACCTGAACAAACTATTTAAACAAGGAGTTGCCCAAGTGGGTACAAGTTTGTGATAAACCAATTGAGGACCAGAATTACTAGGAGGAAGCACATCATTATTTCGGGAGACCTGCTTCCAAAGTAGTTAAAGCCAAAGCCATAACTAGTCGTATGGAACTAGCCATAGTTTGATGTGGTAAAGAAGTGGAGATATTAAATTTAAAGCATACAGAGAGAGAGAGAAGAAACAGTTAGTACCATATGAGAAATAGAGAAGAAGTGGTGGGGGTGGGGGGAGAAAGAGAGAGACAGAGCCCCTCAGGCTGGATTAGAAATTAGATTAGGGGGTGTGTAGAGTGGCGCAGCGGAGGTTAGAATCAGAAGGAATGAGTTTAAACCTCCTGCAGCAGGAGCAGTGAAGCCGAGCAAACCTCATGCACATGGAGCAGTTTGAGGCCCAGTTTGAGAAGGGCCACCAGCAGGAACAGCGGGAGATCAGGGATCCACAATATTGCCCAAAGAAACATGGCTGAGCTTACAGAACAAGGTCAAGGTCTTCAAGCAGCAATCAGGGTCCTGCACCAAGCAGCTAAAGAAAATCAAGCCTGTTCGGGAGGACTCATGGTATCAGAGCAAGATCGACAGACTGAAACTCTTACAGTTGCTCCAGAAAGATACAGTGTGTGCCTTTGGCACTATGGAAGCCCTAGGTGTTGTATTGCCCACATCGTAGATTGAGAGATCATGAAGGAGGGGGAGGTGCACAGATATGCCATTCTGAAAGGTGAATAGGGACACATCTCCATTTTTGGAACAACTTGAACGCCCCACACATCTTAGACCCCTAACCACTGCACCCCCACAACCCCCTCCTGTCCCAGTACAACACACCTGCTCTGATGAAACCTCCTGCCCTGAAGCAACCTGGCACCAAGTCCATGCGGCTTAGCAGCCTCTTCTTCCTGCTCCTTCTCCTCTTCCTGTTCCTGCCCTGATGAGCCTTTCGATCACCAGCCACCAGAATGATCAGGACAACAGCCCCATCACACACACCAACACCTTTCTCCAGCAGCCAGCTTTCAGAGATTGCTAACAAAATCCTTCCATTCAAGCTGTTTACAAACCATATGCGTTCTTTTCTCACAAAAGTCACCATAAGGTTTAGGAGGGGCTGGACAACACTGAAGATGTGAGATTAGTTTTTCATTGCCTGTGTCCAGCTCTCCATTCTGCTCTATCCAGTGCCCCGACTGTAGGACAAGACACTTTGGCTGACATGACGGAGGCAATCCTAATCACAGTAGGTTACAGTAGGGGGTCCCTGTGGAAGGACTGAATAAATGCAGACAGAGTAAAGGAGACACCTAACCGCATTTGCCAGGCACCTGTGGACACATTGGAGTGTTAGACATCAAGGACTAAGCCACGCTAACAGCACTGCAAAGAATTAACTTAACCCCAAACTCTTGTTTCACACAGTATAGAGGTGACAAAGAGGCATGTGAGAATTTTGACCCAGCCAATGATGTCCACTTTCAGGTTTGGGTACATTGAAGGATGGCCTGGGCATAGGAGAAAGAGGTCCAGGACTGAGAGCATCCTAAACAGAGCAAGGGAGGCAAGATAAATCAGGGAAATTTGGCAAACGTGGTGCTGAACCCCGCATACCTTAATCTGCAGCGCGAAACATTGCAAACCTCAACCCTCTGTATACCAACCTCATGTACCCAATCCTCACGTACCCAAACCTCAGGTACCCAAGCCTCAAGTACCCAAACCCGATAGGCCAACACCCAGCTCCTGTGTGGTGGAATGAAGGGAGTGACAGATACAGGGGAGACTGCTATAACAGTTATCTGCTCCAATATGTCCCTCCAGCAGTGACAGGTAGCAACCAACAGCAGGGGGGCCCTAGGCAGCATCCGGCAGAGAAAACGTTCTAATTATGAGCACACAGGCCATTTTGTTAGAGATTGTAGGGCACCATGTTAGCAAGGGCCACTGCAAGGACAAGAGCAGAGACCTTGACCCTTGCCAGTAGAGGGACTGGTGAAGCAAGCTGCAGTACATTTAATGGGGAAGATGACACACTTCAGCCCCATGTATCCTGAAATGGGATACACAGCCCACAGGGCGACAGTGCCTGGCCTCTCCACAGTGGATGGGCATGATTGCCAAGTGGGATAGTGTAGGGGAACCCATGGTGGAAGACAAGGGAGTAGACCACCCCAGCAAGTTCCTATGGGACACCAGGAGATCCAGAACTACCCTTAACACAACAACAATTTGGATAATACTTGGCATAGAAATAGGAAGATCGCCCGGAGCAGTTTGACAGGGCACCTACAGCAGAGGCCAGAGGCAGACCCTTTAAAATTGAAATTGGGAATATGATTTGTCAGCACCCAGCAGTGTTAGTCAGTCTCCACTCAGAGGCAGAATATATCCTGGGCTCGGATCTCACATACATGTGTCATTTGTCCTTCAGCAAACTAAAATGCTGCATTTGGCAGATGCCCACAGTCAGTGAGACCCCTGCAAAAGTTGCCATGGGCACATATTCAGAAAGAATTTGTACCATGGAGGAGTTATAGATTAAACCCACTGAGATGACAATGACCCAGCAGGACAGGGAATTCTGGTAAGGCACATGAAAGCATTAACCAGCCATAAACACTGCGGTCACAGATGGGACCCAAAACCACGGAGACAGTATGCCTTTCTGAAGCAGGCAGAGGGCTATAGACAAGGTCATCAACAGCTTACGGTAAGAGGCAGTACTGCACCCTGTGGCCTCCACCAAAATTCACATAATTTGGTCAATTAGGAAACCGGCCGGTTCATGGCAAATCATTTCTGTCTATAGAGAATGAAATAAAACCACCCTAATTACAGCATCTACAGTATCAACTAGCCCCAAGACTTTGATGTGACAAACCCCACGGGCATTAGCAATAAATTTTGGGCTACACTACTTCACAGGCAATGCCAGAATAAATTTGCTTTTACATTCCAGGATCAGCTGTTTACATGGACCTACTTGTCCTGGGATTTCCATAACTCCTCATCTCTCTATCACCAGAGATTGACCAAAAAGGCTGGAAGCATTTTCCCAACCAGACTTAATACAATATATAGGCAACTTCCTTTTTCTGCCTGACACAAAAACCGAACATTTAGTATCACTGAAGGAAATGTTAATTTTTGTCACCACACTGGATCAACCCAAAGAAGGCACAAATCTTGAGACCCCAGATCCCACACTTGGGAACTGTGATAGCCCAGGGGAAACACGCGATAGAAAAGAAATGCATCGAGACCGTAGCCCATTAGGCCCTTCCCAGAGATGTGAGCTTGATACATTTTTTGCTGAATTTCGTGAGATATTGCCAAAACTGTGTGATTTTGTCACTAAAGCCACCCCTCTATCTGCCCAGTGGGAATGGACAGAGCAGCATACAGAAGCTGTCTCAGAACCTGCACGTCTGCCAATGTGGTATACTGCATCCGCTGTATCCGTTGTGGCTTCCTCTACATCGGGGAAACCAAGCGGAGGCTTGGGGACCGCTTTGCAGAACACCTGCGCTCAGTTCGCAACAAACAACTGCACCTCCCAGTCGCAAACCATTTCAACTCCCCCTCTCATTCCTCAGACGACATGTCCATCCTGGGCCTCCTGCAATGCCACAATGATGCCACCCGAAGGCTGCAGGAACAGCAAATCATATTCAGCCTGGGAACCCTGCAGCCCAATGGTATCAATGTCGATTTCACAAGCTTCAAAATCTCCCCTCCCCCCAACCGCATCCCAAAACCAGCCCAGCTCATCTCCACCTCCCTAACCTGTTCTTCCTCTCACCTATCCCCTCCTCCCACCTCAAGCCCCACCCCCATCTCCTATCTACTAACATCATCCCGCCCCCTTGACCTGTCCATCCTCCCTGGACTGACCTATCTCCTCCCTACCCCCCACCTACACTCACCTTTACTGGCTCCATTCCCGCCTCTTCGACTTGTCTGCCTCCTCTCCACCTATCCTCTCCTCTATCCATCCTCTATCCGCCTCCCCCCTCTCCCTATTTATTTCAGAACCCTCTTCCCCTCCCCCATTTCGGATGAAGGGTCTAGGCCCGAAACATCAAGTTTTCCTGCTCCTATGATGCTGCTTGGTCTGCTGTGTTCATCCAGCCCCACGCCTTGTTATCTCAGAACTGAAGCAGGCCATAGCAAAGGGCCCCACACTGCAAGTCTCTGACCCAAGCTTCCATTTGCTTTGGAAGTTGCAACCACGGGTGCCGCACTTGCAGTGGTGCTCCTACAAGAATGCCATAAAGATTTGGTCCGATAGCTGATACCTTCCGGTTCCTTGACCAAGTCTAACAGGATTCTCGGTGTGTCAGAAGAGTTTGTCAGCTGTGTTCTGGGTGGTGAACCACTCGCCTGTATCATTGGCCTGAATCCTTTAACTGTCGTTACAAAACACACCCCCATCCAACATTTGCTGGACAGCCAAATTAAAACTGTTACAGCCAGTCAAAGTGGCCCGGTGCGCTGGAGCCTAGTGCTGCAGGGCTGTGACATTACAGTCAGACATACCAAACTGCCCAGCTTCTTGGCCAGCAACTTGAGCTGCAGAGGGAAAGCCCATGAATGCCAGCGGGTGGCAACAAGTGATCACATGGGACTGTTTGGGCCGAAACAAAACAGGGGAGGACCCAAGGAAACCTGGGGAGCAGAGTGGCTCATAAAAATGTTTGTAGGTGAATCATCTATGATGCAGGATGGACACTGAAAGACAGGATGTGGCATATATGTAGAGAGCCACACAGACAAACTCCTAGTTGAATTAACGTTGAAGTTCCCTGATAAAATGGGTGCTGTGGCTGCCGAATCAGTAGCCGATGTCTATATGGTCAGCCACCCTGACAAGATTCCCACACTGGCATGGGTATACTCAGACATTATGTATATCTTCAACAGTTTACCTGACCTCCTGCCAAAGTGTGAAGCTAGAGGATTTGACTCGGCAGATGGAAAAGCTTTACCATCTGCACCCCAGACTGTCTAAAGCCATGAGTACATCACTATTAATGTTAGGGCCCGTCATAGAACTTTCCCAATAGGGAACATAAGGCCAGATGAATTGGCCACGTAAGGCACCCATGGGGGAGAACCATGACAACCCACAATCCCCGAATAGATAGATGCTGTCGTTATGAAACAAACTCAGATTGAGGGTGTTATCCAGACTCAGAGCAGTGACGATGATTTAAAGAAAATACAGTCAGCCTCCAGTACTAATCCAGGCACTGCCAGAATGGTCAGAGGTATGATCCTCTACTCATAAGAGGTAAGGAGCCGAATGGCAGATAGCACACCACCCTGTGTGATGCTTTCTGCCAATTTGTGGGCTGTTTTCCTCATGGAATGAGACAGGTGCAGGTATGAGAGGTGATGAAAGTGGGTGGCACAGCTATTATTGTTGGTACAGTGATGAGGTTTCCAGACTGAGTGAGTAGGCAGGCCAAGGGCACACAATGTTCCTAGTGTCAGGGGTTGGAATGGGTGAGGGCGAATAAGGAAGCTGTTGCGTACATTAACAAGAGTGGTAGAGCATGCATCTTGGTTGGAGGTGGGTTCAGTAGCAGAGATGGAGTGAGTG
Organism: Ginglymostoma cirratum; assembly: GCA_024137785.1. Taxonomy (NCBI): domain Eukaryota; kingdom Metazoa; phylum Chordata; class Chondrichthyes; order Orectolobiformes; family Ginglymostomatidae; genus Ginglymostoma; species Ginglymostoma cirratum. The sequence continues at coordinate 30,671,134 of JAHRHZ010000046.1, forward strand.
TAAGGTACTGGACAGAAGATGGTGTCAGTAACACTGATGGAATGAAGAAAGATATTGACGGTCTTTTTATATTGCTAAACATTCCTGCAGATGGCTGACACTGCACTGAGACTGATTGCCAACATTGGACCAGACTAACATGGCCTGGCCTCGTGGTCTCCACTACTGGCCCTGGAAGAGGAGGAAGTCATAGATGTTCACCATTCCATCCAGCAGGATCTCCAGAACCATATCAGCAAAATGGAGCAATTTTTTTTTATGTATGCCATGTTGGGGCAAATGTCAGGAAATATGCAGAGCAACTCCTTATTGACAATGCATTTCCTGGTGCGTAAGGGCTTGCTAAACATGGTGGCAGTGCCATGGAGGCCAGTTATATCAGGGATCTGAGTAGTTAGTTGCTCCAGACATGGTGTATGGTTAGATGAGGCAGAAACCAGATGTGATATTCATCAGAAGAGTTGAAATGCCAATTAATGTGGCATGTTTGGTAAGATATGATGAGGAAACTCACTCAGCATCCCGGTGAGAATCTCTCTACCAAACTTAATGTGGATTGCCCTTCGGCAAAAAGGCTAAGATTCAGCCCAATGTCTATCATAACAATACAACTTTTACCTGACAACTATCATGCAATAAGCTACATCTTGTTTCAGACAGGAGCCTCTTCTCATTAGACCATCAAGTGGTGTTCTTCTATACATTAGATCTGTCGGGTGGAATTGGTTCTAAAAGGAGGATGGTGGAATCTATTTGATGCATTTTTTTTCCAATTCAGCTGGGATGAGGATCCATTAAACAACTATCCTACCCCACCTTCTGAAACCATTCCTGAGCTCAGAACTATACCAGTACTTGAAGCTGTGTTTGAGAAACAGGTCAGAAACTAAGGCCCGTGGCAATGCTTAGAGTTTGGAGGTTGCACCCAAAGGAAGGGTGTTGCCATGGCTGTAACTCCAAATGAAGAGTAAAGTTGCTGGACAGCGTCTTCCAAATTAACAATAAAGTATAAAACTCTCAACAGTCTCCACCTCAATGATTGATCTTTCTTTCATAAAATGTTTCCATGAAGCTGTTTCCTGTAAGTTGATCCAGTTTGAACCTAGCAGCAATAGGGATCTGTTGCATTTCTTGTGTGTTGTAATTCTTCTTTCAGTGGATATAACATGTTGCACTGTCAATGCCAATCAGATTGAAAAAGAGTACTGCTGATATAACATGGGCAGTCTGCTGCACGGTCTTCATCCAATGCCACCATGCCTGCTGTATTTATGATATTCGCCCCCTTGCACTTCAATTTAGTAGCAACACAGAAGTCATTGAATGACTGAACACTTCAATAAATTCATTTTCTTCTAAGTTGCTGATGGGCTCTGGTATTTCCTTTTGGATGACACTGATACATTTTTCTTTAATAAAGTCAGACAAGCACAATTCATTTCATTGCGAATTGCAGAGCATAAAACTTTTAAAACATTGTCCTTGAGAGCCGTCAAAACTAGGTAACGACGGCTGGGGGGGGTCGCGGGTGTGGGCAGTGGGGGTGTACTAACTTATTTTAATACTCTGCTAACATCACTCTGCTTTGTGTCAACCAGGATGATTAAAATGTATCAGAAAAATAAACCCCAGTATAAATGGCATTACGTTTATTCAAGCAAAATCATTTCTGTTTGCATGAATTTCACTGCAATGCCAATCAAATTGAAAGAGTACTGCTGATATAATGGGTTGAACATATTAATGCATTTTCTTCTACTTATCTACAGTTTAACTCTATGTAAATTGCCATTCTTTTTTAAACACAACATTCAATATTAAAGGTCTTTATGGCTTTGCCAAAGCTGACGAACAACTGAAATAGCAATATGGATTTTTGTTATTTTACGTGTCTGAATTAATGTACAAAATGTTGGAACAGAAATCATCCCCTGGGAATGAGAAGGGTTGCAACAGATGAAGCAGCAAGTCAACTAAATAACCTGGCTAATACAGCAACCGTTGAGATATTTTCTAATCAAATTGTTCAGAGAGAGATATAACACATGTCTGGAGCATGTGGCACTCGAACTTAGGCCTGGGTGAAAGGGAGAGACACTACAAACCATACCACAACAGTCCATTCATGCCTAGCTCTTGATTTTACAAAAGGAGGCTAAGATCAGGTATGATCTGTAAGTAACGACCCATCTGATATCATCCATTTGTACAACATTTAAAGCTAAATTCTACTATCATTTTATCACAGGACAAGATTGTGAGCTACTGTGCTTAACAACATAAATAAAATATTATTTGTTGAAAGTAGATTTCAATTCAAATGTGACAGGAGAATGATTAATCATTTTTAAAGTGACCATTGAAGATTGATGAGGTGACAAAAAATTCTAAAATCTTGTCTACAGTTTGAATATGTCGCCGCTACCCAAGATTGCATGTTGAATAATAAAACTGACAAGCTTTGACAAGGGAAGGGCAACTTTATACACATGAAATTAAGTTATCAAATCTCATCAGATCATATTAAACAAATGACACAGAGTTTATTAAAAAAAAGACTAAATGAAAGAATGCTTGATAGGGGACATTCACTGGAGGAACTGGACAAAATATGTTATACTCAATAGGGATCAATATGGGGGATAGTTTTACAGGCCATCACTAAAATCACTGCTCTTCATATGAGGCTTCCAAAAATGAAAAGATATATGGGGAGATACTGATGTGGTAGTAATGTCACTGGACTAGTAATCTAGAACTCTGGTTAATGTTCTGAACCATGTGTTCAAATCCTACAATGGCAGAAAATTGAATTCAATCTAAGAAAATGTGGAATTTATTAAAAAAAACTAAACTAATTGTGACAATTGTTATAAATATCCATCTGGTTAATTGAAACACTTTTGGAAAGGACATCTGCCTGGTCTGACCTACACGTAACTCCAGACCAATAGCAATGTGGTTAATTCTTAGCTCCTTCACGGGCAGGAAATACTGGCTTCATCAATAATACCCACTTCTCATGAACATCCTTTATAAAAAAGAAACTCATTAAACATGCACATACTTTCCAGGAGGGTCAACACTAATTAAGGTTGACTTTCTCAGCACACTGCTGTTCATTAATATTTATTGTGCTTCCATCAGCCAAGTTTAAGTGAGAACCTTCCGGTCTCTGCCTCTGTTCTACAAATGGATCATCATGGAATCCTGATAGTAATCAGGTAAACTAACCAGAACCAAAGGCTGGAGTATGAACTGCACTGGTTGGAGTGATACCTAGCATAAAAGATGATGGTAATAATCATATAAATTCCAGGACATCTCTGCAGGAGTTCCTCAAGGAAGTGTCCTAGGCCCAACCATCTTCTGCTACTTCATCCCTCTACCAAAAGGTCAGAAGTGGGCAAGCTCCATTTGCATAATTTTCAGCACAATTCATGACTCCTCAGATATTGAAGCGGTCCATGGCCAAAGGCAGCCAGACCTGGTCAATATCCAGACTTGGTCTGAAAAGTGGCAAGTAACATTTGTAGCACACAAGTCACAGGCAATGACCATCTCTAACAGCAAAGAAACTAACCATTGACGCTTGATAATCAATGGCATTACCATTGTTGAGTCTGCATGATCAACATTCTGGGTTCCTAATGCCCAGTATTTGAAGTAGACTATTCATAAAATCAACATGGTTACAAGAGCAGGTCAGAGGCTGGGAATCCTACAGCAGTTAATTCACTTCAGTACGTGGGTACTTCCCATTTAGCTGAATGAGTGCAGCTCCAACAACATTCATGAAGCTTGACACTATTCAGACCAAAGCAGACAACTTGATTGGCACCAGATCCACAAACATTCACTCCCTTCATCAGTGATGCACAATAGCAACAGTGATCACCATCTACAAGATGCATTACAGATATTCACTAACATTCCTCAGAAAACAACTTCAAAATGTGTAACATCTACCATCTAAAAGGACGAGGGCAGCAGATGCATGAGAACATCACCACCTGCTAGTAGCCCACCCAGCCACACACCATCTTGACTTAGAAATATATTGCTGTTGCTTCGGTGTTGCTGGGTCAATATTCTGGAATTATTTTCCCAATGGCATTATGACTTTAGCGGCAGAGTATGGGCTGCAGCAGTTCAAGAAAGAGATTCACAACCACCTTCCCAAGGGCAACCAGAGACAGGCAAAAATTGCTGGCCCACCTCTCACTGATTAATTTTCACAGAGTCACAGGATCCCGACAGTGTGGAAAACAGGCCATTCGGCCCAACATATCCACACTGCACCTCTGAAGAGCATCCCACCCAGACCCATTCCCCCACCCCTGCATTTCCCTTGTCTAACCCACCTTAGCTAAATATCCCTGGACACTATGGGCAATTTAGCACGGCCAACCCACCTAGCCTGCACATCTTTGGACTGTGGGAGGAAACCGGAGCACCCGAAGGGAACCCACACAGACACAGGGAGAATGTGCAAACTCCACACAGACAGTCGTCCGAGAATGGTTTAAGAAAGCATCTTCTCCAAATTAGCTCCTCTGACTCCTATATGGGTGGCAGGCAGGCTTAAAATGGCTGTCTTAATCCTGAACCATAACCCATGCCCCTGAACTCCCACTACAATGTGTATACAAACGTCTATGGCAAATCCACTGATTCTCTTTCTCTTTTTCCCTGCTCAGTAATTTCCCCGATGACAAAACTGAATTTAAGAAGCCATGAACACAATCTTCTTTCCACCTGGCAGAATGCAATGAAGACCTATTTTTCCAGTTCATTTTCTTTTATAAAAGTAGTTTTGATGTCACAATTCCACAATGATTTCAGAGTCAACATTTAATCCCCTGATGCTCGATAGTTGATCACTGCCTAAATGCCAGAATGTGGTCCAAATAAGTTAGATGTCATTTCTAATTATTTGCATTGGCCTTGACACAATGGGTCAAATTGCTATTTTTCTGAATTGTTCTGATATTGTTGCTATTTAGAGGTGGAATGGTGTCCTTTGCATTCTAAGTTAACATAACATTCTGGATGGTGAATAATGGTTTGGAAATAAACATTTGTAATACAGCTTAATATTCAGTCTTATTTTTTTCTACACTGACTTGCCACAGAGGATTTTTTAATTTAATCTTCAAAATGATCAAACAATTGATTTAGATTGTGATTGCGTTTCATTATCTAAACTGCTACATTATGACCGCAATAAGTGCCATTGTCCAAGCCCAACCGCCTTCAGCTGCTTCATCAATAAGCTAACTCCATCATAAGGTCTGAGATGTGGACGTTTGTTGATGATTGCACAATGTTTAGTACTACTTGCAAATGTTCAGATACTGAAGCAGTCTGTGCCTATGTGCAGCATGACCTAACGATTCAGGTTTGGGCTGATATGAGACGAGTAACATCTGTGCAACACAAATGCCAGGCAAAGACAATCTCTTCACTAGAGAATCTAATCATCTCCCCTTTACATTCAAGTGCATTATCACAGCTAGATTCCCTACTATCAGTATCCTGGGAGTTACAAACTGATCTGGACCAAACAGTTCTGAGTGGTTGAAGAAGAAGAGTAGTTTAAGTGTTCTGAAGAAAAGTCATACCAGACTTGAAATGGTAACTCTCTCTCTCTCTTTCTCTTTCTACAGATGCTGCCAGACCAGTTAAGTTTCCGCAGCATTCTTTCTGTTTATTTCAACCAATTATGGGGATTGTGACGGCAGGGGCTGGGACTAGGAATTTTGAGTTGCATAACTCAACTCCTGACTCCTCCCAGCCGGTTGATCAGTTACAAAGCACAAGATAGAAGTGTGATGGCATTCTCTTCATTTGGACGAGTGTAACTCCAGCAACATCCAAGAATTTTACACCACCCAGGACAAAGCAGCCTGCTTGTTTGGCATCCCATTCATAAATTTAAACATTCACTCACTGTACTATTGAAACTGTGGCGGAGAATGAATCTGATTTACAAAGTGCAGTGCAGCAATTCACCAAGGATCCTTCAATATTACCTTCCAAAACCACAAACTTTACCACCTAGAAGGACAGGGTAGCAGATGCATGCAAATAACAGAACCTGTAAGCTCCCCTCTGAGCGACATGCCATCCTGACTCAGAACAAGATCATCATTCCTTTACTGTCACTAGATCAAAACCCGAGAAACCCCTTCCTAGCAGCATCATGAGCATACTTATACTCCAAAGACTTCAGCAGTTCAAGAAGGTGTCTTTCTTTAAATTTTCAATGGTGCCCAAGGCTGAGCAAAAAAAAAAAATCTGGCCTTGCCCTGAAAAAGATAAAATGAGACCTATTTCTGGGTCTTGTGTTTCTCCGTTGATATAAAAGAATTATTCTGAATTTTTACTGAAATTTGAACTAGACTGTAAAAGAATCACCATTGACACCAAGGGCAAAAGCTGTGTGAAAACACACAATAATTCTCACATCATATTATGTTAAAATTAACTGGTCTTTACAGCTCGATTTCGTAAATAATTACATCCTGGTGTGGATCAGTAAAACTGCTTTGATCTCACTGAATGTTGGAATAATTTCAAGTAGTTAAAAGGCCTTTTGATGTTCCTATGTTCTATGCTCTGAAATACAAATATAATTTTAAGGAGGGATCATAACGTCATGCAGAATAGGAGAAGGATTAGGCCACTCAATCATTGGCACCTACTCCGCCACTTAATAACAGTCAATGACATGGCTTATACCATTCTCTGGGAAATGGAATCCCAAAGTCTAATGACTCTGTGAGAGAAAAGAAAAATCCTCCTTGACTTCATCAGAGATGGGAGACACCTTGCTTTTCAACTTTGCCCCCTCGTTAGAGACTCCCCTCCAAGGAGAAATATCCTCTCAGCATCCAAGATATCAAATCCACTCAAATAGTCCACACTAAGATCACTCAAAAAAATCACACAGTTGTTTTTTTTTTCCACCTTCATCTTTGCCTTTCTAAATAGATTTTCTGTCAAATGACTGTTCAGTTCTCCATTGCTCCTCAAAGTAATGACAATTAATAAGGAGAAGCATGGGAAGTAACCTTATCCTGAAACATAAGTTAATGCCAATGAGTATTTACCTATATCGTACAGGTCTGATTTTACCTTCAAAAATAATGTCAAACCATATTTACTTCAACCAGGAATTAAGATATAGCAGTTGAAAAGCTTTTTCCACCTTTATGACCTGGAACTGTTGAGGTTGGCTGGGTGTGACCATCATAGCCAAACAAAGATTAATTAGTTGTTTAATTATGGGTAAGGGAGCAGAGGAATTATAGAGCTTCCTTCAAGAAGGTAATTTCAAATGAAATTGGACCATTGCATTCCAACTTGAAAGCAGAAGTAATGCAGTAAATTACAGATGAGTGCATTTGACATCCTTGTTAAAGATAAGGTCATGGATGACTGGCAATAACATCATAAATGGTTGCCAATTTGGATACACAAAGGGAAAACCTTGCCAATCTAATTTACTGCCTTTCTTTGAGGATGTGACAAAATAACTTGATGAGAACATGGCTAGGTATACTTGGCTTTCCACCAAAAAGACTGGTACTGAAAATAAAGAAAGCAGAAATTCATAGTTTTTTCGATAATGGATTTGTGATTTTTGATAAAAGAAGCCCAGAGCATGGTACAAGTATATTTAAGGAGTATATCACAGTGGAGTTCCATAGGGATCTATTTTGAGTAATTATTTTGATAATTAGTATTAATACACTTTGATTAATAATCTCATATTCAAGAACAAAGAATCATAAATGCAGTGGTTAAGTGCAGATGATACAAAACTACAAAAGTGACAGACTGCAAAACTGCAGAGAATAAAGCACAGAGAAACTTGAAAATACTTGTGAATTGAAAAGGTATCAGCAAATACAGTGCAATGTAAAAAAGTGCAAAATGCTTCACAACTGAACAAATAAATCTAAGAACAACTATAATGTACAAGTGAGGAAAATAATATGTAAAACATAGAGGTGAATGAGGCAGAATCACAGAATTGTTTTAAAGACCATTCAACCCATCATGTCTGTCCTTCAGGACACCCTAATCCACTCCTCCTCCACTCCCACACCGTCATGGCATCTTTCCATGCAATTGGAGAAAATTCAACACTTGGCTATTTACATGCCCCCAACCTCACTATCCAAGGTCCCAGACACACCTTCCAGGTGAAGCAGCAATTTACCTGCACTTCATTAAAGCTAAGCTACTGTACACACTGCTCACAACGTTATCTCATCTACACTGGGAAGCAGACAGGGTGACCACTTTGCCACACACCTATGCCCTGTCAATAAAAATAACCCAGAGCTTCCAGGTGCCTACCACTTCAACATACCACCAGGTTTGTTTGCCAAAGTTTCAGTCTCAGGCCTGCTGCAGTGGTCTGATGAGGTTCAACGCAAGGTAGAGAAACAATACTTTATCTCGCACCTAGGGAACCTTATAGCCTTCAGAACTCGACATTGAGTTTAATCATTTCAGAATGTGAAAATCTTCTTCTATGTTCATTAGCATCCTATGTCCCACCGACCTCCCCCTACCCAAACACACACACATACCCTAGGTCCTGTTGTTTTCCAGTTGCTTCCAGCACAACCAACCTATGTACTTTTGAAAGTCTACATTGTTCTTCCCACGGTTCACAATTCTTCCAATTTTTGTGTTATCTGCAAAGTTTGAAACTGTCCTCTGCATACCAAGATCTAGTCTACATTTCAGGAAAAGCAAGTGTCCCAATAACAACCTCTAACCCAAACTCCACAAGGAGGGAACTCCACTACAAATGGTCTTCTAGTCCCAAAAAATTCCCACTATCTTATATTTCCCATGACTTGGCAAATATACATTTTATCAACAGCCTTCCCCTCATCAAACCTGTCCATTACCTCTTCAAGAACTTCAGCATAGTCAATACAATTTTCCTTTAACAAATCTATGTTGATTCTTCTGAATCAATCTATATTTTTCTGGAAGACTATTAATTCAATCCCAATTAATTGTTTCTAGAAATAGGTATTGAGCAAGCAGTGGGGCAACCCTGTCACTTGGTAAATCATTAGTGTGGTTGCCTACAAAGCTGGTCAGCACAGCACACAAATAATATTTTACCTATTAGAATGTTATCAGGATGCAGAATAAAACATCAAGATTGAATGATTGGATGGACTAATCAGGTTATGAGAATAAATTGCATATAATTGACATGTTTTCATTCAAAATTTTAATTGCTGTTTTCTTTAAGGTTCTAAATGTGATGAGATAATGTGGATAACATCAAACTTCTTCATTTTGTCCAGAACAGTCAGGGTTTTGATGGGATCCAGAAAGAAAAATTGTTCTATTGCAGGAGGGTCAGTAACTGGAGATAACTGGCAAATGAATCTAAGGGAAATTGAGGTAAAATAATTTTATGCACTAAGTGGTACAGGAATCCTGTGATGTAAATAAAATATCAATGGGCATTTTGAATAGGAACTAATTGGAGCCTGATTCATGTTTCGTCAACCAGTGCAGTTTCCAACAATCTGCAGTCTGAAAACTTGCCCTCCTGCAGTCAAGTACTTTGACTTTGAGCAATGCCAATTCGTAGTCAATTATTTCATGAAAATATATAAATCAAGACCTTTTTAATATATTTAAATGAGGAATGCCTGCAATGAAATTCTCAACTGAGCAGAAAATATTTTTCAAACAAACCATTTAGAAAACAATCTCACAAATATATTTGCTTCACTGTATGAACTATCAAAATGACAGTTCACTGTGATTTAACTTTCAAATTTGAAAATGCTGACATGGTGGCAAAATGACAAATTACCAAAGAAAAAATAACACAGAGAGGAGGCCAGTCTGTCATTGTGCTTGTCAGAAAATCAAATGTCACATTTAATTGGGTCTTCAAGAAGCCCAGTGAGTTAATCTAGAAAGCATCATAAACCAGTTAGACCAAGGAAGTTCCAAGTTTTGTTTCCTATCTGGGCCAAATTGGCCTCATCTTGGTGCCTTCTGTCCATCGAATACTTGCAGAAAATATTTTACATATAATGGTCACTGATCAGCATGATAGTCAAAAATTTCCGTTAACAAAACTAGATTCTGAACATAGATCACTGAATGGAACTTCAAACTTGAAGGAAGTTCACGGGATTCTAATGTGATTGCTCAAACAAGTATGCTTAATTTATAACTGATAGGAGGGCCGAATGGGCAATGCATGGCACTATGAAAAAGAAGTCTGTAGAAAGAGAATTGGGTTCGAACATGGTCGAGTGAGAGATGGAGAGAAGATTACAATTCTGATTTTGTAACCATCACCTTGGAAACCCACTAAAATAAATTTGAACTTCCAGTAAAAGGATAACATAGCAAGATGTTATGTTTTTAGACTTGCACTGTATCCAAAGGCTGAAAGCACTCTCGACTACACACTATCTTTGTAGACAACTTTCTTTTCCAAAAAAAATCTTTTTTTCTAAAATGGAGTGAGGCAGAAAACAGGAAACAACAAGCCAATTGCCCCAACATCTATCAGTGGGAATCTTTTAGTAGCTGTGATTAAAGTGTTATTGCAGGACACTTAGAGAAAAATATCAAGGTAATCAGTCAGGTAAACATGGTTTTATGAAAGGGAAATTATGTTTAACGGTTTATTAGAGATCCATGAGGAAGTAATATGTGTTGCGGATAAAGGGGAACAAATGGATGTACTGTCCTTGGATTTCTAGAATGCACTTGATGAGACTTTATATCAAAGATTGTCATAGAAAATTAAAGCTCATGGTGCTTACAGTAATAATGGTGAGGAGGCGTTGGCCTAGTGGTATTACCACTGGGCTGTTAATCCAGAAACCCAGATAACGTTCTAGGGACTTAGGTTCAAATCCTGCATGGCAGGTAGTAGAATTTGAATTCAATAAAATATCTAGACTTAAGAATCTAATGATGACCACAATCCATTGTCGATTGTTGGGAAAAATCCATCTGGTTCACTAATGTCATTTAGGGAAGGGAACGGCCATCTTTACCTAGTCTGCCTACATGTGACTCTGGACCCACAGCAACATGTTTGACTCTAAACTGCCCTCTGGGCAATTAGGGATGGGCAATAAATGCTGTTTAGTCAGCGACACCCTCATCCCATCAATGAATTTTAAAAAAATCTTAAAAAAAGAATTTTCATGGATAGAAAGTTGGCTGACTAGCAGGAAATAGAGAATGTGTATAGATAAGTCATTTTCTGGTTAGCAAAATATAATCAGTGATTTGGCACAGGGATCACTGCTGGGGGCCTTAAGGCTTTTACAATTCACATAAATAACTAGGATGAAGATATGAATTGAATTGAATTAACTTTATTGTTACATGTACTCCATTGAGCACAATGAAAAGTTTACAAGTTGCAACTTACGGCACCATCTTAAGTACAAGGCACGTGGGTACAGATTCTTCTGTACAAGTTCTTAGGGAAAAAAAAAAGAAAAAGAAAGATATAAAGAGTCCAGCATTACAGATCATTGGAATGAATTAGAAAAATAAAGAAATGAAAAGTTCAGAACAACAGTCCTTCCAACCCAGTCTATGCCAGGCCTTGACTCCAATATGATTGCTCATTTTGCTGATGTCAAAAAAAAGAACTGTTTGGAGGAAGACATTAAGAGAATGCAAAGGGATATAGGTAGGTTATTTGAATGGACAAAGATCTGGCAAATGGAATATAATGTGGGAAGATATGAAACTGTCTATTGTGGCAGAACGATTGAATAAGAAAGCATATTATCTAAAGGGTGAGACTGTGCTGAACTCTGAGATGGGGTGTGATCTGTGTGAGAATGACAAAATGTTAGAATGCAACTGCAGCAAGAAATTTATTTTTATTGTTTATTCTGTGGGGATTTGAATGCATAAGTATGGAAGTTATGCTTCAGTTATACAGAATATTGAGGTCACATCTGGAGTACCATGTACAGTTTAAATCTATTTGAGGAAGTATGTATATGCATTGGAAGCAGTTTAGAAAAGGTTTACTCGGCTAATAACTGGAATGGGCATGCTGTCTTCGGAGGAATGTTTGGAACGATTAGGTTTGTATCTGCTGGAGTTTAGGAAAATAAGAGATGATGTGATTGAAACATTCAAAATCTTCAGCTTTTTTGGCAGATGGATGTTGAAAGGATGTTTCCGCTTGTAGGGGAATCTAGATCTAAGGGTCCTTTAAAAAGAAGGGGTTGCTTATTTAAGACAGAGATGGGGAGAATATTTCCCTCAGTGTTACGAGTCACCAGAACCCACTTCTTCAAAAGGCAGTGGAAGCAGTCTTTGAATATTTTTATAGAAGTAGATTCTTGATAAGAGGGAGGTGGAAGGTTACCAGGGGTAGGAAGAAGTGCAGAGTAATCAGTAATCACCCTTGATTTTCTTGAATGCTGGAGCAGACCCGAGAGATTGTGTGACCCCACTCCTGCTTCTAATTTGTAAGTTTGTATATATAAGGTACTCCTTAAAACTTACCTATGTCCCAAGCTTTTGGCTTACTACTCTAATCTCACTTCTTTGATTTGGTGACAATTTTTGCTTTGTTATGCCTTTGTGAAGTACCTTTGGATGTTTTATTAGAAGGCATTCTTTAAATATAAGTTGTTGCTAGTATTATGCCAACAAGAACCAAACAAAATTTCCTCTGAGCACCTTCCATACATATTCATGGCAAACTTCTTACACCATAAATGGCAACTGAGGCTCAGTAGATAGCTTTTACATCTCTGTCAAGAAGTCATGGGTAAAACCTATTCTGGGATGACCATAGGATTAATTTCTGCACCATGAATTCATCTCCTGTTTATCTTTGGCTTGGTTTCTGTCAATGCTATTAATGCTCACACAGTGGATAACTCTTATCTGCTCTACTCTACCAGTTACCTGTATGCAGGCATGACAAAGTAATTCCCACTCTTTTATGACACTATATGTTATTAGTCCTGTAACAGAATTGATTCTTTCTTAGTCTCTATTTCAGATCCATTCCTCTGGCCATTCTGCTTGTCAGTCATTTTTACATCAATTATGTCACTAACTCTTTACTCCACAAATTTTATTTGAGACACAGCTGCCATGTTGAGAAAATGTGGTAACATCAGAGGTGCCAATTTTCAGAAATGTTGTTAAACCCTGTTTACATTAGGAAAATAAATGAAAGAACTGCAGATGATGGAAATCTGAAACAAAAACTGAAATTGCTGGAAAATCTCAGCAGGTCAGGGCATATGTGGAGAGAAATCAGAGTTAATGTATCCAGTCCAGCGACCCAGTTCTGAAGAAGGATCACTAGAACTGAAACATTAACTCTGATTTCTCTCCACAGATGCTGCCAAATCTGCTGAGATTACCTAGCAATTTCTGTTTTTGTCCCTGTTTACCTTTTCAGGTGACCATTAAAAATTACATGGCTCAATTTTAACAAAGGATATCTGTAGTGTACTACCCACATATTTATCCCTCAGTGACATAACTAAAAAGAGACTCAATGTCACCTTGCTGTTTCTGGGACCCTGCTCTGTGTAATGGCTGTTACATTTTCTACATTACAACAATAAATAGAATTGAAAAATTTTATTCCCTGGAAAGTACTTTGTGATATCCTGGGATTGTGTAAGATGCTACATAAATGCAACTTTTTCTTTGTTTTTATGAGTACTCTCTATGGTGAATTCACCTCAGGTAAATAGAATATCTGGCGCCATTGCAATGCTTAAATGAATAAAACAGGATTATTTGTTGACTGTAATAAAGTAGTTCACTGGTATCTCAGAGGCTGCAGTCTCTGGTAATCTTGCAAAGAAAATTCCTGTTTTTGTTTTAGTTCCAAAATGCCACAGTCCTTTTGAGTGAACGTCACTGCTGGTAACCTTCATATAATTAGACAATGCCAGAGCAGATAACTGGCCTACCTGGGGCAACTGAGTTATACTTGTGACACTGTAAGAAACATCTCTTACAGCTTGTTGCACATTACCCTGAATAGATGGAACGCAGATTGCAACAAACATCAAAGCTGATAAAATTCAAATTCACATAATAAAATCTGGAATATTAAGCTCACCTTAGTAATGGTAACCATAATAACACTAACTGATTAAGTATTAAATTCACTAATATCCTTTAGGGAAGGAAATCTGCCATCTGATCTGGTCTGGTCTACATGTGACACCACAAGAAAATGATCAATTCTTAACTGCCTTCTGAAATGGCCCAGCAAGCCATTTAGATAAACAGCATTTTTAGGCTAGGAATAAATGCTGGCCTTGCCAACAACATCATTCCAAAAATATTTTATTGGAAAAGCCATGTTTGCTGCCTATGCAACTGTACAGAGGCAATGCAGTGCACATGTAGCTGCAGTGCCTGTGACATTAGCACCAGTGTCGCCAAATGTCATGGCTTGTAGCAAAGAATATAACTGATTAAAAGACTCTATTTTCAAATGTTTTAAATCAATTGTAATCTTGAGATCACAATATTCATACAGCCCCGCTCCTGACCCCTCACTGTCTCAGTTCTGCTCACTCTCCTGCTCCACTGTTGTTTAATACCAATTAGCGGAGAGCAGGGTGCCAACTGGGAGCGAGGCAGTGAGAGGTCAAATCAGGGCACCAGGAAGGTAGTGTGCCTTGTGGCAAATGGAGTTGTGAGCAGAGTACCAACTGTGCAGCACTCAGTGGGACAACAGACAAAGTGGCAATTGGGGCACTGAGCGGAGTGGTGAATGCAAACATTTAAAAACTGAAAGGACTGCAGATGCTGTAAATCAGGAACAAAAACAGAAGTTGCTGGAAAACTTCAGCAAGTCTGGCAGCATCTGTGAAGTAAAAAAAAATCAGAGTTAAAGTTTCGGGTCCGGTGACCCTTCTTCAGAATGGACCATCACCGGACCTGAAATGGTAACTCTGATTTTTTTCTTCTCAGATGCTGCCAGACCTGCTGAGTGCAAACTTTGTTGGGTGTACAAACATCTTTGGCACCACTCGTAGGCCTATGGACCAAGTGGGCACTGACCTCTGGTTCATGCTGCACATCAGATAATATTAATGGTGCAGATTTCCTGCTCTAATATGTTGGACTTCCTGTTCCAGTAGGGTGGCCGAAGATACAGCGCAAAAGAAGCCTTTCAAAACTCCTTTGTCCCCTTCAGCATTTCTTTATCCATAGATGTTCAACTAGAGTATTCCACTCCCTCTGGACAACTTTAGTTTCATGCTATTTACCTCCATATCAAATGCTATGGGTACAAGTCCTACCCAGAGGATTGAGCAAGTAATTTAAATTGACACTTCAGTGCCTTGATAAATGAGTGCTGCATTACTAGAGGTAGCACCTTTTGGATTAAACGGGGCCATTGCCTGCTAATCCAGATGGATGTAAACATCCCACAGTACTATTTAAAAAGGAACATGGGAATTATATTGGTGCCTTGGCCAAAATTTACCACTTGACTAACACCACCAAAAACACATGGCTCTTTGGTTATTCATGCTTTGCCTCAGGTGGAAGTTGCCCCGTGCAAATTACCTGTGTTTCCTAACATCGTAACAGTGACCACATGTTGACCATGTGTCATTGCAGTTCATATGCCATAACACACAAAATAGATAGAGGCAAGAAATATAATTTGGGAGAACCAGATAAGTTGAAACATAAAATCAACCGGAAAAGACATTGAATAAAATTACTATGTTTAAGTGACATTGGATGCATTTCTGGACACTGAATGAATTATGAGATAATGATGATGTAAGACCAAGGAGCAGAAGTAGGCCAGTTGGCCCACTGAGTCTACTCCATCATTCAATGAGATCATGGTTAATCCATGAATCATCAATTCCACTTTCCTGCTTTATGTCCATAACCATTGATTCCTTAATTGATTAAAAACCTGCCTATCTTAGCCTTAATTATATGGAATGACCAATCTGTACAGGCCCTAGAGAATTCCAGAAATTCACTATCCTCTGAGAGTATAAATTCCTCTCCATATTATACTAATGCCCTCTGCTCCTAGACTCTTCCAAAAGGGAAAATAATCTTTCTGCATGCATCAAGCCTCTTAAGAAGCTTATAAGTTTCTATAAAGTTGCTTCTTATTTTTCTAAAATCCAACAAGTACAGGTCCAATCTATTCAACCTTGCTTCATTAGACAGTCCCCCATGGCCAAGATCAATCAAGTGAACCTTCTCTAAACTCTGTGCAATGCCTTTAGTTAAGGGGATCAAAACTGTTCACATTTTTTCAGTGTGGTTTAATTAATGCCTTTCTATTGTTTTTAGCAATATTTCCCTATTTTTATACTTCATTTTCTTTGAAATAAAGGCTATGCAATTAGTTACTCCTTCACACAATTTATTGAAAAGAATAGTAAATATCATGAATGATGTCCACTGAATATTTGTATTCTCTTCATTCTTGTACTTTTGAATACTTTGTCTTACATATTACATTGATATGTGAAAGATGTTGGAGTAGAAATTTGTCTGAGGGCTTAGTGTATTTTGTGGTGGCAGAACATTCCCAAACTGTGATTTTTGGGGAGTTTTCTTTTGTATGGATAAGGTGCCCAACTGGAACAGGTGGAAGCCTGTGCATTTATTTCAGATGGGACACAATCACAAAAAATCATCATGGTATTTTGATACTAATTAGCGTGGGTGAAAAGGATTCTCCTCAACTGTCCTGTTTGTCTCCACTACTTATCCTAAATGTATGCCTTCTGCTGAATAATCCCTCTAATAAAGGAAATAACCCCAACCATAATCTTATAGAAATCGGTCAATTCTCCTTTCAACCTTCAGTTTTCCAAAGAAAACCGTTCCAACTTGTCCAATCTTTCATCATAATGCTGATCCTCCAACCCAGGCAGCACAAAGTAAATCTCCTCTGCACCCTCCCCAATGCAATCATGTCTTTCCTTTAATGGGGTGACCAGAATTACATACAATAAATTGGCTGTGGTCTAACCAGTATTTTATACTATTCTGTCATAACTTACCTGCTCTTGTATTTCATGCTTTGGCTAATAAAGACAAATACCTCATTTACCTTCTTAACCATCTTATCTACCCACCTTGCTACTTTCAGGGATTGTGGACATGCAGACCAAAGCCTCACTAACCTTTTGTATTTTCCATGGTCCTACATTCATTGTCTAATCCTGCTTTGTTGGCTCTTCCCATGTGCATTACCTGACACTTTTCCAGGTGGACTTCCATTTGCCATTGCTCTGCCCACTTGACCAGTCCATTGTTATCTTCCTCACTATATACTACCCTAAATTTTTTTGTGTCATCTGTAAACTTTTTGATTCAACTCTACATTTAAGTCCAAATCATAGATGTACACCACAAACAACAAGGATCCCAGCACCAGTCCTTGCAAAGCTCCACTAGAAACAGACTTCGACTCACATACACATCGTTTTGGTGGTGGCAGAGTAGGACGCTCCAGCCGGAGCTTATCCGCTTCGCCAGTTCTTCTTCTTTTCTTCTTTTCTTTCCGCTTAGTTTTTTTAAAATTCTCTTCTGGCCTTCGGCGACAATTAGCAGCCTCTGACAATGACCCCTGATCTCCAGTGACGTCCCAGCCAGGTGCAGCAGCCTCCCATAGCAGCGCCCCAGAATCGTGCTCTTTTGGCCCAACTTCGTGGTCTGAAGTGATCTCCAAGCCTCATGATCCTCAAAGTGAAGCCCAGCCCGGTCAGGAGCCAGGGCCTGGTGTAGACTGGAAGCTAGGTGCCAGTGTGGTCTAGGTTGGGAGCATATTTCTTTTTCTCTAATGATGGACATTCTATTTCTCTATTTTCTAAGATCTTGTAATAAAAGAGGCTGCACCTAGGCACCGTTGTAACTAGGTGGTGCTGTAAGTGGTGACATATAAACTTTTCACTATGCTCATTGAGTCTATGTGACAATAAAGGCTAATTCATTAATTAATTCTGAATTCATTTCATTCATTCTGCAATCATCCTCTGCTTCCTGCCTCTCTGTTAATTTTGGATTCAACATGCCACTTTACATTGTATCCCGTGGACTCTTACTTTCTTTACCAGTCTGCCATGAGGAACCATATCAAAAACCCACTTTCAAGGACACAATATGACACCACTCATTGTTCTTGCCAATGAGTTGCCTACTCTCCGTTTCCTGTTGACTAGCTAATCTTCCATCCAAATCTATAAGCTACCTCTACACAATGAACTTTTATTTTCTGCACTAACCAAGTAATTAAAGGAATATTACAAACACAAAGAGGAAGCCAGAAAAAAAGACTTTTTATATACAAACTGTTTCTGAAACTAAATGGATAAATATTTTTAAAAATTGAAATTTGAGACTGCATAGCATATATGAACAGGGGTGGCATGAAACTGATAACACTTTCCAAGTCAGTGGAGGTGCAAGGGATCAAGAAGTTCTGCTTCTCGAAGTAAGCTTCAATGATTCCATGTAACACAGCTGAGTCTACCTAAGCTGTCTACCTCTCTCAAGGCAATGTGAAGGAGAGAATAACAAAACAAAACAAAATATGTAGCAGATTTCTGGAAATTTCTGATGCGCACACAATACATGTTAGTTGCTCAGTGATTCTTTTTTGGCTGCAAATATTTGTGTATTTTAGGAATTATACAAGTGATATATACAGTGTGAGCTTCCCTTGCGAATCAAATGACAGCACGAATGTTATCAATGATTCCCTGAGCTTTTTCATAATTTTCCGTAGGCTATGCATGTCACTGACTAGACCATCATTTGCTGCACTTTTCTAATTGCTCTTGTTGGTGGTGAGTCACCTTCCTGAACCACTGTAGTCCAATTGGATGGGGTAGCTGTTGTAAGTACTATTCGGAAAGGAGTTCTAGGAGTTAGTCCTTGCACAAACAAAAGAACAACACAATAGTTCAAAGTCAGTAGATACTAGATAGTGAGGCAAAGTTTATGAATTGGATTTTATAGCACCAGGGTTCATCGAACCAAAGGACATATTGGGAATTCATGGAGGAGGTCAGGTTTTCGAATGATTAGTTAGAATGGATTGAAAATCGCTGCCATTCCATAGATCTCTGTGTTTAACTTTTCTGTGGTAAGCTTTGTCACCTTTAGCCATTTGGAAGATATAAACCATTCTGTGGCCAAATCTATCCCAGAACTCGTGTCATGCACCCCTTCAATTTTGCGATTGTTATCTCAACCTGGACTGGTGATCATAAAGATTGAAAGAGCTGAATTTTACAAAGGGATGGAAAAATGTATTATTCACACCCCAGAATGGTGTTGAACTGACTGATGTTCAACCAGGCAGCCCCACAGCAATAACATGGCACACTAGGCTTTCAGCAAGTGAGAGTTGAACTTCCATCCTCAATGAGAGGAAGTATCATTCTTGAGCACTGCTGGCCAATCAAATTGGCTCACACCTCTCGCAATCCCAGCAGTGCCAGAATTTTGTAGTGGATGCTGCTGGAACTGCAAGCAGACCCCCTTTGAAAAAAATGATGATGATCAGAGTTAGGTTGGCTCTCGGCTTTTGTGGCAGGAAAGGATTGACAACGAGTTTCAAAGGCCAGGTTGGGAGGAATAAAACAGGGTGTGGGAAGGGGACCGGGGGAGGTAGGAACACTTGTTGGAGTTTGATGACACAAAAGCACCTTCTAAGAGATATAATCTTACTTTCTTGATAGTGGGATCAAAACGTCAGCTTTCCTGCTCCTCTGATGCTGCTTGGCCTGCTGTGTTCATCCAGCTCTACACCTTGTTTTCTCATATTCTTACTTCCTTCCTTCCCAGCTTTACCACAAAGTGATTTTAAAACTTTTGAATTTTATCTACTTGCCCACGCCAATTGTTTTTTTCTTAATTTGTTTCTGTTCAGATACATTACGACACACTTCTGATTCTTCTTTATCGCCACCAAATCACCCATTTGCCAATTGTTTTAGGGTGTTGCAACATATTGTTCAGGCTAATTGGCTTGTTAACAGGCCCAATTAAAATACAACACAATAATACAATACAATATAGCACAGGAACAGATCCTTCGGCCCACCAAGTGTGTACCAATTCCTAGTCCTTATTTAGACTGCTACCTATTGCCCATGTACAGTATTTATTCCTCTGTTTGCCTCACGTTCATGTGTTTATCAAGATACCCCTTAAACTTTGCTAACGTGCCTGCTTCCACCACTTCCACTGGCAGTGTGCTCCAGGTACCCGCTACCCTTTGTGTCAAATATTTTCTCCTTCTCCCCTAAACATTCCCTCTCCCACCTTGAACCTGTGCCCTTTTGTAGTTGACCTTTACACCCTGGGAAAAAGCTTCCTGTAATTTTGTAGACCTCAATCAGGTTGTCCCTCAGACGCCATCTTGCCAGTGAAAACAATACGACTTTATCCAACCTCTCCTCATCACTAAAACTCTCCAGACCAGGTAACGTCCTGGTAAATCTTCTCTACACTCTCTCCAAAGCATCCACATCCTTCTGGGAGTGTGGCAACCAAGAGTGCAGGCAATATTCCAAATGTGATCTAACTAAAGTTTTATACAGCTGGAGCATAACTTGCCAACTTTTATATTTGATGCTCTGTCCGATGAAGGCAAGCATGTTGTATGCTTTCTTAACCACCTTATCCACCTGTTTTGTCACTTTCAGGGATCTGTACACCCAGATCCCTCTGTGTGTCAGTGTTCCTAAAAGTTCTGCCATTCATTGAATACTTTGCACCTGAATTTGATCTTCCAAAATGCATCACCTTATATCTGTCCAGATTAAACTTTATCTGTTATTTTTCTGCCCAAATCTACAATCTATCTACATCCCACTGTATTCTTTGACAATCCTCCTCACTATCTGCAAATCAGCCAATTTTGGTGTCATTTGCAAACTTACTAATCAAACCACCTACATTTCCTCCAGAACATTACAAACAATAAAGGTCCCAGCACTGATCCTCATGGAGCACCACTAGTTACTGATCTCCATTCCGAAATGGACTCTTCCACTTGTCCTCTCTGTCTTCTATGACCAAGCCAGTTTTGTATCCATCTAGCCAGTTCACCCCTGACGCCGTGAGACTCTAATTTCTGCACCAGCATGCCATGAGGTACCTTATTAAATGCCTTACTAAAGTCCATGTAGACAACACCTACTGCCCTTCCGACATCAATTATTCTTGTCACCTCCTCAAAAATCTCAATCAAGTTGGTGAGACATGATTTTCCCTGCACAAACCCATGCTGACTATCACTAACAAGTCCATTCACTTCCAAATATGAGTACATCCTGTCTCTTAGTATCTTCTCCAAAAGTTTCTCCATCGCTGACATCAGGCTCACTGGCCTGTAATTACCTGGATTATCTCTGTTTCTATTTTTAAACAAGGAACAACAGGCCATTCTTCAGTCCTGTGGAAACTCATCGGAAACCAAAGAGGATGCAAAAATATCTCTAAGGCCCCAGCTATTTTGTCCTTTGCCTCCCATGGTGTCCTGGGATTGATCCTGTCTGGCCCCTGGGGACTTGTCTACCTTAATTAATTTCAAGACACCCAACACTTCGTCCTTCAATATGTCGACCTGCCTGAGATTAATCATACACCTTTCTCTAATTGTACCTGCCTGAGATTAATCATACACCTTTTTCTAATTGTACCTGCCTGAGATTATTCATACACCTTTCTCTAATTGTACCTGCCTGAGATTAATCATAAACCTTTCTCTAATTGTACCTGCCTGA
Source organism: Ginglymostoma cirratum (assembly GCA_024137785.1). NCBI lineage: Eukaryota > Metazoa > Chordata > Chondrichthyes > Orectolobiformes > Ginglymostomatidae > Ginglymostoma > Ginglymostoma cirratum. The sequence goes on from JAHRHZ010000046.1 coordinate 30,692,955, forward strand.
GATTAATCATACACCTTTCTCTAATTGTACCTGCCTGAGATTATTCATACACCTCTCTCTAATTGTACCTGCCTGAGATTAATCATACACCTCTCTCTAATTGTACATGCCTGAGATTAATCATACACCTCTCTCTAATTGTACCTGCCTGAGATTATTCATACACCTTTCTCTAATT
>JAHRHZ010000046.1:30693142-30706185 GCA_024137785.1 Ginglymostoma cirratum
TCTAATTGTACCTGCCTGAGATTATTCATACACCTTTCTCTAATTGTCTTAGCTTTTAAAAAAATGGCATTCAGACAGTTGATTTCAGCAATGTACTTTGGGCACTGGATCAGGCTGTGAGTAGAAGGTAGTGAGCAAGCTTACCATCATATTTATGCACTTTCCATATCCCCCGTCTCTCTCTCTCTCTCTCCCTCCCTCTCTCTCTCTCTCACTCACACGCACACACTCGCACACACTCTCAGTCACTCACTGAAAACGCAACTAATGGGGACCATAAAATTTAGCATAAAAATTCTCTAGCCCCACCCAAATAACTTTTTTGTGGTGTTCTGTCTTAGTATTCATTTGAATTCACTCTGTATTTGCTAAGCTCATCATATTTGACAATTCCTTCATTTTATCGACATTTCTCTGCACTTGCTGTATGTTCCTCATTATTTGTTACTCCCTGACTCTTATATAGAGCTTTCTAAGATCGCCAAAATTACATAGCTTTGCTACTGAAATGGCAAATAAATAATTTACATTAACTGTAAACAACAATGCCTCAATACGGCCCCTGAAGTTCTTTGCTAATTGCTTTTATTTATTCTGATGCTGCTACATTTACAATTTTCGCTTTCTTGATTGTTCCAATTACCTATCCACTTCATAAGCTTTCCTGCTACATTGTATCCTCTGACTTTCTGAACCAATTTGTTATGTGATATCATATCAAAAGTGTGGTTAAAGTTTAAATGAAATGACTGCTAAATACACCTTATCCAGTCACTCTAATATTTCTGTGAAAATATCTCAAAGATTTCTACGACATGACCTCCTTGTTAATAGACTGGAAATTTATGTCATGGAGTGCTTTCATCATTGGAACTCACAGTAGGAAATTGTCAAATCATTTCCACTCTGTATACCCAGTCCTTCAATTTATAGTCCTTAATTGCCTGAAGATGTCATGATACATTTAAGTCTGATGGAAGATAATTGTCCCATTGACATTCCCAGTTTCTCAATGCGCATTGAGACTAATCCTTCCCACATCAAATGGTGTTAAAGTTTGCCTGCTGCTGATCTTCGGCAGCTCCTCCAGTCATTTCTTTTCCCTATTCCTGAATTGGAAATAATGTGGATTGGCTTAACGGAAAAAGATAAAGAAGAGGAAAGACAGGGATGCTACTGATATTAGATTTCAGTGGAAGGCAGACTGTTTCCAGTAGACCTGCAATTAACCTTCAACACAAGGACAACACTACCAGCAGTGATCAAGGTGACCATGGTCCTAAATTTTTATGCCTCCAGTTCCTTAGACTCTAGCGCAGTATCAGCTAATTTGCTGTCCATAAATGTGTTAAACAGGTGACTGATTATTTTATTATTCAGCTGGGTCAACACTTCAATTTCCTTCCCCACTGAACAGCGACAAAAGCTTGACAGGGTTTCTCCATTTCAATGCATTGTTAGGCTTTTTGGATTAGAATGACTGCCCTTGGTATTGAGGCAGCATTTAACTGAGAATGGCATCAAGAAAACCCAGAAATATTAAGCTAAATGAAAGCCCATTTGAGGGGCCAGGGGAATTCTCCACTGGTTGGAATCATACCTAGCATGAAGGAATTTGGGTGTAGCTGTGTAGGTCAATAATCTCAGACCAAAGATATCACTGCAAGCGTTCTTCATTTTAGTGTCCTCAGCTCAACAATCTTCAGCTGCTTCAGCAAGGGCATTCTGTTTGTCACAAAAAAAAGTAGGGATGGTTATTGATAATTTTGTAAAGTTCATCACCCATATGTGAATCCTCAGATGCTGAAGCAACTTCTGTCCCTAAGCAATAAAACCTGGACAACATCTAGGCTTGTGTTGATAAGAGGCAAGTAACATTCATTCCACATAAGTGCCAGGCAATCCCCAACTGAGTACCTAACAATTTACTCTTGATAGCATTATTCTGGGACTATCATTGACAAGAAACTGAAGTTGACAGAGGCTAGGAATTCCCTGGTGTAACTGTCCTCTTGATTCCTCAAAGCCTGTCCATCATCAACAAATACGAATGAAGCATACGATGCACTACTGTCCACTTACCTGGATGAGTGCAGCTTCAACAACATTTAAGAATGGCAACAGCCTGGACAAGGCAAACCACTTGATTTGTGTGCAATTCACTACCTTCAGCATTCAATCCCTCTATCATCAACACAGATTAGTAGCAGTCTATACTATGTAGAAGACGCACTGCAGCAATTCAACATAGCTGCATTGACAGCTACTTACAAAACTTGTAACCTCTCCTACCAATAAGGACATCAGGTGACAGACACAAGAAAACACCACCACCTGCAAGTTCCTTTCCAAGACATTCACTGTCTTGACTCGGGAAAAAAGGGTCTGTCATTTTGTCTCCACGTTGAGCTTCAAATCCCTATCCTATTTATTAACTCGAGCACTTTCAAATCAAATCTGCAGCATTTAAATTATTTCCCTTGCCCTTATTCACATTTTCATTATTTCAGAAATCCATGTGTTGTATAGGTAGTTCACCTATAACGCAATCATTGCGTTCGTGTGTGAACTTATACGATAGAAAATCATGCAATGGAAAGTTGCCGTAGGAAACTGTGTTATAGGGGAATCACTATACCTCTACAGTAGAAAGTTCACGTTATCCAAACAGCGTCCATTGTTCATCAATTGTGTTACAGCCAATTTACGTTGATGAAACACGGGTTATAGCAGAACTACCTGTCTGTGCGTAATAGCTTACTGTGCTATATTAGCAGCTACTGAAAATGGCTGCTGCCACCAATCTCTTTAAGTATAGGAAATTACAGGGCTTGCTTGGTCAAGTGTAGGACAGGCTGTGTTCTGCCTCATGGTCAGCATGTCAGCAAGCCTTTGAAAGGCATGCTCATGACAGAATCTCTGTTTTGTGGCATGTGCTTGAAAATATAAAGGCTTCATACTCCATCTTATTTTGGGATCACTGGAAACATGACAGTCTAAGGCAGCACAGTGGGTCAGTGATTAGCACTGCTGCCTCAGAGCACCAGGGGCCTGGGTTTGATTCCACCCTCAGGCAACTGTTTGTGTGGAGTTTTCTTTGTGTCTGTGTGGGTTTCCTCTGGGTGCTCCAGTTTCCTCCCATAGTCAAAAGATGTGTAAATTAGGTGGATTGGCCATGCCAAATTGCCCATAGCGCCCAGGGTGCAGTTAGGTGGATTAACCATAATAAGTGCAAGGCTACAGGGATAGGGTAGAGAGGTGGGCCTGGGTGGGATGTTCTTTGGTGGGTTGATGTAAACTCGATGGGCCGAATAGCCTATTTCTGCACCTTAGGGATTCTATTAGTCTACTAGAATTATGCTGAATCTGTTGCAATGTAATATTAGCCTCGTCCCTCATGTGCCTGAGGAATGCAATATTTGATCATAATTCTGTTAGTATCTTGAATATTATAACGTCCATATCCCATTTCTTATGTTAAAGGAGGTAACTCAGCAAGCAATGGCGTATCAGCCAAAAGACCTTGTTGGAGCAAACTCACCACAACTACTTCCTGGTTTAACTGAAAGAGAATAAAATTCACAAAATAATGACCTGAATTTTCCGATGGCCAGATAATGGTTTCCGGGACAAAAATAGGAGCTCAGCAGGTCTGGCAGCATCTGTGAAGAAAAAAATCATAGTTAACGTTTCGAGTCTGGTGATCCTTCCTCAGAAACCTTCCTGTTCTGAGGAATGGTCACCGGACCCAAAATGTTAACTCTGATTTATCTTCACAGATGCTGCCAGACCTGCTGAGCTTTTCCAGAAACTTCTGTTTTTCTTTCTGATTTACAGAATCCACAGTTATTTTGGTTTTTATTTAATGGTTTCTGGGAGTTGTGCATGGGCACCCTGAGGAATTGCCATCACAGCAAACCCTGAAAGAATTTCTTGGGAAACCAAAGATTTGCTGGGCCGTTCCTTCGCACTTGAACACCTCCAGGAGCGTCCAGTTAATATGAAGAATTGGAGAATTTGATTCTCTTGCTGACAGTCTGAAATGTTTAGGCTCCTTTGAAATGGAGGACGGTTGATCTCTTGAATTTCCTTCATGGAGGATGTCTTCCTGTCAAAACAAGAAATTTCCTCTTGGCAGTATCTTGAATTGTTGCATCTTGTTCATCCCTTTTCAGTGATTTCCTCCTTTAAGCAATTTACTAAAACCTCTTTGACCAAAACATTTGGGCCACCTCACCCACACTGTCTGCACTGTATCGCATATTGTTTTTGAATGCTCCTGCGTAGCACATCAAGGCAATTTATTACTTTAAAGAGGCCGCAAGTTGTTGTTGCAGTGCCATGGTTCCAAGCTGGGACAGCAAATTGCTCAGCCCCTCCACTAGCGCACCTGCTCAAAATCCTAGTGATAATGCATTACGTTTATACTAAAAATTAGCTTTCAAACTTAGTTTACCGTTCCTCCATTGCTACCTCAGTCTTCTGATGCCAAACTAACATTGCCAATTTGCCTTTCTCTAGAGAAGTCTTATGACCTTTATGCCAATTACGTGCTGAGGAAACAACATGTAACAAAATTTAAATTGTTGTTTATTTGCTTCAATCAAGTTAATTTGTTAATTAGCAACTTTACTCTTTTTGTGCAAAAAGAATCGCTCACTCCAGTGGAATGTTTACATTATTAACACAGACTTGTTGTACTGCTCCATCAGTTACTTGCTCTCCTAGTTTGGCAGTTACAATTCCTTTGCATCTTCAAAACCTTCTTGATTATTTTTAATCTTTTGTTTTGATCATCGAGATTGCGTTACGTCTGTATCCACATTCTCTCTTTGCCTTGCTCTTCCCCATAAGCCCCACTTACCTCCACAATGCCTAACTACACAACACCTCTTCACCCTTCATGGATCAGACTATGCAATGGTAATAACTTAGGGATAAGTTAAGCAGCTATATGCTCACTAAGATAAAACTGTAAACTATATTTGTAAACATCCATCAAAAACTAGCCCTGTCATCTCTGTCTAGAGTGACACAAAGGCATTGTAACTACTTTTATGTTTCATTGTAACTTGTTCCTTGCCTGTTCCTTGTTTAGACTTCTAACAAAATTTAAATTATTTTATTGTTTATATGAATAAAAATAATTGTACTGTAGGAATTTTATGGAAAATGAAATAAAACTAAAATGTTTTGTTTCAGAGCCAGGCTAATACAGCATTGAAAATCCATAAAGAACTTTGCTAAATCACACTAATTTAAATTTACTAAGCAGAAGTCCAAGTTATAGGTTAAAATTTGCAGAGGAAAGTTGTATATCAATTTTTAACTGAAATTTACAAGTTACAGACTCTAAACAAACCATTAATATATTAATGGTAAAATATAATTATGCTTTCAAATGTGTCTAATTCACAATATAAATAACACTTAATTGTTGAAAAAAGATGAACCACACAAGCCACAAATTACTAGACAGTCAATTTATTGAAAAGATAGCTCAGAACCTCTGTGGAGGGAAGAACACTTTAGAGGTTAAATAGGATTTACAAAAAAGAATGAATGGAAGTGATGTCATATAGATGTCACAATACTGATTGATGAAGCTATAAATTAGCTCCTTACCAAGGAAAGTGGCTTTAAATTACTGAGTTTCAAAGGTGCATTGTTTCACAGGCAATTAATGTGTCAGTTGTCAGTCAGTATTATTTAAAGTGCCAATAAGAGCTGGGTAATTGGACTTGGTAGATTAATGAGTATAGCACACTTGTACCCACTAGAGAACGCTGATAATCTGCCACTGGTTTGCCCTTAATAGATGTGGTGAAAGGAGACCCAGGGTGTGAGTTATTGTAATATTAACACTTTATTTTGATTTAACATGACTTGCCTTGTGTGCCAAATATGTGACCATCCAATGGGTGATATCCTCTGAAATGGACTAATCAGTGGATAAATTTTAAAGAATTACTGTGTGAATCTGTCTTTCAGAAAACATAAATAGATGCAACATGCTGAGGATAGTTTGTCCAAAGTCAATGCGTAATAGTCATGATGACTAACTACAGATATCTTTATCTTTAACACAATAATATTTTCACAGAAATAATAGTTAGTCAGTCAGTGCTCCAAAATACAATCATGTGTGTTTATGCTATCACAAGATAAAGGTGCTCTAGATTCTTACACAAATGAAAGGCAACCAGAAACGAAGTTACCCTCAGTACATCCTGTACAAAGTTATAGAGAGCATTGTCGTCAGAGGCCTGGGGCAACTCATCTATCTGAAGAATAGCAAAATGTCTAGGAAATGGAAGAAATATATTAAGGTTGGAAAAATGAATATGCAATGGGAAGGACGGAGTGGAAAATGTTAAGATTGCAAGAAAAAAATAACATTGAAAAGTTGTTTGGAGAAATGTGCATGTTAGAAGCAAAATTTTTCAGCTATAGCTAAGCAATACTTCAAATTTTAACCTCTGGATATGTGGTCATCAATTACAATAATAGCCTTTGATCATTGCTCCAGTCACCTGTTAAGGAATTCCAAGCAATGAGGTATGACTGCAACCATTCAAGAGACAAGGCCATACCCTCCTAAGAAATCAATCAAATAATTATTAAAAGTGTTTCTGAATAATAAAAAATGCCATACAGTCTGCGGAGTGGTTCAATACAAGTGAAAGTCATGAAATGAACTATAAACAAAATGTTGGGCAGGTGTAGCAGATTCATTAGCATCTGGAAAGAGTGAAGTTGAAGTTGCATTTGTATGTCCATCATATAAAGATCTTTCTGTTTTTATATTTGCAGTTTAATTTTAACCTTTTCCTCCCTCCAACCAACGGCCATCACCGTAACTCTTCCTTCACAAGTGTACTTCAACTTTGGATTCATCCTACCTTCTTCCCTCTCACTATACCTCTTCATTGATTCATTAAAGATACTTCTATTAAGTACATCTTCAAATTACATCTGTTACATGTTCTTCCTCCTCCCTGCATTCCCAATATCCTCTAATCAATATTCATCAGATTTCTTTCAAGTATGAGGTCTTAAATTATGGACCCCTTACCACCTCTTTTTCTTTCAGGTTTCTAAAATCTATACATCATGCCATCATAGGACATGTTTGAAGCTAGTGACAAGGGCAAATAATTGGTAAATTAGACCTACAGAGATACTCACTCCCTTCTTCCTAGCTCGGAAATTAAGTGCTCAATGCAAAAGTCCATCACAGAGCCTCAACTTGTCATGTAGTTAAGCCCCTTTTAAGTGGTTAAATAACATCCAGTAAAGAGAGTCTACTCATCACTGACTTCATTACCTGCCTTCCTGATTGGCAAGAAAAGTGTCTGGTTGCATGAAGGGTTTCCATTTGCCCTATTGTGAGACCAATTGGGGTCAGGAGGGACGGTAAGGGGATGGCTGTTGAGGACCACCACCCTGCCCATACTTCTGCGTACTGACGATGGGACCCAAAAGAAAGTTATGTACTGGCCTCCAGTGATGGTCTCTGGAAATCAGAAGTTGCTTATTAACTGGCATCTTCTGGCAGGTCTGGACTTTCTGTTGAGTCTTCTGATTTTCCCAAAATGCTTTTAAATGGATGATTGGAGCTTGATCTTGTGAGTTACCTCATTGATATTGACAGGGAATCACCCATTCCTGAGGTTACCCATCCCTATACTTAGTTCACGGATCACTAAATCTTGGCCACAGAATATGCATCATTGAAGGAGGTCATTTCATTCATTGCTAGAACTATATAATCAATAGACTACCTTCCTTGTTCTCAACCTTCTTGTACTTTTCTTTCTGTCAAAATATTTATTTAATTCTCTTTTAAATTTTAATATTAAAGTTGCTTCTTCCATTCTTTCAGAAGTCACACATCACCAGGTTATAATTCATAAGTTTATTGCAAATAAATCTGATGGACTATAACCTGGTGTTGTGTGGCTTCTGACTTTGTCCACTCCTGTCCAACACTGGCACTTCCATTTCATCATTCTTTCAAGCAGAATATTCCAGATCAGGACAACTCACTCCATTAAAATAATGTATCACATTGCTTTTTGTTCTTTGGCCAATTGTCTTAAAGTTGTACCAACTGGTTATTAACCCTTTTGCTACTGGGAACTAAAGGGTTTTTTTTTTGCCTCCAGCCGAATATCGTTACTTGGTGAAGAAATCAATGGTCTGCCCTTGAAACTAAAAAAATTAGGTGAGAATAATATAGTTTTGACGGATCCAATGAGCATTTATTACAATGGACTAATATAGACAAATATTACATTCACAGGCACATCAGTGACTCGTCTAGCATTTGACTAGATGGTTGCAGCAGAATGTGTTTCAAGTGATCCCAACTAAGATGTTGTCTGAGACATACACATCTTCGGGTCACATGTAGTTGTGTTATTGACAGCACATTTCTTAAAGGTGTATTGATGTCCCTCTAAGGTACACTGACTGTGAGACATAACACCACAGAAGTAGACTCTTCTAATTTACTATATCAAACTGTTCATAATTGTGATATAACTCAATCTGTTTTCCCTGATTTAACTTATTTTGCTCTTTTCAGCCTTTACAATTATGGTCATTATCCTTAAATATATTTCTCAGTAGAAATAGATTGGAAGATATTTGACAAAAACAATGTGTGTCAAAACTCCATTTTATAAATACTTAGCACTAAGAATAACAATTGTGAACTGTGAACCCCTCCAACCCAGGTAAAATTCTTTTCCAACTTCTTCTGTCAGGCAGAAGATGCAGAAGCTTAAACACAGGTCACCAACTAGTCCTAGAACAGCTTCTTCCTTGCTGCTATTAGACTGTTGAATGGACGTCTCTAATTTCAAATCTAATGTTGATCTTGCTTTTGCGCACCTCCTGTGCAGCCATAACCTTGTAATGCTTCACTCTGTCTTAACACATTATGATCTGCATGTTGTTGTATGTTATGATCTGCCTGTTCTGCTTGCATATACATGCTTGTATATGTCCTCAAGTTACTTTCTAATCAAACTGCTCAGAGATAGTATGATACACCTCTGAGGCAATTGGGATTTGAACTTCAGCCTCTAGACCCAAAGAAAACTATTTTCTAACCAACCTGTTGAGAGATGTGTGACACATCTCTGGAATTGGTGGAACTTTACCCTGCGTGTCTTAGCTCATTAGTGCAGATACTACCAGGGCATCACAAGAACCCTGTATATGTGAACAAATATAGTTTCTGATCAACCTGTTTAGAGATGTTATTACACGCCTCTAGAGTAAATGGGGTTTGAACCTGGACCTCCTGGGTTAGAGGTAGGGCTACTACCACTGCACCATCAGAACCCTTTTTACATATGCTCAAAATATTTTTAATCAACCTGTACAGATATGTTATTGCACACCTCTGGAATAGGTAGGACTTGAACTCAGCTGTCCCAAAGATAGGGATCCTACCACTCATATGAGACTTGAATTCATGCCCTCCACCTGCACATAATTAACCACAATTGAGATCAAACTAACAGATTCTATTTTTAAAAGAAAACTTCAGTTAATAAGCAGAAACACTATGTAATTTTAATTTTGAAAAAATGTCCATGATTACCCCACATGTTGGAGACGTAAGACTTCAAAATTTTTGGAAAACATAACGCATTTGGCTGTCAATCCGTTCTTTGACCTCCAAGGTAGGAAACTAGACCATAGTTAATATTTAATTAGTTTTATTAGACATTTGAGGTGTATGGAGCTACTTCATAGAACAATACCAGCCTTTCATTCTGAGTTCGGAAATTCAAAAGAGCAATGATTTATTTATTCACTTCCGTGCACACTGGAAAGCAATTGAACTGACAAGTCAAGAATGACTGAACAAGTCATTTTATATGCAACTTTCATAAAAAATGTAGCACAGCCATCTCTTCATTGTTGATGGTAATTTAAATTTTTAATATTGCAGGGAAATATTCTAGAAATTATAGATTAGAACATTTTGTCAGTTTTAATAATTGTCTGGTTTCTGCAAGATTAAGTAGAAACTGCAGAAAAGTGTATGGTTCCGGAAGGTTTAGAAATGATGAAACTATGTTATGCTCACTGTCTGGTATGATCACTGCTTTATGTTCTCCATCATTAAAAAAAATTTCACATTCTGATGTAGAATTGAAGGGAAGGATTTTCTGTTATTCAGTTGAAAACTGAGAAATGGATGAAATACTTTTCATGGGATAATGTCTTTTATTCTGTTCCACAGTTGATTTGTCACAGAAGACAATTGATAAACCAAGAGCATTATACTTTGGTACGGTGAGTGAAATGTTTTATTGCAAGAGACAGAGAGAGTTGAGAAAAAAGATAGATTTGTCGCTATTTATTCCCAAATAACAGCTTGCCTAGAACTAATTATCAAATTTTACTATTAATTTTAAATATTTTCTAAATTATAAATTTGTATAATTTTGTTAACTGATTTAGATGCTTTTTAGTAATGCAATTCTAGGCTCATGGATAAAAAGTTGCTCTTTGTGATGCAGTGTGGGACTAACTAGTAGACTAGTCACACAGTACAAAAGAGAATGCTTCTCACAATCCCTGTACAGAATTTGGCTGGAAAGCAACCATTTTGTAGCACCAGAAGTACAATTAAAGATATCTGTGGGCACTGGAGGAAAAATACCCTTAAAAATTGTGGTGCAAAAGACCTGGGAAGGATTGAAGGTAAAGAGAAACACTTGCCATTTACAATGAAAATCACTGCCATGGCAAGTACACTCCATTATCATGGCTATTGATATAAATTCAAGGGCAATTATATTAATATATGCCAAAAATCTCAGCATTGGGAACATCATGGAGCAACTTGATGGTGACAAAGGGACAATTTAAGATATTTACAAAACAGAGTCTGAAGGAAGAAGATAGAACTTTAAGGCCTTGATAACATCAGAAGATATACAATATAACTAATCAATTGAAAAGAAAATTTGCTAAGGCTGTAGACAGAAAGGGTGATTTCAAAGTTTGTAACAGACTTGCACTGAGTTTTAGGGTAGGTAATGTGAAAAAGTATTTGTTTTGCTCTAAAGAAGTGGGGTAAACTCCATCCAAGCTGCAGAATGTGTGAAAACTTCCACTATGCCTCTGGAATGAGTGAAGCTTCCATTTCATTCATCAAAAAAGACATGAAGATCCCCAGTGAGTAGTATGGAGATACAATATTGCAGAAATACAGAATGTAAAGTTTAGTGGAAGGATGTCATACAGCATTGCTATAATGTAGAGTTTCAAAGGTATAGACAAAAAATATGCAGGAACATTGCTAGAATAGAAGCCTTAAACATTTTAAGAAACAATAAGACAAGTGAGGTAAAAGATTATTGATGTCATAGAAAATGACAAGCTTTAAAGCCATCAACGTCGATCTATTGCAAAATCATTACATATTTGGTGCTGATAGAATGAATAGCATTGAGATGTTACAAATTGAAGACAGCTTTAATAAATTAGGAATAAATGACCATATTAAGAGAAAATCACATGGGAAATAAAATTACAATAAATATTTAATGTCAGAAATGAACAAAACAGAACACAGGATTAAATATCCTGAAGAAACAGTTCTTGAGAAACAGATTTGCTTCAAAATCAAATAATAAATCTCAAGTTGAACAACAAATACATTATTGTATTCAGAAGGACTTTACAGCTGACAATGCTACAAATCAACAAACTACAAAGGAGGTGCAGATAATTTTCTAAAACTTCTAACAGCTTTTTATAAAAACTTTAATCGGAGAACAAAAAGCATTCTTCCCGAAACAAGTTTAACAGAAGAAAAGAGCATCTATGGAAATTCATAGATAATCTCATTCATGAACTATACTGATTAGTGGAGAACTTTTGACTATGTTGCAATTCTTCAACTTTTTCAGGTTTATTACAGTCAAGGAAGGTTTGACTCCATTTCAGTTTCTTGCATTTGGCAACCCCAGGATGTTGTTCAAAGTAGAACTAAATGGGATTGTAGCGCATTGTGCACTATCCAAGTTTTATGACTGAAGACTGGAAAAAGCCAGAACATTAATAATGAGTGATTTTAATTGGAAAATTCAAATTAGCAGAGCTAGCCATGAGGAAGGAGAAATAGAGTGTATTTGGGGCTGAGTTCAGACTTTTTTTGAATCTGGTAATGTATAATGAGGCAGTTTTAGAAATGATCACAGAGAGAAAGATTCTCTGGGAAAATGTAACTATAAAATGGTAGTATTTAGAGTTTAGTTTGAGAGTGAGAAACTTGGGTCATAAGCAACTCTGCTAAACTTAAATGAGAGCAGAGTTGGATGGAATGGACTGGGAAAGGGATTTAGCAGAAAAGACAGTTGATGAATGATGGCAGAAATTTAAGAAAATTGTCAATAACTCAAAAGAAAGATATTTCCGAGTGAGGAAATATGATTCTAGGAAGGGGATTAATTGGCCATGGTTAACCAAGGAGGCAAAGGATAAAACCAAAAGGAAAAAATGTGGAAAAGATTAGTGATAAACCAGAAGATTGGGAAAAATTCCAACAATATATGACCAAAAATAGAATAAAATAAATATATTTAATATAAAGCTTTGAGGGTAAAGCAGCAAACAAAATTAAAACAGACAGTAAGAGCTTCATTAAATATATAAAAGGAAAGGAAAACCGGAATAAAAAACATAGGCCCCTTAGAGAATGGAGCTGGGATAGTAAAAACTTGTGAAACCAGAAAATGACGGAGGAGTTGATCAAATACTTTGTATCTTCTCTTTAGAAGACATGAATAGTTTCTAAATAATAAATAAGGGGCAAATGGAGTGTTTTTGGGAGGAAATAAATACACTAACTATCAATAAAGATAAAGCACAGGTGCAACTAATGGGGCTAAAGTCTGATAAGTCATCTGGACCAGATGTTAAAGGATGTAGCTACAAAGATAATAAATGAACAGAGAATCCTTGGATAACAAGCATGGGGCTGGATGAACACAGCAGGTCAAGCAGCATCA
>JAHRHZ010000046.1:30706585-30746441 GCA_024137785.1 Ginglymostoma cirratum
CCCATGCTTGTTATCTCGGATTCTCCAGCATCTGCAGTACCTTTTATCTCTGAGAATCCTTGGATTTCGGAAAAGTCCAGATGAGTTGAAAACTGCCGATGTAACATTCTTAGTCAAAAAGGGACGGAGGCCAAAAATAACGGACAGGTAACTGTAGGCCAGTTAGCTTAAGAACTGTTGTTGGAGAATGTCAGAGTTTGTTATAAACTATGTAATAGCAGACCATTTAGAAATACATGACACAACCAACCAGAGTTCGTTTGGTTTCCTGAAGGGAAATCATGCCTGACAAATTTATAAGAATTCTTGGAGGAAGTAACAAGCTAGGGAAAAAGTAGATGTAACATATCTTGATATCCAGAAAATGTTTGAGAACATACAACACTTAAAGCTACTTAACAAGATAAGAGCCCAGTATGCTGAAGTCATATATTAGCATACCTAGAGTTTTGGCTAATTAATAGCAGATAAAAAGCTGGTTTAAGGGAGGGATTTTCAGGATTACAACTAGCAACTGGTGGTATGCCACAAGGATCAGTGCTGGGGCCATATTACTTATATATTAATGGCTTTGATAAGAAAAGTGAAGGTACTGTTGTGGATGACACAAAAATAGATGGGAAGAAATTGATGAGAATGACAGAAAGAAGTTCAGGTTAAGTGAGTGGACAAAAACTGGCAAATGGAATATGATGTGGGAAAATATGAAGCTACGCTTTTTGGCAGGAAGAATTGAATAGCTGAAAATTATTCTAATGGAAGAAGACTGCAGAAAGCTGCAGTGGCAGACAAGGATTGGGGGTCTTTATGCATAAATCACAAAAACGCTAGTATGCAAGTTCAACAAGTAATATTGAAGATAAATGGAATGCCGGACTTTATTCCAAATGAAATGAGACATAAAAATAGGAAGATCTTGCTAAACTATCCAAGGTATTAGTTAGACTACAACTAGAATACTGTGAATAGTTTTACTTTATCTAAGCTAACATAAACTGATATTAGAGGTAGGCTAGAGAAGGTTCACTTGATTGCCCCCAGTAATGGACTGAATTTCGTATGAGGAGGGGTTGGGCCTGTACTAATTTGCAATTAGAAGAATGAAAGTTGTTATTGAAACATTCTGTAGAATTCTTTAAAGCAGAGGGCTGTAGAAGTTTTTTCCATATGTATTTAAGACTGGGATAGACAGATTTTAATCAGCAATGAAATTGAGGCTTATGGGGATAAGGCTTGTAATTGGATTTGAGAATTTCAGACTCACCGATTTCTTTGAATGTCAGAGGAGACTTGATGGACAAATGGTATACCGCTGAGCCTTTGTCTGCACTCTACCCCATCCACTAAGCACAAGTGGCTTGGAATACAACATATGACAGGAGCATTAAGGTAATGTCACAAGGATCCATTGGTGTAGACTGGCACGAAGGCTTTACCTCTACTTGTTCTGATTTACAGATCAATCAAGCAGCAGTGTCATAAAACTGTTCTTTTTTTACAAAAAAAACATGGCTATAATATACTGTATTTGAATAAGCAACACGTGCTGGTTTTCCCAGGCACCAGGTGTAAAATTCTGAAATGGCAGAAGTAATTATTTATTTCAACAAGAGACTTCAACTTGCAAATTTGCCATGTCACAGAGTTGTATTGTACATGTACTAGTTTACCATTTAATGGAATTGTGAAGAATTTGAATTTGTCTTTGCCGTTTAAGAAATCCTTACACATTTAAGTGGGCAGAAAAGTGAAAATTCACACATACTTTTTGAGAAAATACAATATAGCTCGCTCATTAATTATCAGTTGTCAGATTGTTCTGTGTTTTTGCAGCAGCTAACCAAGCATAGGCATGTAGCAATGCATACATTTTGGATGTATGCATTGGATAATTAAAAACTGTCAAGAGACAGTGGTTTGACATGTCTTCCACTAAGTTGTTCTTCTCCTGGATAGCTTTATCCCATCAGGGAAGTTTAATTTTAGTTCTAATTTTGAGGTGTTTTCCCTGACATGCGCAATTTTCCCCAAGTATGACATTCAGTATGTATATGTAGACTAGAAATTTCCCTCCATGGTGTGGAGTCACACCACACCGGGTTATAGTCCAACAGGTTTATTTGAAATCACGAGATTTCGAAGCATAGGCCTTTTGTCAGGTGAAGTCACTTCACCTGACAAAGGAGCAGCACCCTGAAAGCTTGTGATTTCAAATAAACCTGTCTGACCATAACTCGGTGTCATGTGACTTTTGAATTTAATCTTGATTTTTGCCTCTTTGCCCATTGTTAATATCCATGTCTTGTCTGTCTTACTGTGCCTGTTTATGAAATTTAAATGGTAGAGGTAAAAGTTAGCAATTCATGTTCATTTTTTGCTGCTAGGTAAAGACAATTTGATCACAATACACATTTCTGATGAAGGGTCTAGGCCCAAAACGTCAAGTTTTCCTGCTCCTATGATGCTGCTTGACCTGCTGTGTTCATCCAGCCCCATGCTTGTTATCTCGGATTCTCCAGCATCTGCAGTCCCTTTTATCTTTGATCACAATAGGTTTTTTTTCTATTTAAGGACAGAAACCCAGGGACTGATTTGTTTTAAAAACCGCAAGAACTGTGGATGCTGAAAATCACTAACAAGAACAGAATTTGCCGGAAAAGCTCAGCAGGTCTGGCAACATCTGTGAAGAAAATAATCAGAGTTAAAGTTTCAGGTCTGGTGGTGCTTCCTTAGGACTCAGTTCTGAGGAAGGGTCACTGGACCCAATACGTTAATTCTGATTTTTTCTTTACAGATGCTGCCAGACCTGCTGAGCTTTTCCAGCAACTTCTGTCCTTGTTAGTGATTTCTTTTAACCTGAAATTGTGAGTTCAGTAAATTGAAAACTTTGGATTGTTTGACTACATTTTTTCACTTTGGTGATGACTCCAGGAATAAAGAGGCTTGATTTCCGAAACACTTTCACAATGAGTCAGGACAACTTGTAAAACAAGTGCAAGGCTTGTGACTGTGAAGGAAAAGAGAAGGTAATGGTGTTACCTTTGCTGGGCACAGAGTATCATTGAATGTCTAATGGCATTGCCAGACATCGTTTTTGATATGGGAAATAGCACTGACGCATGCTGTAATTTCTGTCGAGCCTGGCTTGCTTTGTTGGAGTGGTTTCCTTTAGTTGCCAGCAGAGGAAAGGACAGGTCTCTCGTTCACCACCGCATCCACCAGCGCAAGCAGATTCCTGCCCTGAACGCAAGGAGCAAGCTTGCCTTACCTCAGAGACATTTTCAGGGTCGAGCTGCACAGCATGAATGTTAGGTCCTAGTCTGGACTACTTCAAAAAATCATGGTCATCAGCAGCAGAACCGTATTCAATGACAATCCTTAACCTCACCACCCAGAATATGACCCCACCTTGACCATTTTCAACAAGGCAGGAGATCAAACCTCGTTCAATGACGAGTGCAACAGCATATCACCAGAACACACCTAAAAGGCATACCTAAAAATGAGGTGTTAATCTGGCGAAGCTACAACACAGGATTACCTATGTGCCAAGCAGTGGAAGAAGTGTGCAATATATAGGGCTAAGCAATTCCACAGTCAATGGATCAGATCTAAGAACTGCACTTCTGCAACCCTGGTTGTGAATGGTGGTGAATAATTAAACAACTAACAGGAGGTGGAGGTTCCACAAGTATCCCCATCCTCGATTGTGAGGAAGCTCAGACATATCTATAAGAGACAGGGTATCCTTGCATCACAGATTCCAGGCTTCAATAAATTTGATTCAGTCCATGTGATACCAAGAAATGGCTGAAGGCACTGGATACTTCAAAAACTATGTGGCTTCAACAACATTCCAGCACTAGCACTGAAAAAACATGCTCCAGAACGAGCAATAACCATGGCCAAGCTGTTTCACTGCAATTACTACAGTCACCTGAACTTGTACTGGACTAACTAAATAAATAGTGTGACTAAAGCAGCCAACCTGATTGGCACCCCAATGACAAACTTCAGGATTTACACCCTCCACCACCTTTGCAACTTACCTTCAACGTCACCTTGCAAACTTGCATCCTCTATCATCTAGAAGGTTAAGGACAGCAGATTTATGAGGACTACCTGCAACTTCCCATATAAGTCATACATCATCTTGACTTGGAACTATATTGCTGTCACTGGGTCAAAATTCAGCACCTATTTTGCTGGAGTGGCATCCAGCGCTGTGTGTGTACCTGCACCCCAGGGACAGTGGTGGCTCAAGAAGGGATCTTCACCACTTTCCCCAGGGCAAATAATACTGGGTAATAAATGCTGGCCAACACAGTGATACCCTTATCCCATGAATGAATAAAAGAAGGAACACTAAGTTCATCAATAAGTTTACCATTCCACGTAAGAGAAAGTAGAGACAGTGAGAAGAATTCACGGATGAATGGATTGCAAATATGTAACGTTATGAGGAATAAACCAAAGGGTCAAGACTGGAGCTTGTGCGTTAAACTTTTAGCCAGAAATGCTGGGTAAATTATTTTACTCAGTTTTCAGCTCATTGTATTCACTCAGAAGGACATAAAGAAACAGATGGGTGCTCATAGATAGAGTGAAGTCTATGAGTTTCTGAAAATATTCACATTGTAGTACTGGAGATCTATGCTGCACAATTATCCATGCCTATGAGTAATAGTACAGCTACAATATTACTGTTTATCTAACAATGTAATTAATCATATCCTGCCCACAAAACTACAAAAAATTCAACTCAGCTACAATCGTTATTTTAAAAGCCAACTGCCAATCATTTGAAAAGTGAAGAAGAAATCATCAACAGTCGACATAAATAACTTTGTCAATGTTGCTCAATATGTTTTTTGGCCCAAGCCCGGAGAAGTCCTGTCAGTCTGGAACGGTACTGCATGGTTCCTGATATTTCTCCCAGTGTGGGAGGCAGGGGAAATTGTCACCCCACTTTATAGACAGGACCCTGGAGCTCCTGCTGGATGGAGTTGTGCAAATGTGGGGCTTCCCCTTCCTCCAGAACCAACGCCAGCCTGGTCTGTGGTTGTCATCCAGGCTAGTGCCAGGCTAGACATTTGGAGGAATGTATAGTGATGTTAGAAGAAGGTCAATGATCTTTTCCACACCACCAACATAAGTGCCAACACCTTTTTTTAAAAATTTCTCACACTCACTCTTTCTGTGTTACTTATTGCATCCAACTCCCAGCAAGGCTCATGGTCTATCATTCCCACTATCATCTGCAACATCTTCCGTCACTTGGTCTCAAACACCCCAAACCCTGACACCCTCTGTGCTGCCTACTCATTTGCTTGGTATAACTCTCCACCTGCCACAAAAGTAATAGCTGTGCCACCCACTTTTATCTCCTGTAATATCAGCCTCCCTCTCATTCCAGGGAGAAACAAAATCCCCAGTAGGGCAGAAAGTCAAAATGGATCATGAGCTGCCTGACATTCAGCTCATCATTCCTTCTGCAGAGAGCATGCTTACTCTGACCACCCTGACTGGCTGATTACCGCAGACCAGTATTGGAGGCTGCACTTGACCTTCAGTGTTGGAACCATCTTGGCTTGGCTGAGATTTTCTGATAACTATGACAAGTTTCCTACCTTTGTGTCTGCACTGAACACCAAGGTAAGACAGAAATAGCATGATTCTGATTGCTCTGGTTGAGGGGGAGAAGTATACAAAAGCAAGGCAATACATAGCAGAGATGTTGTAAGCTCCAGATAGACTCAGAGTGAGTGAGTGCAATCAATCTGAGTGAAGAGTCTGAAGTTGCAGCCTGGTCCAGTCCAGGAGCTGGGTGCATGTCCCTGAAAGCAGTGTCCTTTCATCAACATTACCTTGATAGTTGCTGGTGCAATGTTGAAGTGTATTGAAGCATCCTACAAGTCGATTATAGACCATCCTTGAGGTTTCTTAGAGGCTAGCATATGTCACATTACAATGCCTGTTAACAGCAATGCCTGGTGCCAGTGGTGCATTCCCTGAGATATTGGTTCCCAGAGTCCGACATGGAGGCCATTTGGAGCAGTAGCAGGCTGTAGTTACCACATTTCCTGAGATTTGAGATTCCTTGACATTCATGTTTGATAAGATGGAAAGCTGAGTATTGATGACGGGACTTAGGCTGTTATTAAGGCGTTTAACAAGCAACAATTGCCCTTAAATTGGTAACTCACCACTGCCTAGTGAGGTACTCACTATGCTGTTCAGAAAAAGCATAAAATATACAGTGAGATGCTCCTGACATTGTGAGCAATCTTGACAGACTACTCATTTGATTCTGCCATAAATCTTTCCGTCACCCACATTTCTCAGACTGCAGGGCCTATACGACTCTGCGCTCAGTTTCCATTCTAAATGATTATCTGGAGCATGAGGCGTAAAATGATAGCTTTAAAACCATATGAGAGGATTGTTATTTCTATCAGGATTAAGATTTTTTTGTGGTTCTCGCTGAGGGTGTTTACATTAATTTCAAACATCTAACTAGCCTTTCAAAACTAGCCAGTGAATTAGCAGTAAACAGGCATTTTTTCATTCTGAATGCATGAATTTTACACTGAAACCGAGGTGCAAAGTGTTGTACTCAGGATTTTTTTTCTATTCATTTCATGGAATGTGGGTGTCGCTGGCTGGCCAGCATTTCTTGCCCGTCTCTAGTTGCCCTTGAGAAGAATGTTTCTTGTTGCTCTTTTGATAACATGTTACTCAATCCGATCTTTTGGGAAAGGTTTGGCAGAGATATTCTTGGGCTTTAAAGTTTTCATAATCAAGATTCTTAAAGGACTTTGTGCCATTTAGAGGAAAAAAAGAGGAAGAAGGAACATTTGAAGCTCTTCACATGAGATGACATTGAAACAGATTTTATGGGCAGTAAGGAAAGAATGGCATTTTCCACTTGTTACCCTGACAACTGGTCCTATGTTTTGGTGCACAATTGAGCAGAATCTTTCTGTAATGGGGCATCACTGAGTGTCTGGAGATGCTCCATGGAGTCTGTGAGTAAGTCAGCAATAGTGTGGCTCTTCAGTCAATTAGATATATGAATATCCAATGAGCCTCATCGGCTCTAAACCAGAAAATATAAATTAGATTTAAATCAGATCCAGAAAGCAGAATATTGAATGTAAAAGAAAGATGGAATTAAGAGCGTGCCAATAAAGAGATAGCAAAAGAAAAATGAATGAATTGTAAGTACTACAATGTTAACGCAACTCTAAAGAAATGAAACCCGACACATGTAAAATCAAATTTTAGTGCCAGATTAGTTTTTGCCATAAAAACCAATGACCAACAAGCAGTTAAAAATTCACTGACACATGAATGAACAAATCTTAACTTTTAGTAACATACTTTATGAGTAACAAGAGGCTGAGTTAATGGGGCTGGTGACCAACTGAAAATGTTACTAGACTAATAATCCAACAGTCCAGCCTCATGCTTTTGGAATATGGATTCAAACCTCACCATGAATCTGGGAAAATTGAAATGCTACTCAGTGATAGCGACCATGACAGATATTGCAGATTTTTGTAAGATCCCATCTAGTTCACTAATGTCCTTACGGAAAGGAAATCTCGCATCCTTACCCGCTGTAGCCTACATGTGTCTCCAACTGCACAATAATGTACAATATAATAATTCTAAATTTCCCTCTGAAGTGGTGTAGCAAAACTCAGTTCAAGGTCATTCAAGGAAATTTTGGTCTGAAAAGTGATAGCCACATCCCATCAAATAATTGTTTAAAATGTATGGGAACTCCCTACTCTTACAAATATTTCAATATTAGTAAGATACGGTTATATCAGAGCCTGTGGGTGAGCAGGCTAACTCAAACTACAGGTTCTGGATTTACAGGTTTAACTGTGCCTGAGAGTACCCATAAATTGCATCTCAATTTTCACCATTGTAACAATGAGTGCTGTGGGCCTCAACATTTTTCTCAGTATAATTCTGCATCAGTCTGTCAGAGTCCATCGTTACTCACATACCACGTGCCATGCATCTAGCTTGGTGACCGGAAGAACATTATCTTCACAAGTTGAAAAAGACATGGTGAATTAATGCCATCGCATGGTAAATAATATGTAACCAATCTCCTCCACAGGGTTAACATAAGTTACTGAGGTAAGTATAATTACAAACTATATGTTTTGGCTGATTCTAAGCTGTCACATTAATCAGTTGATGCAATATTTCCAAGACAAAAAATGCCATTAATTTCCCTCTGGACAGCTGGTTGTTAGACTCCCTATTGAACCGTTAAGAATCCTTTCCACATCCATGTCCTTCACTGAATAAATACAACTTCACAGATGAAATAATTATAGCCAAATACAGAAAGAAGTTAATGTGACTAGTGCCTTATAACCCAGTGTTTATCACACATCAACAGGACATGTTTTGGGTGGAATAGTGATGCAGGATGTTGTTTGATGCCACTTAAAGCAGCGATTTCTTCTTCAGAAACAGTAAACCATATGTTAACATGGCAGATGTCCATACAACAAAGTCGACAGCTTGATATTGCTTGTATGGTGTTTTATTGCAATGCACGTGAATTGACAATATTTTTGTGTGACAGTACAGAGGAAGAAGGAACAAGGAAAGGATAATATTGATCTTGACCTTCTTGTAGTTCTCCATCATCCTAAAGGCCCATTCTGCCTTTATTCTCTGGAACGACCAAAGTTGGAATATTCTGAATATAAACAGTGCGTAGGGACCGAAACATGAACTAAGTAAGTTCTCAGGTTCTGTCCTACTCTCTTATCAGCAGCTTTGTCCTTCACACCTCAAAATGATGGATGTTGCAAAAGCACATTAGGCAGTGAGAATAAAGTATCAGTGCTATATCGTGCGATCTAATGGTATGTTAAGATTGTTTTGTGAGATCAACTCTCCAACCAAGCAGGCAACAACAATTGTCACAATAACAAGCAACAGTAATAAAGTGTGTGCTGCTGCAGATTGTGCAGGTATATGATATTTAAAATAAATTGCTTTTTGATGATTTAGCAGCATTAAGCTTCAGTCAGAATGCAAGTGGTTCAGAGGAAAGACTGTGCTGGACACTTTGTCTATTTCATGGTACAATAGATTTAGAATGAGCTTTATTGTCACATGTACTCACATGAGTACAGTGAAAAGTTTACAAGTTGCCACTTAAGGCACTATCTTAGGTACAAATAAGGCCCTGTACCTAGGTCTTAAGTACAAATTCTTAAGGAAAAAAAATTGAAAAATAAAGAATTAAAGAGATCCAGCATTACAGACATTCATACCTTCTTGGGTACAAAAGTGCAAAATCATACGAATAAATTAGGAAAATAAAGAATCAAAAGATTCAGAATAACAGTCCTTCCAACTCTGTCCATACTGGGACCTAGCCTTTAGACTGCGCTAGGTTTCAACTCAAGTGTCTTAAGGCCAGGAGTGCTGGGAGTCTGCTCTGGATTCACCTCGAGGCTAGAAGTCCTAAGCACGGAAAGTGTCCAAAAGTTACCGTTTCCTCACGTCCACTTTTAAATTCCAGCACTTTGATCTGAAATTTTATTAACATGGGAGTAATCTAATTATAGCAAAAGGGTCAAATACTCTAATCTTGTTTCCACAAGAACTTCTCCAAAGAAACATTGCAAAATGGAGCATAATTAATGAGGGGCATTTCAAAACCTGTAGCTTTAGTCTATTTTAGACCCCACTCTCCACTGAGCAGCACCTGCACAAAACTATCCAGTCAACAGAGTATTCTCATGAATATTTGGTGAATTTGATAATGAATAATACATTGCAATTGGCCTCCATCCTTTGTTATGAGCTTATGGACCGGGAACTGAATGATTCATTTAGTCATTCCACCCCAATACTTCCGAAAGTACTTATATTTTCTCCTGTATAATAGTTTTCTCCAACCATTACAGAAGTCTACAGGAGAATTACCACACATGCATTGTAAGTGTTGTGTAATAAAGATTTACATTTGCAACATGCCTTGACACATCCTGCAGTGATGTCTTGAAATGTTTCACACAATGATTTACCTTTGGAGTGAAATGATTGAATGTGTCCACTAACTACATTCTAGGGTCATTTACCAGAACTGTCAATCTCAAGAAAAAATACATAAAAATATTGAGAATTGCAAGGGTATATAGTGATATGGGTAGTAATGCTATGCGAACACACCCACTTACCAGCCTTCATTTACACTTACCTAAATGAGCAATATGAAATATGAAGGAATATAAGAAACGACAAATGTGTGTGTCAATAAATGCTGTTGGATAGGAGGGGTGGCCACTTATCTCACACAAATGAAATATTTAGAATTGCATGAAGGTCTTCGTCATCATTCTGCACTCAAGCCCTAGTTGCCATTAGACTGCTCCTCTTTAACAAGCCCTGGTGGAAACTCTATGGTGTAGCCTTTGAGATGAAGAAAATCTCAAGCATGCCGAATGATCCATTGTTAATCTTTTAACATTAACATGCCAACTGTATTTTAAAAATTGCAGTGATATATTTTTTTAATTGATTCCTTCCTATTTATTCATGTTAATTTCAGTAGTTCAGTCAAAAGTACTGGTAAAATGAAATGTTTAAGATTAACAACAATCTACCGATTGGTAGTGTATTCAAAGGAAACATCAGTAAACATAATGTAAGATAACAAACAATGATTACGAATTAAAAACAGAAATTGCTGGTGAAACTCAGCAGATCTGGCAGCATCTGTGGGAAGAAAGCAGAGTTAACATTTTGATTCCAAATTTGGTTCTGTTGAAGTGTCACCAAGACTCAAACATTAACTCTGATTTCTTTCCACAAATGCTGCCAGGCCTGCTGAGTTTCTCCAACAATTTCTGTTTTTGCTTCAGATGTCCAACATTCATAGTTATTTCTTTTACTTAAATGACTATGAATGACAATTTTAAATTACAATGCAAAAAAACACTGAAAAATGATTTCTGAAGAGATTATTCTGGAGGCTCGAATCGACTCTAAACAAAAGGTGGCCATGGAGTCAATAAAACCATTTCTAGTAAACTAAGTCATTTATTTGGAATGGCTGAGCATGGAAATTAGGGAATACAGATTTTTTCCCCCAGTGAATCTTCCCATCTGCTCTTCAATTACCCCTGTTTTCAAACAGTGAGAAAGAAGATCACTGTGGTACCAATAGATAGTCCTCATAGTTTCCATTGGCTCAATGGCCTGGATTTTTCACTGGCCAAGGCAGCCATTATTGCACCCTACCATAGCAGATTCCAAAGGAATTCTCAAGAAAATTAAAGATTCTGCCGGGCAATTTTTCTGTGCCTGGAATCCTCTGGAAGCTTCTATTTATATCAGGCATTTTGGAGGATTCTGATAAAATTAAACAAAACACTGACTCAGGGAAAGTTACATTATTAAATACAGAGTCTGATACCTGAGTAGCAACTATTCTGACCCCATAATTATCTCACACACTTTCCAACTACATCTCCCCAGATCTCTTATAATCTCCAGACCTTGTCCCAACAACTCCATGTCCTCAGGACCTAACTTCCCTGTTCACCAGGGGACTGGATCTGGCACTGAGCAAGATAGATAGTCCTTGGAATATCCAGCCCAATGTTTCTACAAATAGCACAAGGGTATTACATTTTCTCAGATGACGATTCTTGATGCCTTTTAAAATTGGCAACCTCCACCAGCATGTAGTCCTGGGTAATGCCTATTGGAGATACTTCACTGCCACTAATCTTCATTTATTTTTTCTTTGTCTTGAACCTTTTTAATAATTAGTGGTTCAAGATATAATACCCTAGAATATTTATACAAGGGGCACTGTTCTTTGATAAGATTTGGTAAGGCATAATTTCTAGATCCTGAGGGAACTGGTACAGGTACATCAGCTCGCACTGAATCATAGAATCCCTACAGTGTGGAAACCATCCGTTTGGCCCAACAAGTCCACACCAAACCTCAGAGCATCCTGCCCAGACCCATCTAATCTACACCTCCCTGAACACAAGGGGTAATTTAGCACAGCCAATCCACCTAACCTGCACATCTTTGGACTGTGGGAGGAAACCGGAGGAAACCTGCACAGACATGAGGAAAATGTGCAAACTCCTTACAGAGGGTCACCCGAGGCTGGAATTGAACCCAGGTCCCTGGCGCTGTGAGGTACCTGTGCTAACCACTGTGCCAAGTGCCATTCCACTGAGAGGTGGAATACAAATCCTTGTCTCACCTACAGACTATGTGTGACATCAGTAGAATGTGTGGAGACAATGTAAGATGAGCTTTAATATCTTCAGAACTGTTACCTTATACAACACCTCCTCCCACACTAACCCTAGCTTACCAATTATACAGTTGTTTATATGATTATACTACATTGACAACTAGTCCTTCTCCCAGAAGTTTCTGATTTCAGAGATGCAGGCGGTCTGGCTGTTTCACTTTTCTCCAAATACACTCTCTGAACTTAGAGAATGGTACGTCTCTTGCTTGAGACAATTTACCTTGGTTGTCATCTGTTCATCATTTCTCCACTTGATTATCTTTAATCTATCATATATCCTTTGCAGAAAACATCAATCTTTGTTGATGATAGTCTGATGGACCTTTGATCTCCTGAATTGACTTTGTGGAGAATACTTCTTCATTGAAGTAGATATTTTCTTCCCTGTAATATCTTAGACTTCTGGATCAGACAATGACTCCTTAATTGGAAGAACTAGTCTTTTTTTGTAGTATCCTGGATACTTAAAACAGGTAGTTTCTTCTTCTTGACTATGTCTTGGATCTGTGGAAATTCATGAGGCTGTTGAGGGCTCATGCAATTTAACTCCCTTGATTGGTGATCAGGCTAGATGTCTTCAATTGCCCAAATGTGGTTGTTTGATGGTGAAATAAACTATTTTAGACTTCCTGTCATGTTACTGAAAGATTGCCATTCATTCAGCTCTATCTCTGTAACTGGTATTAACTATTCTGTTTTATAAGACAGAATATTGAGCATTTCAATCACTCATGTGAAATCTGTGACTTCTTCTATTTTGATAATGCTAAGCAGCTCTATCACAACATAAGTGAGCTCCCTTGATTCTTCTTCAGATTGATGTCCACTAAGAATTTGAGAGATCCAATGATATCTTTGACTGGTTGCCTCTTGGCTGGTTTGTCTCTGAAGAGGTTGATTTAAAAATAAATAGAGTGAACAACACTTTAATTGGAGTGTGATTATCTTGTGCACGCTGATATTTTAAGAAGCTTTGTGACTGCCTGAGGAGTTTTAAAAAGAGTGGAGCTAACTCCCCCTCCTCACATGGTCATAACAATGTGCAGGCTGAAAGATGATTGTGATTCATTCCAAAAATGTATGCATTTTCAAGTTTCTTATATATGTTTCTTTGTAATTTAAGTTGAACTACCCCTATGCTCTTCACTATTATTCTACATGTGTCATATCTGTAAGCTATAGCTAATTTTGTTTAACCATGATAACTGGTCTGCAAAGACAGTAACCTTCACTCCTGTATTGATGTGTCCATTGACATACAAAAGTTTTATCTCTTCTCCCTCATCTGAACTGGTTAATTCCCCTGTGAATGTATCTCATCAAATGCATGTATCATGTCTCATGGTAGTCGGTGTTATAAACATCTTGATTTGTGTGACCAGCTATACATCTGAAACTAAATTACTTCTGCATTTCATTTCAAAGTGATCTACAGTTTTGTAGATTCAGCATTCCTTAAAGATAGCTGAACACTTCTGTTAAATCTTGCTTATTCAAGAATTTTACTTGTTCTTAAATTTGGGTCATTGTTGAAGATTTTTATGACATCTTCAAAAGTGACTGAATTCTCATTGATACTTTGTCTGTTCATACTATCATCCACAATTGGAACCATTGAATATAATAATGTATTCATTTGCCCAGTTTCAATTGTAATGTTTAATTTTAAGGCAACATTTTATCTTAAGAACTGTTGCCACTATGAAGTCCACTGTTGATATTCATATAGTTCATCTTTGACCTTGACTCTAATAGGAAGTATTGCATCTTTATCCTATAAAGGTATTTTAAATCTGTATCATTTGAATGTTGCTTAAAATCTATTATCCTTTAAGCTTGTATTCTTGAATTCATCAATGCTGTTTAAAGTGAGCAACTATCGAGCTTGCAAGATTTTTTACCACAGCAATGTTGCAGCATTTCCTTTACTTACCAATATTTTTGACACTTTTCTTTCTTGTAATGCTCTATTGGCTTCTTCAATAAAACTTTGAGTTGAATTACAAACTTTTCTGTTATAACTTATAGCTTTAAAGTTGTTTAAATCTGTTTCTATGTTATTTGGTATCTTTGTTCTGTTTACTGGGTTTTTCTATCTTTTTAACAATCAGAATTGTGGCCACATACACCTAGTGTTTTCTTTCCTCTGAAGCCAACATATACTTTTTCTCGAGATAGTAGGAACTGCTGATGCTAGAGTCTGAGATATCAAGGTGTGGAGCTGGGTGAACACAGCAGGCCAGGCAGCATCAGAGGAGCAGGAAAGCTGACTTTTCGGGTCTGGACCGTTCTTCAGAAATATACTTTTTCTACTTCTTCGAGGTAAAATGAATATTTTCCCACATGTTCACCATTTGAAGAACCAAGCATCTGCTTCTACGCACATTTATTAATAAAGTTCTCTGGCTGTAGTCTTTGTCCTTTCATTTACTTTTAACATTTTTTTTTCTTGTTTTTGATTCATCTGCCAGGTTCTTTGAACAGGTTTCTGTACAGTTGCTTGTTTTCAGCTTAACTAAATTCTGAGGCCTTCTCAATTCTGTGACACAATCTAAATTTCTTTTCTGGCAATGTCACTTATGCCTGCAGCTATACTTCATGAAGCCTAATGTCAATGTTTGCTCATTTTGAAACTGAAAACTCTTTTACACTCTCTTTACTTTTTGGTCTTTGTGTCATTCTTTGTAGTTATTCCATGTTTGTTCAGGAATGTTTAACTTAGCATCCTGCAGTTTTCAGTTGCTCCTTACTTTGAGATGTATCTTCAAGATCAAGATTCTTGATTGGTAGGAAATCTGGGTTTACAGGGAAAATGTAGGAAAGTGGCTATGAGGAATGTCAGATTGGGCATGACTTTATTGAATGGTGGAACAGGCTCAAGACACTGAACAGCCTACTCCTGTTCCTATTGCTTATTGTCTTATGGTCTTACTGAGGTTGCTTTAATAACATCTCTATTTTCAATATGTACATGGCTCTTATCTCCTTTCCAAGCCAATACTCTTGCCCCAGTGCTTCTTAACGTCTTTTGGAAGGTGTTTTTGCTCCTGGAATGTTGAGGTTGCTTTTTTGCTGCTTTCAATACTACTACACTATCCCTCTCTGGCAGTAATTACATTTCAGTTGCTGATTAACTATCTATATCCTCCTAAACTGGTAATGCTCCTAAATTGGTTAACTTGCTAGCTTGAAAAGTGTTCTTATCTTATTGGTCTTCTTTTCCCCATGGTGAGGGTCAGATCAACAAATAGGTATTGTCCTGGTATATTGTATTATTTATCACCTCTACCAGTCTGTTATCTAGGAAGGCTTGCTTGACACAGTTCACTTTCTCCAGGGCTTAATGAGTGATTCATAATAGAGGATACATAACCGTGGAAGACAATCCAGAGAATCCAGCTGCTGTTCTTAGATAGCAAGGTTTATTGAATGACAACAATGAGTAAAACTATATTTGCTCAAACACAATTAATGGGACCTTACAAAGCTGGTACAGATACACCTGCTTCCTCTAAAAGCTACAGTATGACCACAAATTGTATATGAGCTCAGTAAAATGAGTGGAGTCAATGTAACATGAGCATTAACCCTTTCATTTCCTTTTATAACAAATGGCAGGATATAGGAATCCATTACTCCTTGTTAGGAATCAATGAAAACTGAACGAATGATGTAGTTTTACTTTTTGTATTTTTGTTCTGTTTTAGAGAAAAAAAGGCAGGGTAAAAGTAAAGACCACCTACCACGCACAATTCAAGATCTGTTTATCCTCTTGATGCCCAGAGGACAAAAGTCCTCCCCTCCTCCCAATGTTATGAGTTGAGTTAAAGCCCAGAGGTTTAGAAAGAATAGTAGGACCTTAGAAAATACAGAGCATCTGAAGAATATCAGGGTGCATATTTAAAGATCCTTGAAGGCAGCTTGAAGGTAGATAGGCAGTTACGGCCTTTAATAGTCAAGGCATTGAACACAAGAACAAGGAGGTTTTGATGGATATAATATTAGTTCATTCACAGCTGAAATACTATGTGCAGTTCTGCTCACCACTCTGTAGAAAGAATACGATTGCACAAGAGAGTGCAGAGGAGATTCATTAGGATGTTGCCTGGGCTGGAGTGATTCATCTACGAGTGAGACTAGATAAGCCAGATTCCTTTTCCTCAGAGCAGAGGGTGCTGAAAGGATGCCTGATTGAGGTGTACAAAGTTCTGAGGAGCATATACAGGGTAGAAAAGGAGAAAATTTTCCCCTTAGTAGAGGGTTCAATTACCAGCTGGCACAGTTTTTATGTAAGGGGCAGGAGATTTAGAAGGGAATTGAGGAAAAGGTGGTGGGTATCTGAAATTCACTGCCCTAAGGATGGTAGGTGCAGGAATCCTCAAGACATTTAAGTAGTATTAAGATGAGTACTTGAAATATCATTGCAAACAAGGCTGTGGGCCTTGTGCTGGAAAATGGAATTAGAATAGATAGATGATAGATGACTGGCCTGGGCATGATGGGGCAAAGAACACTTTTCCATGCTGCAACAATTCAATGCCTCTTATTTGGACCTGCAGCATATATGTTTCCACACAAATTCATCTCCAAAACCTACCTGAGGGATGAATTCAGGCCTCAGAATTGAAAATTGTAGTGAGCAACTTGATTGAAAAGTTAAAGGTGACCGTATCTGTAATTGCATACTGTAATAAAAACAATGAAAACAGATAATCCTTAATAATGACTGGAGCATGTTTAAGATTAATACAAGTACTTCCACTATACCACATGTTTCATTAACGCGAATTGGCTGCAACGCAATTGATGAATAGTGGACGCTGTTTGAATAATTCAAACTTTCTGCTGTACAGGTATAACGATTTTCTTTAGTGATGTCCCCACAACACGATTTTCTATAGCGTAAGGTTACACAAGAACACAACTTTTTGCGTTATAGGAGAAATACCTGTATAGAGAAGAGAGATGAGAATAAACAAAGAATAAAGTGAACAATTCAGACAAGGAATTAGTCTGACATGACATCAATGCTTTCTCTGCCAGTGCATTTATCAATGCCTATCATGGAACGTATTGATTTCTTTTTGTAATCCTGAAGTATGAGGTTAGATAATTTCCTCAACCAACAGTCCTCAGGGCAGCCCAGCAGTGTGGTAGATTGGTTTTCTGACGCTTGGCAAAACAGAATAATGGAACACTGATTCATATCATGATTCTGTACCACAATGTGAGACAGTGGTGTTAGACAATATCAGCAGAAAGAAAGAGGCAGCCAGGGGAAGCAGCACTTTTCATTAAAAGGAGTAAGAGAAGACTGCAAGGTGAGTCTTCCTCAGTCATTTTTGTACATAGTCACGTAGACAATTATAGAACAAGATTTGGGGCAAGTCTTCATTCTGGCTTCTAAACTACAGAACATTACATCATGTAACAACACCAAACAAGGGACCAGTTTGGTTAAAGAAACCTAATAATTCACCAGAAATCAAATACAGATAGGAAATCACCATAGAAAAGTGTGTTGAAGGGGAATTGCTATGGAAAAAAAAACGCTTTACCTGTACAGTAAAAAGCTGGTGTTATCCAAACAGCATCCACTATTCATCAATCACATTACAGCCAATTTGTATTAACAAAACATGCATTATTGTAGATATAGCTGTAATCTGGGGGTCTTTTATAAAATTCCTGAAATCATCCACTTTGAGATGCCCAGACAATTCAGTTAACTTCTAAAGCAAAATTCTTGGACTCTTGTGAGCAATATAATGGGAAATTTAATGATAAGTAATATATTGAGTAGGTGCATTAACTCTAGTAAACATTTAAGAGCTAGGAGAACAGGATCATTGAAGTGATAGGCAAACAAACAATCTGCTTGAGAAAGGGGAATCGATACTTTTGAAAAATAAAAGCTATGGATATTTGAGAACAGCAGAATAGTATTCAGATTCATTTTATTATTTGGCATCAAGTAGATTTTGTTTATCATCTCTGTCAGCATATTGAAAGCATATAAGAAAATATACAAATCACTGCAATCAAGGAAAGGATTGTAGCGATCCTCTGTGGGAAATTAAAGTGTCAACATTATATCGCTGCAAGAAACAATTGACGACATTTGCTGAGAAATAAGAGCATGCAGTGAAGCTGCAAGAAATGGGAACATGGTGCTTTTCCCTGCAGGTCCAGACAGCATAGTAACTCAGTGTGAGAAATGAGGGCATTATTACCACACATATCCAAAAAGAAAGCATTTGCAAGTGTGATGTTGATGAGGCATTGGAAGAAATTGAAACACTGAATCAAAATACTTGTAGCGTGAGTGTTCCAGGCATGGCAATGAATTGTTAAAAAGAAAAAAATCTCAAACTAGCTAAAGCAAGCTATGAGAATGGTTGTAAGTTACTGCGAAAAAAAAAGTGACAACATACCTGGAAAAAATCAAAGCATCAGGGCAAATTTGATAGAAGACATGTTAAGTTGAATTGTATCCAGACACTCAAACATTGATAATCTTTGCAAGACTGAGAACATGGACCATATTACTGAGAGACATTGCAATATTGCGATGAATGGCTACATAAGATGAGAGCATTGTACCAGGGCTCTGAGAAATTAGAGGTCTAAGTGAGGAAATAAATCCTCAAAGAGCATGGAGATTATGATGGTGTCTGCTCTGAGGATTGAGGCCATCTTGCCATTCATTTTGAGAAATGAGAATGATGGAATGAGTAACTGTGAGAAACAGTCATTTGCTGTGAGAGAATATGAATTTTTGAGGAAGCCACTGCCAGAGATGAAAGTTTGCAGTGAACCATTTAAAGAAATAAGCGTACTACAGTTTGCTGCCACAAATAATGGGAACATAACCTTAGGGAAGCAAAAGTTTCAGGACAAATTCCCAAAACAAATGAAAGCACTGTATTAATACATTTAAAGAAACAAGAGCATCGTGAAGAGTTATTGTGAGGATTGGGAGCATTGCGACAATCACTGTAAGGAATGAAATGTGGTGTCAAATTACTGTCAGAAAAGAGACCACTGCAGCAACTGCCTTGGAAAAATGAGAAGATAGCAATGGAAAGTGGGAGAGTTTTGGACAAAATCATCATTAAAAAAAAGTGTCCTTTCTGCTAATGAAAATATTGCAGCCGATTGTAGCAAACAAGAGGATCAAGGTAAATTGCCCAGAAATTTGAACATATTAGGAATAAATCCACAGGTGAAGTGAATAGATCAGAGCCTGCAACCAAAAAAAAATAGATAAATCACCAAAAATGGTGGTTTTCAACTTTTGTCTAGGATATTCACTGAACTTATGCTGGGTGATTGAGAATATCTTTGTGGAAGTGCTTGGCACATCCTCTTTATAGGTTACACATGCTGGACAAGTATCCATTTTGTACAGTTTACAATCAGAACAGTATGTTCAATGATAAGGTCAATAATGGATAGATTGATGATTAAGTGACCTGGATTTTGGTATTTGAAGGCAGGAGGGCACAGAATCCATGAAGTAGCCTTCCACTCTTCAACCTGTATGAAATGTTACTGGAAGCAGGGAAGATATTGGATTATCTGCCCTCCCTTTGGTGTCTTCAGACCCTTAAATGGCCAATTATCAAATTGCCTTTGCAGGTCAATCAGGGATGCTTGTCAGACTCTTGAACTTGGCTTACCACCTGTCTCATGCAACTGGGCTCCCTAGTGCAGTAGAATTGCCTGTAGCCCCAAAAGTGGCCACCACATCTGATTGACACTCCCGTGATGACCAAACTACCAGTCAATCTGATCGGATGGCATCTCTCTAAGGTGGCACTTGCTACTGATAAAACAGTGCAAGTCTCTAGTGTATTCTAAAGGTGTATTGCAGCTGGAGGTGATTGCTGGTTCAAACATGACAACAGGTTCATTTTACCAGTGTACACAGCAAAAGCAGTCTCTCAGAATGCTGTTGAAGTTTGCAGATGACATGTAAACTGTGAGGAGGATGGTGTGGAATTCCAAAAGGATGTTGACAACGTGGTGGAGTGGGCAGGTACATAGTAGATGAGATTCAAAGCAGAGAAGTTTGAGGTGGTGTGCTTTGTTGGAAGAACATTGAAAGACAATATAAAATAGGGGATACAATTCTAAAGTGGTTACAGGAGCAGAGGGAACTGGGTGCATATACTCAGATTATTGGGGGTGACAGGACAGACAGAGACTAGCTAATAAAGCATATAATGTTCTCAGCTTTATTAATAAGGACATAGAGTATAGGAGCAGGGAGGTGATGTTGAAATTCTACAAAATACATGTTAGGCCTCTACGGGGCTGGTGCATAAAGTAGTGGCTGCCGTATTATAGGGAAGATGTGAATACATTGGAGAGAGTGCAGGAGCGATTTACAAAAATGACTCCAGGAATGAGATTCATCAGTTATGAGGATAAATTGAAAAAGTTGGGACTGTTGTTCTTGAGAGAAGGCTGAGAGGAGATTTGATAGAGGTTTTTTTAAAACCATGAGCAGGCTGAATATAGTGAATGGGGAGAAACTATTCCCACTCATTAAGTAAAAACTAACGAGAAAGCACAGATTTAAAGTGATGTGTAAAAAGAAGCAATAGTGATATGAGAAAAATAATCTTTTACTCAGTGAATAGTTAGGGTTTAGACTGCATTCCCTGGAAGTGTTGTGAAAGTGCATTCAATTGAGGCATTCAGGAGTTGATTATTTGGATAGATATGGTGTGCAAGGATATTGGAAAAGGTGGGAAATTGGCACCAAATAACAGAAGTGGTGAAGGCATGATGGGCTGAATGGCCTCTTTACATTAAGTACAACTCCTAATTTTATATCATCTGCAAATATTTCAGTTATAATTCCAATTCTCAATAACAAAACTTTGATGTAAATTGTGAACAATCACTCAATGAAACAAGACTTCCCATGTGTTTACCAGTCTGAGAAGTGGCTCAGTTACATGTCCAGCTTGCTCTCCATTTGCTATCTATTCCTGGGCTCCACATGCTCTGGCGTTAGTTATGAGTCTATCTTGTCTTGAATTTTTGGAACTTAGCACTTATTTGAAGTCGATCATCAGGGTTAGAACGTTTTGAATCATTTGTAGAGATCAGGGAGTTATTTTCTTTTGTAAAAGTGGACTATGGTAAACCCGACAGGCATTAAGATCATAGGAAGTTGGAGTAAAAACAGGCCATTCAGCCCCCCCTAAGTTTTCTCTGCCACTCAATGAGATCATGTTTGATCTAATAATCGTCAACTCCACTTTCCTGTCTTTTTCCCCATAACCCTTGATCCCCTACTGATTAAAAATCTTTCTACCACAACCTTAAATAAAATGAATGAGCCGACATCTACAGCACTCTGTAGTGAAGAACTCCACTACCCTCAGAGTCTTCAAATGTAGCTTAATTCATGGATTGTTTAAAAAAAAACCCGAAAAAGTGAGACATCGATTCAGTTTCAATTGAAAGGAATTTTACCATCTGAGTACTTTTCTGCTGTTTAGCAAGTCCAGTAAGGGTATCTTGCAATTTTCATTCAATTGGACAATTGGGAAAATATACTGTTAATTCCCTGTTGTTATTATCAGTTGTATCACCAACTTTTCAGGGAAAAAAAAAAAAATCAAACAACAACTCTATACAGTTTAACACTATATAATTGACATAGAAATATAACAATAGAAATTTTGCACAAAGCAATTACAACAACAAGATGAGTTATTTTTCAAGTATGCACTGCTTCTTTCTCAAGCAGTGGAAGTCTATGAAACAAAATACAGAATTCAGAGATTGCTTGATATCTTTAAATAAAATAATTTAATTCTGGAAAACATTAAACATGTCCTATTGTTTTTAGCTGTAGTTTAAGATCAATATTATATACTTTGAACACACCAGACACTTATTCCCCAACATTCCCTTGTCAGAATTCTACAGGCACCATACCCTCCAGGACACCTTGGTCCATTCCTCCTCTACTCCCAACATCTCCACACACTACCACAGGACTTTTCCCTGTAATTACAAAAGATGCAACACTTACTGACTTACTTCCTCCATCCTCACTATCCAAGGCCCCATGCACAACTTTGAAGTCAAATAAAAATTACCTGCACTTCATTCAATCTGATCTGCTGTATTCAATCTCACAATGCGATCTCTTCTACACTGGGGAAACAAAGCACTGACTGGATAACCACTTTGCAGAATACCTCCACTTATTAATAAAAAATGATCTTGGGCTTCGAGTTAACTGCTACTTCAAAACATCACTGTTTTCCATCACAAGCATACTGCAGTGGTCCATTGAAACTCAAAATAATCTGGAGGGACAATGATTCATCTTCTGTCTGGGTGCCTTACAGCCTTTATGAGTCTCACATCGAGTTTAACCATTTCAGAGTGTGAACAGCCTGCTCCATCCTCATTACCTCTGGGTCGTGTTCGATATTGATTGCTCTCAGAACAGCCAGCCCATTTTCCAGAACTCATAATCCCTGTTATCACCTGTTCAGTTTCCTTTCTTCCCTTGCTTACTATGAACAATTCCTTTGTCTGCTTTCCTTGCACCATCGACACCTATCTATGACTCATTTCTACACACACACACGCGCACATCATAAATCCCATCATTTCACAGTTGTTTTCAGTTCTGACAAAGGGTCAGTGGACTGAAAATGTTAATGCTGTTTTTTTTTTCCCCACAGATGCTGCTAGACCTGTTGAGCTTCTCCAGCACTTGCTGTTTTTGTTTGATTCAGCTGTCCAGCATCCGCACTTCTTTGGTTTATTATATACTTGGGACCTTTTACCAAATCGGAACTCCTAATAGGGAGATTTATCTAGTTGAAGCAGGTATCAAAGTATTATGTGCACTTTCCACACAGTATTACAACCATTAAATTGTTGATACATCGTAACAGTTTACACCTATATTACTGCTGTGATATTAATATTGGAAAACTATTTCTATTGATCTAATCAGAGAGTGAAGAGCCTGCTTTTATCATGTCTCTTGAAAACTTTCCAATATTCATCACATATCTTGGATTGTTTTAGATCAAAGATTGTTGTTATGTACATAAACACACTAGCCAATGTGTATGAGGTGAAATCCCATTTGCAGGAGTGAGATGAATGGCCAATTAACCTGTTGTTTTACAAAGAAATCTTAGGCAGGACACTGGAAGAATGCTTGTCTGTTATTCAGGACATTAGGTTTTTTTTATGTTCACCCACACCACTTAAACAGACAGATTTGGTCTCACTCTATTATTGTATCCTTTGGATAAAATATACGTCAGTTTAGATGTCATGCTCATTTTTTTTTAAGTAGAACTTGAACCTTTTAATTAAAATGTGTGTATGATATGAATGTAGCAAATGAACAAATTGCAAAATTTAGCAGAGCCAACTCTCGACATTATGCGAGTAATTTTTGGCAAGGAATAAACTAAATTATTTACGAATGAGAATACCCTATCAAAAATAGGTAAAAGCAATTTGGTCAAACTGCTTACAAATCAGTTTAGTTGAGAATTCAAATCTTACATTTAATTCCACTTATTTTTGGTAGTGAACATAAATTTTGAAAAAAGTTTCTTCTGTTATAATCATCCAACTTCCAATACATTCTGTGAAATTTATAAAAAGAGAATGGATTTTGCAAAGCTTGAGAACTTCTACAAATTATCCACAAGGAGCCATTTAGTTTTACTGTGATAGGCAGTCATTCTTTCACATCCAATCTCCAATTCCTTCCTCATGGTCTTTATATTTTATCTCTATGAATATGTATCTCTTGTGCTGTCGTCCTTTATAAAACTTGCAAGTGTGTAATCTTACACATTAATATCAGAATCTGTTGAACTCTCCTACTCTACCACATCCTTAAAACTTTCAAACTCATTACTTCCTTCAGTTTTCTCTTCTCATCCAATTTACAGCCATACAAAAGTCATTTATGCAAGGCCCATGAAATTAGAAGCACACCATCACATGCTAGGCAAGGCTGAAGCATTTATAACCATTTTCAGCCAAAAGTACTGACTGGATGATCCACCTCAGCTTTTTCCAGAGACTGCTGGAGGTGCATAAGTGCCACATCATGACCATCTCCAACAAGCAAGAATATAGCCATCAAGCCTTGACATTTATTGGCATTACAATCACTGATTACCTCATTAGCAACATCCTGGGGTTTACCATTAACTTGAAACTGAACAGAACTCGCCTTTTAATTAATTATAGTGGCTACAAGAGCAGGTCAGAGACTAGGAATTCTGTCACGAGCAACTCAAATCATGACTCCCCAGCCTTTGTTCATTATTTACAAGATACAAGTCAGAAGTATGAATACTTCCCACTTGCCTGGATAAGTACAACTCCAAGAGCACACTGAATTCACAAGCATTCACTTCCTCCACCACCGAAATGCAGTAGCGGTAGTGTATACTATCTACAAGATGCGCTGCATAAATTCATGTCCTTAGGCAGCATCTTCCAAACCCACGATCATTACCATCCAGAGGAACAAAGGTCACAGATACAGACGAACATGACCAGCAAGTTCTTCTCCAAAATACTCACCGTCCTTACTTGGAAACATATTGCTGTTCTATCATTGGCACTGGTGCAAAATCCTCAAATTCTGTCCTTATTGGTAATGTGGTCTACCTGCAGCACATGGATTGCACCAGTTCAAGAAAGATGTTCAGTTCCAACTTCTCACTAGGTTTGAGCAAAAACTTCTGGCCTAACAGTGATTACGACATCACATGATTGAAGGAAATAAAAAAGTCTTCCTTGAAATTTACATCCACAGTTATTTAAAAAGTGACATAATATCTACCAAAAGCACTTTCATTATAAGGTGCAGCTTATCATCAACAGAACTTGAAAATAAAAATGCGAAACATTTGCTAAGATCCATCTTTAAATGATAAATGAAAGGTGATGTGCAAAATAGAGAACAAGAACAAATATCAAATAGCAAATGGGGCTCATTGAGTGAAATTTAAATGATTTAGATGTGATTGTTCATCATCCACTGTAAGGTCACCTTTGACATGAAGATCCAATTAAGAAGACCAATCAATCCCTGAGCTATGTCTTTAGAATATTTGGTTACATTTCAGAAAAGATAATCTTAACCAGTTAGGACTAAGTAACAAAGAAGCAGAGCATTTTAAGTATATTAGTTCTGATGCAGGTATATTTGATACAGGAGTGACAAGATTGATTCCAAAACAGAGGACCATGAAATTAAAACTTTGACTATTAGTAGACAAATGTTCAACACATTTGTATGAAATCCCTTTATACACTAATTTAGTGGAAACATCAACTTGATCATTTTAAATAGTTTAATACCTCTGTTAGAATAACGAAGGTATTTCATATGAACTTGTTATATGACCGTATGATAATATTCAAACTGTCTAATTTCAGGCTACAAGTTATATCAGGGGACTCATGGAACTCAAGTCATTAGTGATTCAGAAAAAAGATCAAAGGGGTTTATTATCCAGCTCATTAAAATGATAAGAAGAATGGATCGGGGTAGATTTAAGCAAATTACTTATCTTGAACTTTGATCATGAAGCTAGAGGACATGAGTTAAAATAATACAATTCATGCAAGGTGAGAGATGAAAATTAATTCTGTACATTAATGCCTATGAGAGACAGTCAAATGTTGTAGTCTATGTTAATTGATTTATTTTTGAAAACGTGATTAAAATCTTCTGAGGAATGGGACTGAAATTCATAAAAATAAGGATGGATATAAAGAAATAATTTAATAAAGATGAAAGTGGACAAATGTATAGGAGGTAAACTGCAATTGATCAGAGTATCACAGATTACGTTGTTGATTCCTCTTTTCATTTTAACCCTTACTTATTGTTCAGGAATCACTGATTAGTACACTGCTTACTAAATTTTATTTCTTCTACAGCAAATTCTAACCTCTAAGAACTGAAAATATTGAAAGACAAAACATTTGTATTGTGGAGGTCTATGTTACACACAGCCATGAAAGAATTGTAGCTGAAATATTACAACCCCCTATACTCTACATTAAGAAGATATATCAACTAGCTGGGATCATAGCTACTGTCTTTCTTAAGGATTAATGTGATATAAGTCAGTAATTCAACAGGCAAATGACAGAAAAGGGTGGAGAAAATTACTACTAATGGACAAGTGGTAAAGCCATCAAAAAGAGGAAGTGTTGAGAACCTTTCTTTCATACGTTCTAAGTAGACAGAACAAAAATATCACAAGAATTTTGAAGCTAGAAAGACTAACTAGATAATTGGTAAAGTTATTAATGGAGCAGTTTCTCTGTAACAGCAAGAGACCTTTTCATTTCACAAATGTTTTTTAAATGGAGTTCTAAACATGTTTGAGGCAAATGAAGAACGACTCTTGCCACCGGGAAAGCAGTGTGCAACCCTTCAGCTATTCTAAATGATAATCGACCCTGCAGGCTATACCTTTGAGCTGATATTTACAGCCAAAAATAGTCTGGTGGAATAAAATATTGCCTCTATTTGAAATATCTCTATCATATAAATGAAAACATTAACAATGTTAACTCATTGTTTCTGTAATAGAAAAAGATGAACAGAGCTCAATAGATTGTCTCATGAGACCATTTCAAATGAACAGAATCCCAGTGACAGAAATAATGCCCCTAGTAGTTGTTGGTAACTTCATCAAGATATTTCCCGGAGGGATCTTCTGATCTTCCACTGGTGAGTTGAAACCGCAGTGGTACATTGCTAAGTGGATGAACGTGGTAATGATTAGATGAAACATTTTCAAACATCATTTAGTCCATGCTGCTTTGCAACAAGGATCCCTGTTGTGCCCTGTGTGTTCAGTACCATGTCCTGCTGAGATCTGGGATGCTTACTCACACAGATACCTGTTCAATCATGTCCCTGCGCAATCTTTGCATTTAAATCTGATGAAAACCTGATAGCACTTTGTATTTAAATGCACTAAGTGTCTGAAGAACATGATGATTTTTAACCTCTTGCCATTCATGGTGGGCTTGAAGGTAAAATTTTTGCATAGTTGTACATACAACTATGAATACAAATTACAGAAGAGATTGAAAGTATTTACCTAACCACTGGAAGTTTGAAGGAGATTTCTGTTTGACCTCTAAGATTCGTTTCCAGAAAAAAAACAAGTTTGATTGTTTCCAACGAAGCATGAGTTTAGCAGAATACGTTATCTTGTTTGATAGAGACTGTAATACTGAAAATGCGAAGAAAAGTAATCACACCATAATTGTAATCCTCTCGCCTTCAGATATGAAGGAGAAAGAATTTTTTTGCTCCATAGAAAATCATTGGTGATGCTGCTTAACTGCTAAACGTGGTCAATAAGCCTCAGGTCGAAATTACCTTGAAGTAATTAGTGTGTCGTTTGCCCTGAACTTTTGGGGTTCATGCACCAAATGTCATTGAAGCGCAGAAGTGTGAAGATTTAATAATGTCGCTGCCCTGAAAATATTGCAATCCAGTTTAAGCACTTAATTACATTTCTTATCAACCTATGCCTCTCACCATGTTCCCACGCTTTGGCAATAAGTGTCTACATGTGCTGAGAAACATTCAGCATCTAGTAATAACCACTGCCCTGATTATTTAAGTGACTTGACAACTGTTTGAGTTATGCACTGGATTAGTGCAATATGCAGTTTTATCTGGGACTAAAAGGTCAAGAAGTGAAACAGAATATTTGTTGTAGTGTTAGGTTTGTTGCTTTAAATTACATTAAAGGCCCTAGTGAACACAGTCAAATAAAGACCATTAAAGGTATGTCTATTCTTTTTCAGCATTATTTAGGTTCGCAATTCAAACACAACTGGAGTATTAATATCACCCTTAATCCGGCGTTGAGAAAATAGCAATAGTTTTAGTTCAGAACAGGAATGAGGTAGATTGCATTACAGTCAGTAGCAAATATCAATAATCCTCGCGGCCTGAGACTCTGGAGCTTCGAGTTCCTGCACTTTCATGATGGAAGTCAGAAGATGGCCTCAGATGAGAGGCTAGATTTTTGAGTCATTTTGGGATCCATATTTGAGATGGGTGAGCATGCAAATTGGCACTGGGGGCACCTGTGTCAGTTTACTGCTATGAACCTTGCCCCGAGCCACTTTGAATGAAAGTCACTCATATTGACTGCCTACCACTTCCTGCTGGGCAGTTAATACGAACATATTATCGATAATGATTTATTAAGGTCCCATTCCTTCACTGACTGCAATTTCCAGTCAGCAATAAAGAATCTCAGGCTGGTGGTCTTAGGATGGGAGCGGGAGTGGGAAGATGGAAAATGGAAGGAACCCCTAACACTCTGACTCTGAATTCATAAAATTTACTGTGCCCACAGCTATGGCTCCTGGCCATCGAATGGAAAATTAGCACGTTGAGGATTGTGGCCAGGTACCAGCAGCTTTTTCGAGCTTGAATTATACCACCCCTTACATGTCCCTCTCAGTCTCCAGCCTCAGATCGGCAACTTCGTTAGACACCCAGCATCAGGTAATCACTGCCCCCTACCCCAATCCACCTGCCATCAAACTGCCACCCTGCTCTGAGCCATTCTTGATTGGACATAATTTTTAAAATATAAAGCTAAATATAGACCTGGAACTATTGCCTCCAATTCTGGATCCCAGTGCCAGACTGAATGTCTGGCCCTATGATTGGGATGGGAAGCAACAGAAGGCTTGAGGAACTAACAGGGAGCTGGTTTTGCAGAGACCTCACAGTGATCAAAGGAAGGTTCAGAGAGAAAGAAAATTATAAAACAAATATCGGTGATACTTGAAAATTGACATTCTGGCCATACTGGAGCTCTGTTGTGAGGTATACAAGATGAGCCTGCTCAATGTGTGTCTCATTCACAGGTACGATGGAGATTTTTCTTGCAGCAGCCTTGACCTAAGTGAGAACATGACAAGGCTGTGACTGCAGAACTATGGTATTAAAACCAGCAGCAGAGTGCAGGTCAACTGATGAAAAGAGAAAGTTAAAAATATTGCCAGCAGGAAAGCAATGGAGCAGATATACCACATTCAGGATTTTGAATCTG
This sequence comes from Ginglymostoma cirratum, assembly GCA_024137785.1. NCBI lineage: Eukaryota > Metazoa > Chordata > Chondrichthyes > Orectolobiformes > Ginglymostomatidae > Ginglymostoma > Ginglymostoma cirratum. The sequence goes on from JAHRHZ010000046.1 coordinate 30,736,046, forward strand.
CCTCGATTCCACCAGGTTGGCAGGTTTTAAGACGGCCCCTAGGCATTCATGCATTTAAACTGTGATGTTCCACAATGACTGCAGCAGCAAATTCTGTCCCATCTACAGATTTAAAAAGCTAACCTGTTAAAGGATAACTCAATGATCTAGTCTTTGCCCATATCTCCGATAGCTTCTCCTATTATCCCAGTTCTGGGCAACAAGAACAAAGCAAGCACAGAGACTGTTACATGGATACATAAATCGTACCTTATTGAAAAATTCTCCCTTGAAAATTTGAATATTTTCATAGTTGTTGATGCTGAAAAAGAATTGTAATGAGTCAATTAAGCTAATGTTTCTCTTAATCAAATAGTACAAATGAATAATTTAATGAAAACTTGCGACACAACATTTGCAATCAAAATTTCCTGGCACATTATCAGTAAAGATTTTGACTGAAGCCTAGATTCCACATCATTCTGTTCTCTTGATAACACTATTCCAATAAATGCATTCAGATCTCTATATACATTTTTTAAAAAATTACAGAGAACAAAACTACATATCAGCAGTCCAGGAGCAACCATTGCAAATATTTTACCAGCTGCTGATATTATCCACTACAAATGTAAATGCATCTGGCCATATAGACTTACATTTTTTAATTAACTAAATCAAACTGATTTCCTCCCACAACTGAAGTGTTGTCTACAAGTATCCTTTACTTCTTTTTTTGCTTTGTCCCTTTCTAATTAGTTTTCATTACGTGTGATTTTCTGCAGGGTCAGGAAATTGAAATGAACAGTAACAGAGTGATTCCTTGGAGATCTCAGCAGCCAGAGCCCTTGACAGAAGCAGAATCATGAATAATTGTCCCTCTCCTGGTGTGTTTTCATTACTTCTCCGCAGAAAATTTGGCTAAAATTCTTCAATGGAAATTGAACTATAAATATCAGGCTGGGGTTCAAAATCTTCTCCATGGCTTCAAAGTCTAATTCTCTAGTGCCATTCTCGGGATATCACTGTGGGAGCTCCTCAGAATAGTGTCCTAGTCCCCATTATCTTCAGCTGCCTTATCGATGACTTTCCCTGCAACACAAGGACAGTAACGTGTTCAGTGTTTTCTGTACATGAAGGGATTTTCTTACAATGAGAGGTTAAGCAGGTTCAGTACATCCGCAATGAAGTTTAAAAGAATGAGAGGAGATATCTATTTAAAATGCTAGATTCTTGAAGGGCTTGACGGGGTGGATGGAGAGACGTTGTTTTCCTCTTGTCGGAGAGGCTAGGACCGGAAGGCATAATTTCAGAGTGAGGGGACATCCATTTAAGACAGATGAGAAATTTCTTCTCTCGGAGGTCAGTGAATTTGTGGAATTCTAAATCACAGAGGGCTAGAGAGTGTGGGTCATTAAGTGTATTCAAGGCTTTGAAAGACAGAGTTTTAATCAGGAAAGGAACCAGGGGTTATGGGGAAAAGGTAGGAATGTCGATTTGAGGATTATCAGATCAACCATGATCTCATTAAACGGCAGAGTGATTTGATCGGCCAAATGGTCTACTTCTGTTCCAATGTCTAATGGTTTTATAGTTTTACAAACCTACATCTCTACTGATGAGAAGGACAAGAGCAGATCATGGGAACTGCATCACCTGTATGTACCCCTCCAGATCACACACAATTTTGACTTGGAACTAAATTGCTGTTCCTTCACTGTTGCTGAGTCAAAACCTGGAACTCACTCCGAAGAGGACTTAGAGTGTATCTTCTCCACATGGACTGCAATGGTTCAAGAAAATAGCTCAACACAGGACAATTAGGAAGGGAAAAAAAGTGCTGACTTTAACAGCTTTGGTCACAATCCAAGAGCTCCACAACTTCAAGTGAGATTTTGAGTCCTATTTCAAAGACATAGAGTCATCATCAACTGTTTTCCATTAACAAGTCTCCTAATAGCCCAAATGTGAACTGTCATTCTCCAAACATGAACATAAAGGAGACCATTTACAGAATACTCACCAAGTTGAACATTGTATCAAGACCAATCTGTATCCTCAAGTGGTATTACTCTGTTAAGCTAACACATAACAGCCAGTGACCATTTGACTACACAACAACATTAGTCAATGCATTTACAAAACAGGGAAAAATGTAAAAGGCAGAAGAATAAATTTATTCTCTACTTATATACTTCAGTTTGAAAGTTGTTGTAATTGTCATCTGTAGTGATTGGAGCCAGGTGGATCGTATTGACTATAAGATACTTGATGGGGATTGTTAACCTGGGCCAATCAGCGAGGCCTGGCTGACATATATAAACAGGAGATTTAGCATTTCCTCACTTCAGGGATTGACTCTGAGTTTGTTGGTCACAATGAGCACATGTTAATAGACAGTGACTTGGTGATAGGCTATTGGCCTCTGTGCAGTATTTTATCATCAAAATGAGATTGGTAATATGTTCCATTACTGTTCTGCAGAAAGTGAAGCTATTTAACAAGTGTAATTCCTCAATTTCTGTTTTGATAGTTTTTAAGTATGAACTAAGCTGACTGACAAGAAAAAAATGTCCTTTTCACCCAGACAGCCCCCTGACAGGAAAGATTTTAATTTATAATAGATAGTGTTTGTAAGTGATTGTCACTGAAATTCAACTTGCTTCCTCACTTTTAAAGCTAGTCATTTTTATTTAGTGGCAAACTAGGCAGCATTGTAAGTCGTCAAATGCTCTTCAAATATATTAACCACTTTGTCAAAAACAATGTAATCGCTCCCTGTCACAAGCCAGTGCTAAATGTCGGGATGAAAGTTTTCAGGGTCAAAAGCTTTAGATCAAACCAAAATCACTGTTGAGATGCATAATGATCAGACAAGTAATTTTTTATTCAGTGAAGGATTCTTTTAAAGTTGAATTTATAACAAGTAAGAGCAGAATTAAAACCTGATGTGAGGGCAGCTCACTGGAGATACAGGACACTCTGCATACACATAACCCATTCCAAAAGCCAGTTATTAAAATAAGAAACTAGAAACCAATCTTTCACTTAATTTTTTTTACAGTATTTGTCTCCTCCTCAAAGAACAGTGTTCTAGAAGTCTCCCATATTCCTCTTTGTTGAGAAGCTTCTCTTCATATGTTCTGAAGTTACTTGAGCAATTAATTTCTTCTATCTGTATATCTTTCACTTAGACATCAAATGCACAAAGCAGAAATATTAAACATACTTCTACAGTGCAGGTACTTTGGAAGTGATTGTGATCAACAATTTGTGAGTAACCTAAAATATGTCCTATCAGCAGCTTAACAACTCAACCATCTCATTAATACCTTCCTTCAAGGTTTCCCATCTAATCGGTAATAACAGGCATGATACAGAATCACATGACATTATTAAAATTCAGCATTGAACTGGACAGTGCAAACATGCAAGTTGAAGGCATTGAGTTGGCTATACTTTGGAAAGGGACTCTCAAAAATGCTACTGGTGGCTGTGAGGGTCAAACTATAGATTTTTTTTTTCCCAAGCAATGTGTGGTAAAGTCTGATATTGAGTCAGAGAAGGTCTGGTTGGATGATACTGAGGTGGTCGGCAGCAAATGTGCGATACTACTTTCTCGCATTCAATGCCAAAAGTGGTTTCATAAGCAGGAGACGATAGTGAATACCTTGGACATTCACCATATCCTGATGTGCGTATCATCACAATCGTCTCTGTCAACTACTTTAAACCTATTTCAACATGCCACTCCTGCCACCAACTTACTTTGCAGTTACACCCATCCTTATCATTATATCAACCTCACCACATGTCTTTTTATGGATGTAGCATCAAGTTTTTTTCAGATTTGGCTTTCTGCACTATTGCGCCCTTCCCATGTAGTTGCACATGCCGAATGTACTCTATTGTTCAGATGAGTACATGCTGTTACTGGGAATCAAAGGCTCATTCAGTCCTTCAGAAAATAGAGAGCTGGGCAGGAAAAGCAAACTGGAGTGTACATTTCACATGTCACGCAGCTTACAACCACAGACAAAGGCAGCTTTGGAGATCAGTGAAGTTACAGCTTTATTGAAACATGGAAGATAGGAGCACGATGAGGCCATTCAGCCCTTCAAGTCTGCTCCACTATTCATCACGATCATGGCTGATCGATGATTTCAATAGCCTAATCCAGCTTTCTCCCCATAACCTTCAATCCCATTTGTTCCAAGTGCTATATCTAGCTGCCTCTTGAGTACAATGTTTTGCCATCAACTGTTTCCTTTGATAATGAATTCCACAGGCTTGGGTGAAGAAATCTTTGGGTGAAGAAATGTCTCCTCATCTCCGTCCTAAATGGTCTGCCCTGAATCCTCAGACTGTGACCCCTGGCTCTGGACACACCTACCATTGGGAACATCCTCCCTGCATCTACCCTGCCTAGTCCTGTTAGAGTTTTATATGTCTCTATGAGATCCCCCCTCATTTGTCTGAACTCCAGCAAAAACAATCCTGACCGAGTCAAGAACAAAAACAGAAGTTGCTGGAAAAGCTCAGCAGGTCTGGCAGCATCAGTGAAGAAAAAAATCAGAGTTAATGTTTCGGGTCCAGTGACTCTTCCTCAGAACTAGAGAACTGGCCAGGAAAAGAGAACTGGAGTGTACATTCCACATATCATGCAGCTGACAACCACAAAGGCAGCTCCTCCTGACTTAGTCAATCTCTCCTCATACGTCAGTCCCACCATTCAGCCTGATAAATCTTCACTGCACTCCATCAAGAGCAAGAGCATTCTTCCTCAGAAAAGGAGACCAAAATTGCACACAATATTCTAGGTGTGGCCTCACCAAGGCCCTGTATAACTGTAACAACACATCCCTGCTCCTGTACTGGAAACCTCTCGCAATGAAGGTCAACATATCTTCTGTCTTCTTTACTGCCTGCTACACCTACATGCTTACCTTCAGTGACTGGTACACAAGGCCCAGGTCCTGCTGCACACCCCCCTCTCCCAATTTACAGCCATTCAGGTAGTAATCTACCTTCTTGTTTTTGCTTCCAAAGTGAATAACCTCACATTTATCAAAATTATATTGCATCTGCCATTGATTTGCTCACTAACCCAACCTGTCTAGATCGTGCTGAAGGATCTCTGCATCCTCGTCACAGTCCACCCTGCCATCCAACTTTGTATCATCTGGAAACTTTGAGATGTTACATTCTGTTCCTTCATCCAAATCATTAATATATATTGTGAATAGCTGGGGTCCCAGCACTGTTTCCTGTGGCACCCCACTAGATACTGCCTGCCAATTTGAAAAGGACCTATTAATTCCTACTCCTTGTTTCCTCTCTGCCAATCAGTTTTCTATCCATCTCAATACAATTCCCCAATCCCATGCACTTTAATCTTGCACAACAATCTGTTTTGCGGGACTTTGTCACGCACTTTCTGAAAGTCCAAATATACCACATTGACTGGCTCCCCCTTGTCAACTGTACCAGTTACATCTTCATAGAATTCTATCAGACTTGTCAAGCATGATTTCCCCTTCATAAATCCATGCCGACACTGTCTGATCCTGCACTGCTTTCTAAATGCTTCGCTCTGAACTCCTTGATAATGGATTTGAGTACTGTCCACCCAACCAAATTAGATTTACTGGTCTATAGTTTGCTGTTTTCTCTCTACCTCCCTTTTTGAATATTGGAGTGACATTACCGACACTCCAATCTTCAGGGACTGTTCCAGAGCCTATAGAATCCTGGAAGATGACTACCAATGTATCCATTATTTCTAGAGCCACTTCCTTAAGTACTCTGAGATGTAGATCATCAGGCCCTGGGGATTTATTTGTTTTCAATCCCATCAAATTTCCTAGCATAATTTCTCTATTAATATTGAGCTCCCTCAATTCTTCTCTCTTTCTAAATCTTGCATTGTCCAACATTTCTGGTATCTGATTTGTGTCCTTTTTTGTGAAGACAGAACCAAAATATGTATTCAGTTGCTCAGCCATAACATTGTCCCTTAATGTACTTTCCCCCAATTCTGACAATAGGGGACCTACATTTGTCTTCACCAATCTCTTTCTCTTCATGTACCTACAGAAACTCTTAGTATCATTCTCTATGTTCCCTGTAAGTTAACTTTTGTACTGTATTTTCCCCTTCTTAATCAATTCTTTTGTCCTTCTTTGTTGGATTCCAAACTGCTCCTAATCCTGAGACATATTATTTTTCTTGGTCAATCTGTATGCTTCTTCCTTGGATCAGATGCTATCTCTAATTTCCTTTGCAAGTCATGGATTATCCCTGTTACCCGGTTTGCTTTTGTGCTAGAAAGGAATAAACAGCCATTGTAATTCCCATTAGGCTGTTAGAGGCAGGCTGGTAGAAATCCTCAAACTATCAGGTTTTCAAATAAATAAAAGCTATTTACATGCCATATGCCCTTCAGCCATGTAGACTTGGTTTCAATTTCGGTTGAAGATGATAATCTTTTGTGAAAACTTGCAACATATGTACCTTGTCACAGCTAATTCATATCTATTATTTCCTAAGGGTCTTTCATGCATGTTGAAGGAGTCAGTGGACATAACGGATAACAATGAATCTTCAGAAGCTCTGAGTCCTTCTGAAGAAACATTGCCACAGAATTTATGAGGGCCGCGTATTGACTCAATACAGGCACTTCAGTTAAGTGAGTTACTGAATTTTCACTTGGTGTGTCAAATTTTGCAAGTGATCAAGAGCAGGTGCTGAGGATAGGGATGGCAGTGGAGAGTCCATGTTAGGGGTTGTAGTGCTTACCAAGCACTGGTCAGCTAGTCACAGATGCTGTTTACCATGTTGGCCAGTGGTGTGAAGGAGACATGTTCAGCACCAACAAACAGCATGCAATGAACTACAGCCCTTCAATATGATCTCACACAATTGCAGTGATACTGGAGGAATCCATCTCACGGATGAGTAGGTTGATACTCATGGAAGAGAAAGTGCTTCAACCAAATGAGTGTTTGCCAGACTGCCTTTCCTGATTGTTAAAATGCCTGCTACCTTAAGCAGAGAAATCGTTTTCCTCAACAATCTGCACCAAATTGCTGTCCAGCCCAATCATAGCAGTGAATTGTGGTTGGGCCTTGAGAGGAATAATGGCAAAAAAGAACACAGGAGAGGGCACTCCATTCCAATTGCTTCCACTTCTCACCTATAGTTCAACTTTCATTCAATAACACCCATGCTACGGCATCTCAATGTATGTGCCTGCCCAACACTGATGGAGGTGGAGCCCTTCTTTTTTGGGACCTATTCAACTTGAAAACCCAGAGATCGTAAGCTTAGGACATCTGACCAGTCAGAACAGGAATATGAGCAATCAGGCTCTCCGTGTCCTGTTGCCATAGTTTGTGCTACATTGAAAGGGATATGAACAAGGTTGCTCATGGATGCCTGAGTTCAAATTTGCTTTAATAACTTTCTGCTCTATTTACACTACATATCACCTTCTCCCCCTCTCTCTCAATTTATTTCAGAGCCCCCTTCCCCTCCCCCATTTCTGAAGAAGGGCCCAGACCCAAAATGTCAGCTTTCCTGCTCCTCTGATGCTGTCTGGCCTGCTGTGTTTATCCAGCTCTACACCTTGTTATTCCCATAAATGCTATTGCTTTTCACTACTGTCCTGTTTTGTTCTTCTTTGGTGTTGGGCGGTAAGTTGCTTTCTAGATTGTTTGCTGCTGAATATGAGGACATGAATTGATTGAGGTCAACAGGAGATTGCAGGAATGCTTTATGAGATTTGAGTAAAAGCAACAAGACCAGTGTTTGCATTTCTTTGTGGCATGGAGGCAAGTGAAATCCAAGCGAAACTTATGTTGTAAGGTCAACCTTGGCATCCCAGGCAGCAACATGAGCAGCTGGGGGCAATGCGCTTCCCACATATCTCCTCATCCTCCTTCTCCGTCTTGCCTTCAAGTCCATCCAAGGAAAAGCTGACCTCTTTGGTCTTCTTCCCTTCTGTTTGTTCAAGCTACAGCAATTTTAAAAAGGTCACTCTGAGCTGCAGGCAAGGTCAACATTTATTGCCCATTCTTTATTGCCCATGAAGAGGTTGAGTGAATGATTGTTCTGCTTGTGAAGTAGATTAGTTTACATTACCTTTAGGGAGGGACGTCCAGTGTTTTGACACGGAAACAATTAAGGAAATCTGTATCTTACCAAGTCGAAGGGGGATCTTGCAAGTGGTGGTGTCCCCAGCCATTAGTTGTCCTTGTCTTTCTAGATGAGAGACATTGTGTTGTGTGTCATGGCCAGTACATCAGGATATGTCAGCATACCTTCAAGAGACATGGCCATGCCAGCATTCCTGTATCATATCCTGTGACCTGATTGTATAAAGATTGTATTCTCTGCTTTAATTTGGACGATTTAAAGTACGACATACGGATGGAAACATCCTACTCTTTGTCATCAGAGAGTCTAATACTATCCAATTAGTATTAGATGCCACTGTTACTACTATGTGACATTGGTGGAGGGAGTAACCATTATGAGTGGGTTTCCAAACAATGGAGATGCTTCATTCTGGATGGTGTCAAACTTGACGCGTGTTGTTGAACCACACTCATTCAGGCAAATTTCCTCACGGTCCTGATTTGGACCTTTGAGGTGGTGAACAGCTTTGGGTGCCAGAAAGTGAGTTAGTCCTAGTCCTAGTCCTTGGTCCTGTGTTCTTATCAGCGTTCCTGCTAATTTTGTTTCATCTGCCTGGACCTCTGAGGTCTGAGCGCAGCAGTGACTTGTGGAATGGAAGCCACGTTGTGTCACAATGTGTCACTTTGATCGCTGCATGTGCGGCTGCATACTGTGTAGGTGTTGGCTCCTATGTGTACTTCTTACAGAATCTTCAGTCTCTGACCCGCTCTTGCAGTCACTGAATTTTCTGTGGCTGGATCAATTAAATTTCTGCTTCATAGTCAAGTCCCCAGGTTGCTGAGAATGGTGGATCCAATGCTGTTGAATGTCCAGGGGAAATGGATAGATTCTGTCTTGCTCGAGGTGGTCAGAAATCACACGGCACCAGATTATATTTCCAGAGATAGCAGGAACTGCAGATGCTGGAGAATATGAGGGAACAAGATGTAGAGCTGGATGAACCAGCAGGCCAAGCAGCATCAGAGGAGCAGGAAAGCTGACGTTTTGGGCCTAGACCCTTCTTCAGAAGGTATGACGGGTCTTCATTTTCTGAAGAAGAGTCTACGCCCGAAACGTCAGCTTTCGTGATCCTCTGATGCTGCTTGGCCTGCTGCTTTCATCCAGCTCTACACCTTGTTATACTCAATTATAGCCCAACGGGTTTATTTGAAAACCCAAGCTTTCGGAGTATTACTCCTTCTTCAGGTGTTAGTGAAAGAGTTAGTAACCAACTCAGAATTGATAAATAAAGATCAAAGGGTCACACTCCTGATGAGGATGTTCTAAACAAACATTAAATCTTTATCAGTTAGAACGTTTCAATTTGATTACTATGTATGTGTAAATCCTAAAATTCCTTTGAAGCCTTTGTCCTAAGAGAACTAAAGAAGAGGCGACATTTTAGGTCAGACAATGTATGTTAGATGTGAGACCTTGTTTGGAACTTGTTTATGTTTTCATTTGGAGTCAGGCTGGTTTTACTTCAAAAGGAGGAATTTAAAAAATGCCACATTGACTGATTATCTATAAATTATGTGCTTTTTGAACAAAATAGAACGCATCTACAAATGCAAATTCATCCCATAGATTCGTGTGTGTGTGTGTGTGTGTGTGTGTGTCTGTGTCTGTGTGTGCGTGTGAATGTGCTTCAGCGACAGTGTGTGTATGAGAGAGGATCTGTGTGAGAGCGTGTGTGAGAGACTGCGCATGTTTGAGCGAGGATCTGTATGAGAGTGTGTGTGAGGGACAGTATGTGCATAAAAGAGGATGTGTGTGAGAGTGTGTGTGAGAGACAGTATGTGCGTAAGAGAGGATGTGTGTGAGAGTGTGTGTGAGGGACAGTATGTGCATGAGAGAGGATCTGTGTGAGAGTGTGTGAGAGAGAGAGTGTGTGTGCGAGAGAAGATCTGTGTGAGAGACAGCATGTGTGTGAGTGACAGTTTGTGTGTGAGAGACGATATGTGTGAGAGTGTGTGTGAGGGAACTTGTGTGTGTGAAAGTGGATCTGTGTGAGAGTGTGCTTGAGAGACAGTGTGTGTATGAGACAGAATCTGTTTGAGAGTGTGTGTGAGAGACAGTGTGTGTGTGAGAGAGGATCTGTCAGTGTGTGTGAGTGACAGTGTGTGTATGAGAGAGGATCTGTGTGAGAGTGTTTGTGAGAGACTGCACAGGTTTGAGCGAGGATCAGTGTGAGAGTGTGTGTGAGAGACAGTGTGTGTGTGAGAGAAGATCTGTGTGA
>JAHRHZ010000046.1:30746451-30774840 GCA_024137785.1 Ginglymostoma cirratum
TGTGAGAGTGTGTGTGAGAGACAGTGTGTGCATGAGAGAGGATCTGTGAGAGTGTGTGTGAGAGACAGTGTGTGAGAGAGAGGATCTGTATGAGAGTGTGTCTGAGAGACAGTGTGTGTATTATAGATGATCTGTGCGAGAGTGTGGGAGAGACAGTGTGTGTGTGAGAGAGGATATGTGTGAGAGTGTGTGTGAGAGGCGGTGTGTGTAATGAAGAGGTGACATTTTAGGTCAGACAATTGATGCCGGGAATGCGGCCTTGTTTAGAATCTGTTTATGTTTTGGTTTGAAGTCAGGCTTTTTATAAATTGTGTGCTTATTGATCAAAATAGAATGTATCTGCAAGTACAAATTCATCCCATAGATATACGCGCATGTGTGTGTGTGTGTGTGTGTGTGTGTGTGAAGGGGGGAGAGAGTGTGTGTGAGGGAGAGAGGGACCATGTGAGAGTGTGTGCATGTGTGTGTGTGTGTGTCTGTGTGTGTGTACAGAGTGAGAAAGTGAAAGATTGTGTGTGGTTGAGAGACAGTGTTAGTATGAGAGGATCTGTGTGAGAGTCTGTCTGTGTGCATGTGAGACAGTGTGTGTATGAGAGAGGATTTGCGTGAGAGCGTGTGTGTGTAAGTGTGTGCATATGTGTGTGTGTTTGTGTAAGTGACTGTATGTGAATGTATGCGTGTGTGTTTCTGTAAGTGACTCTCTGTGTACGTATGCACCATTGATCCTCTCTGTACGTTACAGCTCCTTGTGTGGCACTTCCCTGGCACCATCGCTGCTGGGCACCTCTCTGATATCTACCCCTTTATGTGCAGCAAGTGTCAAATATTAAGGAGGTTGAATGATGAGGGACAAAGTTGTCACCATGACTTTATGTCATGTGTACATATTTTTTCCCCTGCTTATGGATGGGATAGTAAGCATTCAGCACAGACCTCCCTTCACCGAGCATCATGTATAGCCATGAACTGCTGCGGGATGGTGTGAAATGTGTTTAATGCCTAGTCAGAGAGACTCGCACACAGATGAAAGAAAGTTAACATTATGAATATTTTATGGAGAAAGTACTATTTACAAAAAAGCCTTCTACACCCAGACCAACAAAGTGCCCTTAATAGATTCTCCTCTTTCTCTCTCTCCCACATCATCTCAATGCAGTCCCTAGTTCTGCAGCTATAGCCTGCTTTCTTCTGAAGTCTATTGACCCTGGAAGGTTAGTGGTCTGACCCCTGGAACGCAGCAATCTAGATGAGCCAACCATCCCAGGGGAATTCTTACTGAAGGCATGTCGACCCTTCTCAGCTTGAAGATCCCTGGGTCAGAGAGTGGTAGGCAGGGTGAAGACAAGCGCCTGGATAACTGTGCAATATCCTGAGTGCAAACTGCCATGGGGGCCTGAGGGCCAGGGTTTCACCTCTGGCTGGGTGCCTCCTGGCACTGCATTTGGTTTCCTTGTATATCAGAGCACCCGGACTGTGATCAAGGCCTCCTGCCCATCCTGCCCCATGCCTTTGGTCCTGAGGAGTGTAAGTGTTCTCATATCTTCAGCAGACTCTGAGGGTGCTGGAGTTAGCTCTCCATTGCAGACACCAAGCTGTCCGTGAAGGCAGAAAGATTGTTGTATGACTCGCTGCACTGCTGACATTTCTGGGCCATAAGGGCCATTGCATTCAGATGCCTATCTACCATCCTTTGCTGCTTTTCCCTATCCTGTCTACAAAGTCTCTGATTACCAACACTACAGGACCATCTCCGGCCCAGGAATGTGCAGCTCCAGCTCTCCGAGTGCCGGTCTCCTTGGCTGTTTCTTCATTGGCCAGCTGCAGAGCACTTGCTGTGAGACGTTCATCTGATCACACTTTCTTTATCTGCAGTTCCTGCTGAGATGTCTGTGCCTGGAGTGGGGTTCAGGAGGCAGACTTGCCAATAATAGTTCTAAGGTCTCGACACTTTTGGAAGATATCCAGGCAAAAGACAGAGAAGGTTTTGCAGACAGTGCTTAGAAGTGGTGTGCAATGACTAAGAGTGATAACGTGTTTAATGAGATAGTGGCAGAGACATGCAGGGTGGTGCTTAATTAATTGGTGGGACATGTGCATCTCTGGATCTGTGCTGGAGTAGTCCTGGTTTTCACCTGCCAGGGCCACCTTAAGGGTTGAGGACACTCCATCCGCATGGGTGCTCTTTACCCTGTTATGTGTTGTCTTCTCTTGTAATGAGAAAAAGGGGGAATGAGTGAGATTACAGCAGGTGGAATGGGTGTTATTCCTAGTGTATATGGAAAACAGGAGGTGACATGTTCTGAAAAACTGAAGAGGTAACATTGACAGCATGCAGAGTTAGTGCTGTGAGCGGTGAGGGGGAAGACCTGGTGAGGGAATGTGCTGCAGGTAACAGTGAGAGTGGTGAGGCATGAGGCTTAGTCAGAGGTGAATGTAATGGCACTGATAAATTGAGTGTGAGGTGGCAGAGGGAAGAGCATGACAATTACCCTGATGCAGCATTGTTAGCTTTTCCTTCGCACCATGGAAATGACACTAACCCAGGTGGTGACTTTAGACCAGGCTGGAAGTGTCTGGTGGCACAGCCTCCTCTTCCAGTCCTTTGGGAAGAGGACACTTCATTATTGTGCCCACTGACCTCCAGGTCCCTATGAGAGAAACCCAATGCCACCTTCCCCTTCACTGCCATGTTCTGATTCTATCCTTCAACAAGCAGGGCAGCTTCAGAGTGCCCGTGCCCGTCAGGGTGAATGGTGGCTTTTTTTTTAACCAATGGTGTGTCTGCAAGGGATGCCAGTCTTTGAGTAGATATTTGCTGTGTGTTCAGTTCTTCTGGGAATGGCCCATGGTAAGTGGGGCTGGAATCTGAAATGAGAGATGCCATAGAAACAGGGTAGGTAATTAGTGAGATGAGTTTGGTCAAATCCAGTGAGAAAATTGGCTAGGCCTCACAGTGAGAAACTCTTCAAAAACACTCAACACAACTTGGAGTTGATGAAAAAAAAAATTCCATCCCATAGATTGGAAACGCTAATGCGTTTGAGCCCTCCAAAATGATCAAATTTGATGAAATACTGAAAGAAAACCTTGCTATTGGCCTTTCAAATGTTACTTTTTTTTGGCACCTACAGACTTCCATTGTTCCACTTTAACATCATTTCATTCACCTGGCAGTCTCATAATTGGCAATTGGTGGGAATGCAATTTTCATCTTTCATTTTATTCATGGAGCGCTTATTTGTAACTGCAGTTTTCTGGTATGCAGCCTTTCACTTATCTAACCTACATGAGTCTACTCCTGGCTGGATTATTTATTGTGCAGTCCTTTATTGAAGTATTATGAATTGTGATAGTCCATTTTATCATGAAGGTAACTCAGCATTGATCTGCAGAAAAAGAAACTAATATAGTTTAAAGCCTTAAACTGCATAGAATCAGGAGGAAGCACGAAACAAAATAGAAATAGAGCGTTTCTAAGATAGAGCTATCATTAAGCTAATATCTGTCTAACATTGCAAATCTCTGATTTAGCCAAATGTACCCATTAAATTGGAAAGATTTTCATTTTTGGCTCCTAATAATTAAGCTGACAATTTGATGGTCTCTGTGCCAAATACATGGGGCTAGGTTCACACAAAACTATCAATAAGTTAAAACTTTTAACAATGCATTTTGAATGATGTTATTTTAAGGGTTTACTTTGTGATCAGAGATACTGTTGTCATGAGAGTTCCCCTGCAATGTCATCAGATGTCTTAGGAATCATAGTAAATGACTGTATTGCTACGGACACCTTCTATGTTGTGGAACATGGAACAACATGGAGTCCCATCAGGTCCCTGATGATCTTTCAAATGTAAAATTAACAAAACAGGTCCTGTCATTTAAAATTTTGAGATAGCAGGAACTGCAGATGCTGGAAAATCTGTTTGACGTTTCGGGCCCAGACCCTTCTTCAGAAATGGGGGAGGGGAAGGGTGTTCTGAAATAAATAGGGAGAGAGGGGGAGGCGGATAGAAGATGAATAGAGGAGAAGATAGGTGGAGAGGATACAGACAGGTCAAAGAGGCGGGGATGGAGCCAGTAAAGGTGAGTGTAGGTGGGGAGGTAGGGAGGAGATAGGTTAGTCCAGGGAGGACGGACAAGTCAAGGGGATGGGATGAGGTTAGTGATACAGGTATGAGTCAACGTGTGCATCAATAATGCATCAGAATGAAAAGTTTAGTTGCTATGATCCACAAAAATTATAGATCAAATTGTGAATGTTTACCTTCATCATGTTGCTGATTGCTTTTGTATGGTTAAATATTTATTTCACCATCAAGTTTTCTGACATTTCCTGAAGCTACTGGCACACTAGATTACTGTATCACCAGTAGTGTTCAATTCATATTGCCTCACTCGGTTTTGTTGTATTTTTGGGGTCTACCTCCTTCTGCTCTAACAAAAACAAAACACTGTGGGTGCCAGAAAACTGAAATAGACACAGAAAATACTGGAGAAACAGTCGTGGTCTGGCATCATCTGTGGAAAGAAAACAGTTAACATTTCAAGTCCAGAATGATTCTTCTTTGGAACACATTCATCAACATAGTCTGACCCATTGTTTCAAAGTGATAATTGGATAGATTTTTCCCCATTAGACTTTAGAAGAATGAGATGTAATTGTATTGAGAAATATAAGATCTTCTAAGGTTTTAATTGGAGCAGAAAGAATATTTCTGCTCCCATCCAGTTCACTCTATCTAGTTAGATGACCTTTACATAATTGTTGCATCATTGTATATCATCACTTTACATATTAACCCCTTTCCTATTGACACTGCAGTGCTCGGTAATCATAGGGAATATAGCTGTAAGTCTTTCTCGTTAGACTGTTCTTCTTTTATCGCGAATCCATACCTACATACTTCCAGAATTAGATGGATAACTACAAGAATAGGAACCATAGTTGATTTTTCCCTTTTTGACCCAGGAGTCAATCAAACATGTTGTCCCTACTGCTGTGATTACATTGCAAACATGATGTCCTCTTGTTCTGTCCAGCTTGTTCAGCTATAACCATGGAGACTTCCTGAAACCACGAGAGGAATCATTGATCATCAATTTTAAGAAGTGTTAAATTATTAATGCAGAAGACCAATTGTACATTCAGAGAAAATCTAAAAATATTTCAAATATCCAAAATGTATAGTGTATTCTCTGTGTAGGGATTGAATGAAGAGGGTTTACGACAACCAAGAATTTTTTTCTGGGAATAGGAACTATTGCAGTTTCTACCTCAGTTCTTTTTAAATTGGAATTATTTAGTTCTCTTTTCATTTTCTCCCTGTCACTACTCTGTAACTAAGCAGCTGTGAGAATGCAGAAATTGTACATTTTAGCTGTCTCTTTCATTTTCTGCCTTTGCTCTCATAGCAATACAAGTGAGATCACAGATCTCTCTTTCAGAATTCTAAGTATTATCTTGCGCCCTTATGGTTCATACAGCAGTTGTTCTCAAAACCATAATTCTTGATTTTGTTTTGGTCAAATATTAAAGAAATTTTTTTTTCTATCTGGTATCTCTGCTCTCGCAGAACAATGAATGGCTTGAGTGTATAACCCAATCTTAATCTATTCAACTGTTCAATTATCACTTTGAAACAGTTTTCAGACCATATTTTCAAAATGGTGTTAGGATTCTGTCACTGTGGCAAATTTCAACTCCCTGACACCCACCTGAACTCCTGTGACACAATCTTCAGGTGGAAATGAGCTGATTGGGCAGCTGCTGAACTTGATGACCAATCAGAGATGCTAAGAAGTTCCAGGGGGCAGGAACTGCCTGATGGGTGCCAGCAGAACAGGCAGCAGCAGCCATGTTGAGGGTTGCCACTGCCTTGGTGAAAACTCAGAGGATAAAGATGACAAAAAATAGTCAACCCCTCAAATTTCATCAAACACACAAATGGAAATAAATTTAATCTTTCCCTGTCATCACCTTAACAGGTATGCATTAACATATACCAAATCCCAAACCAATCCCCATGTGGAAAAGTTTGAAAATCCCATTCTGGATGAGCAGGGTGAATCATAGAATCCCTACAGTGTGGAAACAACTCTTTCAGCCCAACAAGCCCAAACTGACATTCAGGCATCCCACCCAGACCCATTCCCCTTTAACCCACCTAATCTACACATCCCTGAACACTATGGGTAATTTAACATGTCCCATCCACCTAGCCTGCGCATCTTTGGACTGTGGGAGGAAACCGGAGCACCCGGAGGAAACTCACACAGACACAGGGAGAACGTGCAAACTCCACACAGACAGTCGCCCAAGGGTGGAATCGAAAGGTGGCTGCTTGGGAAACTCCTTAAGAAGATTATAGAAGGAGTCAGTAATTTGAGACCAGCGAATGCCCTTTGAAAATTGCAAAAAAATAGTGGCAGCCTGTGAAGACACAATTTTTAAATCATGTCTGGACTCACACCAGCAACTGATAATCAAATCCGATGATTCAGAATGTCCTCAGGATGCCTGTGCTAATGGGAAACTTGTTGCCAGCTGCAATGGAAAGTTATCCTTTGTTGCATGAGGAAAGGAATATAAAGGTAGGGACGTTTTGTTACAGTTGTATAGAAAATTGCTGAGGCCATTTCAGAGATGCTGTGTACAGTTTTGGTCTCTTTATTTAAGGAAGGATGCAAATGCATCAAAGGTAGTTCAGAGAGGGTTCACCCAACTGGTGACTTTGTTAGACAATTATCTCACGAAGAAAGGTTGGAGAGGCTCCCTTTTTCTGAGATTTTATCAGGGTGGATGCTGAAAAGATGTTTCTTCTTGTGAGACCAAGTCTAGAACTAGGTGTCTTTGGAACTGTCTACCTCAGAGATCAGTGGATGCAGGCCCATTGAAGACTTTTAAGTCAGAGCTAGATAGTTTCTTAACTAACAAGGGAGTCACTGGTTATTGAGAGACAGCAGGAACGTGGAGTTGAAGCCACACTCATGATCCTATTATATGGTGGAGCAGGCTAGCAGGCCAAATGACCTATCCTTCTCCTAGTTTGTACGTTCGTATATTCTTTTGCATACTGTTAAGAGAGAGCTGGGCCTCAAAATCGGCTCCCACCCCTTCACTGCTTAAACAAGTGGATTGCTTGATGATATTCTTACTGGCTGTGATCATTCAAAAGTTAAGGTCAACCTTCTATCTTCAAGTAAAGCTAGTTTTGATTTCTCTAGTTTTTTGTCATAGCTAAAGCTTCTTAACCTTGTGGACAATACAATTAACCCCTTCCACAACAACAAAAACAAAGTTGCTGGAAAAGGTCAACAGGTCTGGCAGCATCTGTAAAGGAAAAAACAGAGTTAACGTTTCGGGTCTGGTGACCCTTCCTCAGAACTGATTGTGGCTGCGAAAATGTCAGTTTATAAGACGTTAACTCTGTTTTCTCCTTCACAGATGTTGCCAGACCTGTTGAGCTTTCCCAGCAACTTTGTTTTTGTTCCCGATTTACAGCATCCGCAGTTCTTTCGGTTTTTAACTCCATCCACACTTCGTCATGATCTTGACGTACTTCCTAAAATCCAATCTCCAAAACTGGCAGAATGGTTTGAACTCCCCACATATGTTTGAACATAGCCATCATATACAATAAACGTAGTATAATTTTCTTTCTGAGAAAATATGTGCATGGCCTTTTATGTTGCATATTCATTTCCTACATCATTTACACCACTTCTGAGATACATTCACTAACATTCTCTGATGTCGTAGTTAAGCCTTCATATTGAGTAAATCTCTGTGTAAAAGTAAATGTTCAAAGACTCAAGTTTCACTGATGCTGACCCCAAAATGACTGAACTGGACTCACCAAAACAACTCTAGCTTCAATTGAAATTCATGTTAATGTAATCAGACAAATTAGAACTTGAAAGTGACCTGGAGTACAGATATAATAATTTAGGGTTGAAGACATTTAGAACTGTTCTATCTTAACTTCTGTGTTTTCTTGAAAGTCACACAAAAAGTTTGGGTACAAATAGTCAGTGATGTGTAGCATCAATCATCAGGTTTGTTCAATATGCATTCACTGCAACGATCTTGGATATGATTACCTCAAGAGAATGATTTTGAATCAAACAATATACAAGACTGCATTTCTGAGCCCAAAATTGTAAATATGAAGTGTTAATTGTATACTAATTGTACTTAATCGTATGCAGGTGGTGGTCATTAACTGGTGAATCGTTTGTTCTTTATAAAGCGAAAAGCACCAAAGGTTTAGTGCTGAGTGTAGACAGCATATTTGAAATATATAACTGTACATAAATGACTCCAAATGCATACTTAATGGTCCGAGTTCTGTCCTACATTCCCTAACTTTGTGTATAATAGCTCTAACTACACATTGGAATCAAAATGTTAACTCTGTTTCTCTGTCCACAGATACCACAAGCTATTTTTAACCAGAAATTGACTAGATGTCAATTTCAGCGAGTTTCATGAAGGGTGTCTCTATGTCAGCTCTAATAAGTTATCCCAAGTTATTTTCCATAGCTCATCTCATTAGCTAAGCAACGTGCCTCCAAGAAATCCTATCGTCCAGTCAGCAGTGGCAGAAGTACTCAGTATCTGGATTTCCTGTGCTGGTGTCAATTTTACAGCCCAGCCACGTATCAGATCAAATGCTGCCAATCAGTTGCTGGCCTTTACAGCATACATTGGTGAGAGGGAAATGAAAAAGAACAGAGTTTGAAGGCATATCTGTGGCACAGGTGACAGTTCATTGCAAATACAAGGTCACATTTTAATAATTCAATCATAGTTCAAGAATTTTAGGCCTAACTCTCCCATGTCCCAACCCCTACCCCACACACCAGGCCTTGTTACCACATAGCCTGCCAATACACACTACTTGTTATTAGTCACTAATAATCCCCATTAAGAACTATTCACCCTCCCAGCCTGATCGTTATCAATTCTTCATCTCTCCAACTGCTCTTCTCTCCCTTTACGCTCTAACCTATCATTTACTCCCTATCCTATCCCCCCTCTCCGTTTTTATGCATATAAACTGACGTTTTCCCAGTTACCATCAGTTCTGAGGAAGTGTCATCTGACCCGAAATGTTAACTCTGTTTTTTCCTGCACAGATGGTGCCAGACCTGCTGAGCTTTTCCAGCAACTTTGTTTTTATGTCACGTTTGAAAATGTATTCTTAGCATCACCACCTGACTGATTAACAGACATTATAACTGCAGCTGCATTATAACTCGCATGAGATGTTACATGGCTTGATCATGCTGTAGATGATGTTCATTAACTCAATGTCTTCACTTTTTTCTTGGAAAGTTACTGCTAATGTTTCAGCTTTCTCAGAATCCATCACCTACCCTCTTTGCCTGCTCTAGTTGTGCAAGTCACAATCAGATTATGGGTTCACTCCCTCCAGACCAATTCAAGCATCAGAGCCTCATTTTCAGGAGGCCTTTTGTCTGTTCCAAGGAGACTATGGTGGAGGATGGGGAGCATTGTGTCAACACATAGTCTTAGTCAAGGGATTGTATTACAGAATCATCAGCTATGGTTGCAGAGGGCAGTCTATGTTTCCCAACAGTAAAAAAAAAACAAAGGGCTATGGATGCTAAGAATCAGAAACAAAAATAGAAATTGCTGAGAAAACTCAACAGGTCTAACAGCATCTGGGGAGAAAAGTCATCTGAGGTTCTGAAGAAGGGTCGTTGGATCTAAAATGTTAACTTCGTTTTCTTTGCACAGATACTGCCAGACTTACTGAGTTTTCCCAGCAATTTCTGTTTATGTTTCTCCCAACAGCATCATACCCTTGAAATGAAGTAGGAACATATAAATTCGCAAGGATATAAGTGTCATGGCAGATCCCAAGTGCAGACTTCCAGGATCTGGCACCGGTGATCACAGATGACTTGTACATAGATGAAGTCAGCTGCATTACAACATGGCAGTTTCAACACAGCCCGTGTACAGTTTATGGCACCTGGCACTAAGAGTGAGGTGCCAACTATGTTGGTAAGGCCTACTGCCTGGTCTGCAGCACTGACCTTGTCATGAGGAAATGAAATAGAATGGTGTGATCTGGCATAAATTTAGCATCTTTGATACAATTTTGGGTTAAGGCTTGTGAGATAACATTCAGACCTCCAGTAAATCCTTGGAATCAGCCAGATGCATAAAGCTTTAGTGTAGCTGTCACCTTAATAGCCATGAGGACAAGATAGGCAAACACCCCTTCAGATTGCAGGCCTCCTCCAGCAGTCAGCACTTTAATGGCAGTGTCCCAGCACATCCACAGTCTACAGCATTAAGACACCTCACTCAGCTAGAGGTAATGCCATCGAGGACAATGGACACTAGACCACTTGTACTTCCTGCTCATCCGAAGGGACCTTCAGTTGCAACCTTTTCATGTGGAAGTTGGTCGCAGCTGTTTGAGGTTGCTGCTGGTCCTGGGCTTGCTGGTGCATTTGTTCCTCTTTCATTTCTTTGCACCTTCACAGTGCCATAGCCATTGTGCTGATAACCCCTGCTATAGATGCATGCTTTGGTCATGGTTCCGATGAACCTGTGTGGGAAATGTCTGAAACTGAACAGGCCCTTGGTGATTTGAGCAGTCAACATTTGCATTGCACACAAATGCTGATTCAGCATAGCTATCAATACAGTGAGATATAGAAAAATCTAACAAAGAAAGCCATGGAATGCTTCTACATGAACCATTGCCATAAAGCACCTTATTCTGATGAATGCAGCACAAGATGTACAAACACAATAGGAAATTATAAGTGCTGTATGTTTACTAAAACCTTGTTCCTCCATCCTCACATGATCAGATTACTTGTTGCCATGAGTTGTATCCCATACAGTTGGATGCTACATATGGGTTACTCTGATTGTTGATGCCTTCAACCTGAACTGTGCAAGGGCCTAATTATTGCAATGGCATTTTCAAAGGCCTCACATTGATCCCAAGTAGATTGTTTATGCTCAGATAGAAAGAAACACTTACTCTGCCCATTCCGGTGTTGTCACAGCCATTTTCCATTTCCATTGCCCAGTCACGATTCACATGAGGATGGAAGGCAGCACAGGCCACACATGGCAGAGTGAGCCTCAAGGCTCGGCCTGGTAATTAGGGGGTACCCTCTGAATACACATTCCCACCCAACTCTTTCATTTACTACTTCTTCTCTCAAGACCACAGCATGAGCCATCATCGAGCTGCACTGACCCCAGTTAGAGCCAGGTTGGTTGTCACTAACATTCCTTCAAATCAGTGCATGTTTCACATTTTCAATGTGGATTACAGCATTAACTTCCAGTTCCAGAAGTTACCACTGGGCACAGACCTCGGAGGTGTATACAGAAGAAAAACAATTTAGGGGGAACATTGTTCGTGACCATTGATGATACCCCTTCCTATAGTATTCTATGTCACACAATGTAAAGTTGTCTCCCACATTAATATGTTAAGTTGTCCCCTTAGCATCCTAGTGAGCTGCCTCTAACTTCCTGAATTTATTTCCCCAAATTTCCTGCCATACCAGTGACCCCTGATGATGCCCTTTGAGTTTCATTGATAAAACACTGAGGACTGGTGGTGGCCCAGCTTCCTGACTGAGTTGAACAGACAGTGCTTACCGATGTGTGACCAGGCCCACTGATTTCTGTGCAGCTCCCTGACTAACTTACTATTTCCAGACTGACTGGACTGGACCTGCAGGAGTGATAATACCCAGACCACCAATGATATGGAAGCCCTGAACCTGACAGCCTCAAGTGGCTGACTGACCAAATGTAAGTCCTTGGGCTGATATTGATGCTGCCCTTGACTGCCTGTGCTGCTATCCCCTGACCAAATGCTGTCTCCACTATCCTAACTAAGGACTACTCCCCTTAGAGTTTGAGACATGGCCATTTAATGGAAGCACATGCAATGTGTGTGCTGCCTATGTGTCTGACACAATGTGCAGTTGTAACACACAATGATGCTATAGCATGCAGCAACATGTCCTCCCCTCAACTGATCACTGCTGGCAATTATGACAATCTGCCTAGCTTTGTGACTGCTTGAAACAGCAAGGGAAGACAGAGTACTGTAAGCCTCTAAATACTGAATGAGGTGGCAAAGCACAAGAGGACAAGGCGAGGTAGAAAGGCTGTGAGCATCTAAGTAGGCACAAAGTGACTGAGCCCCAAGACAGAATGCCAGAAACCCTGAGATGGGTGTCTGTCCCTGCTTGCAAAATGTCCTGACAGCATCAATTCAATGAAAGTTGCCAGTGCACTTTGAAGTGGAGAACAGTATTGTAAGTCGGTCATAGATGAGCCACGCTGATGAGGTTGGTACTTGTCTGATGTCAACCTCTGTACAGTCACTGGTCAGGGAGTGTGCTGAGAGATGGTACTGCTTTCTAAGATAGACATCTAGAAGAGCCAACATGAGCTGGAGTGCCAGGTGCTGGCTCCTTCTTTATGTAAGGAATTGTCGCCATCTCGTTTCCATCCTGCGTGTGAGAGAATTGGAAAATGTGTGTCAAGGAGATGAGCTAATTGCATGCAGGTCACTTGCCAATCACGAGCAAAATTTTTGTTACACTGTTCAATACTTAGTTACAGAATTGGATATTTACTTCTATACATCAAGTATCTCATATTTGCTGTTTCACCGTACTTTCCTAATTGATTCGCCAATGCTCTCACGTCGTTCAGAGACTGTGAAGATACTACACTGCATTACTAAAAATAGGTCTATGTATGTGAAAAATGCAATCAAATAAAAATCTTTGTCAAATGTGCCAATTTGGAACTAATAATATTGATTCAGGCACCATTCAGCCACTTTGCCTTAAGCATAAAATAGTAATTACAAATTGCATGGTTTTATACATAATTAAGACCAGAATGACACATTTATTTGTGTATACCTTATAACAATATAGCTTGCATCATGTTTTCATAGATATGTGAGGCACCTAAGATCCCAAATAATTAATTGCATTGACCACCTTGGATTATCATACCGTTTTACAATTTAAACCTTTCAAATGTTACTTATGTCCCTTTTTAAAATAATTGTTTCTATTAACTCGAAATAAATGCTCTATGTGTTGATTCATTCACAGGAAGTTGGTGTTACTAGCAAGGCCAACATTTATTGCCTATTCTTAAATGCCCTGATAAAAATACCAGCGAGGTGATGTATAGCAAATTGACTGGCTTCTGATGTCATTTCAGAAGACAGTTTAGAATCAATCACATTACTGCCCCTATCATAATGATATCATCATCAGCCAGCCTGTCATTGGGCCAGTTATTACCCCCAGGTGGATGAGTTAGCATCCTTTAAGGGCCTCCCCTCACTCTGAGCAGCCCATGCCAAGTGACAAGCTCCTTACCTGTATTGATGATGGTCAGGGCAGGTTGTGATTCTCCCTCCAGCTTCAGAAGGACTCCACAAGATGAAACCTACATCCCAAGGTTGCTGCCCCTGAATGGCCTCTTCACTCCAGACCCCAACTTCTACATTAATTCCAAACACTTGCTTGATCCCTCTTAACTTGCCTTCTCATTGTTCAAATGTAGAACCAGCAGCGGCCACCTCTCTTGCTGGTGTTATTTGTGTACTGTGCATGTCAATAGAGGCTATTAGTTCTCAAGCAGTCTTGTCTGGGAGCCAATAATGAAATAATAATAAGATTATCTCAATGGGATTCTGTTTTGGCAACTGGAGAGAACTGTTGACTTTGCTTGATTAACAATATTTATTTGATTATAATGTTATCTTCTACAATATTATTTGTAAACACCTCAATGTTTATTTTCACAAGATTAAGCGGTGTGAAGTGTTTGAACCTTATTGACACTTTAATGGTCATTTTTATAAGGCTTAGATGAATCAGGTTATTTTTCAGATGAAGATTTGTAAAGGGGTATTATTTTATTTTTCTGAGGAGTTCCATATATAACAAATTTACTGTCGGGTTAATTGCATCTATACATAGTGTAAACTGAGTAATTGAATGTAGAAGGGCCATGAGTTGGCATGGGAGTTATTAAGTCATATAGAGGATGTGGAGGGGTGAGTGGAGGCATCAGTTGGCATTCAGCTGGTATGGAAACTCTTTGGCACAACAGTAGTGGGTAGGAAGCATGAGTTAGCACAGAAGGAGTGTGCAGTCATGGAGGGCATGGAAGTGGCATTGTGGCAAACGCTTAAAACCTTTTGAGCACTCATTTTGCAAGCACCATGAACCAAGATTGTAGTTGATGACACTTCTGAGGTGTCTGAATCATGAGGTCGTGAAAAAGCTAGATTGCCTTCATGAACTTTGAAAGGTGCAAAGAGATACCTACCCCATCAATGAAGACTGATGACTTGGAAGATTGGGCTTTCAGCCCAGTACCCTTCTCCTGTGCCGAAGAAATCTGGGGACACTGTGAATGGCTCTGAAATTGTTCTAATGACACCAAGACCCAGAACAATGTCTCAATTCTGGTCAATGAAGAAATAAAGCTTCCATATCTGTGACATCTTTCACAACTTCATGATATCCTAAAATAAAACAAAGAACTGTGTATGCTGGAAACCTGACATAAAATCAGATAGTGCTGGAGGAACTCAGCAGGTGTGGCAGCATCTGTGGAGAGAAACACAGAGTGAATGTTTCGAGTCCAGTGACCCTTCGTTAGAACTGAAAACAACTGGGGAAGTGTGGTATTTATGCTGACGATGTGGGGTGGGGTGGGATGGGGGGAGGGATTAGTCAGGAGGGCTGTAAAGGCAAGAGTTGAATAAGAAGAGACAATGTCTGGAATGAAAAACAAAGGATTGCTGATAGCAAGTCAGGAGAGAAGTAAGTTCCCTCTGGAGCACCTTGTTCCACTCTTCCTCAACTCCCAACTCTGCCCCAGACCCTCAAAGCACATTCCCATGCAATCACAGAAAATGAAACACTGCCCATTTGCCTCCTCCCTACTCATTATCCAAGGCCCCAGACACACCTTCCGGGTGAAGCAGAGGTTTACCTGCACTTCATGGAATCTAGTCTACTGTGTTTGCAGCTTACAACATGGTTTTCTGTACATCAGGAAGAGTAAACTAGGGACCACTTTGTGGAACAGTTACACTCTGTCTGTAAAAACCAGCTTCCAGTTACCTGCACTTGAACACACTACTGTGTTCTCACACTAATATTTCCACATCATGCCTGAAGCTTAACACAATCGGGAGAAACAGCATGTCTTCTTCCGCCTTGGTAGCTTTCAGCCCTCAGGATTCAATAGTGACTTTAAAATTTCAGCGCACGATGGCTGTCCTCCATGTTGCCCACCTACTTCCCCAGGTCCTGTTCTGTATGGATTGCTGCCAGCACAGCCAACCCATTTTCAACTATTCACTTTTCCCATTAGCACTCTCTCCTGGCTTACTAACAGCAATCACTTTGCCTGCCTCCCGCTTTCTCCCACACTTTGGGTGCTGTCTCCATCTATTTGACTCAATCCTTTCCCTCCCAACCTCCAAACCCAGCCCCTGTCATCACTATCAATATCATTAAATCCGAGTTGCTTTCAGTTCTGATGAAGGGTCACCAAACTTGAAACATTACCCCTATTTCCTCTTCATGGATGCTGCCAAACCTGCTTAATTTCTATTTTTGTCCCATTATATCTTAAAATGGTTTACAGCCAATAGAGTGCTTTGGAAGTGTAGTTACCATTTTACAATAGGAGGAAAAGGAGACCACAATTTCTTCACTTTATATTGGAGATGATGTGGAAAGAAAAGGAGAGTGAGGAATTTAAGGAGACGTCTCCAAATCGAGAAAGCAGATCAAGGGTTATCTTTGCTCTTCAGGTTGATCTTGGAGTATTGGGCAGACCTGACAGAAAAGAATTAAGTCTGAAACATTTGATGCTATCTAGCTAATCTGGTACAGATAACTAAATGACTCAGTCACCAGGTATGGTCAAGTTTGAACCTCTGAGACATGACGCAATGAAAATTGAGACCATACCAGGGGATTAAGTGTGATGAGTCAGAGTAAAGATTTTGTTCAGGCAAGAACATCAAAAAAGGACATGATTAAGTGACTGTTCAGGTTGATGGTGCTGAAGTATAGAAGCAAATGGAGAGTGAAAAGATAGGCAATTTAGATTTTGAAATTTGTAATTGATTAGAGGAGAGTTTTTTCTCCCCCAAGGTTGATAATAAAGTGGCTGATGAAACTGATAGACTGTAACGGACTGTCCATGTGAGGGCAGCTCATGAATGGTGCTCTCCTGATAAAAAGCTACATAACATAGTTTGAAATACGTATTTAAATGAAAAGCATTTTGCTCATAATAAATTGAACATTTATTCAAAAAGATTTTAGATAAGGACGTTCTAGTCATTTTTAAACTTGAATATCCAGATGAGCAATAAACTTGCAGGAATTCTCAACAGACCTTCCTGAGAAAAAGTTTAATGGATTTTCATGACTGGAACCATTGTCACTGACTGACAATATAATTTAAAATGATAAGAATTTAATTATTTAGAAAGAATTCGTGGGAGTGATAAGGATTTTTAGTGAGGAATATCCTTTGGGAGAGTCTCCAGCAGACTGGGCATATGACTAATCTCAAGAACTGAAACTCACCAGCTGAACTGCATTACAAACAGATCCAGGACTTAACCAAAGCATTCCTTGAACAGAATAACTCAGACACTGATATAGTACTGTCTAAATCCTGCCTTCCTACAACACAGCTCAGAAAGAACATGTCTTACAATTATGGTTTGCTGCACATATTTTGCTCATCAATGGGGACAATACACAGAATTATCATTGGGCCAGAATTTTCAATATGATAAGAGACAGGACATGAGTAACATAGAGAGACTGGTAAGGAAGTGGCTGGGATTCAACAACTGCCTACAACCAAAACCTTTTGACAGCAGCTCTTTGAATGGAGCACTCGCTGAGCAATGACTGTTCCCATGCATGGTGATATGTCCAACATATCTTTGGGCTATTCCACCCTTCAATAAATCATCTCTGCCACAAACTAACATTGGAATCAATGTCCACTAACACTGTGGGAAACACCAGTTCCTTCTCAAATATTCTAGACACAGACATTTAAGAAACGTTTGTAACTTATAGTTCCACTACATTTTAACACCAATGATTACTTGCTGAAAGCCTAGTCTTTGGCTTACCCATTCTTTAATCTGCTTCTCTGAGGTGTTTTCCTATGACTGCTGCATGGCAATACTCTGAAGAGAAATCTCAACATGGTCCTGCTCAGCAACTCCTAGAACTTCAGTCGCATTCTTCCTACCTTGACTGATACACAGGCATTGTAGCCCTCACTGTGGATGAGAGACAGATAGTGAGATTAACTCTCCCTTACCTCTTGGTAGTCTGGAACAAACATGTCAGATCTAAGCTCTGCAATCCTGAATAGTGGGGGATAGCTAGCAGGAAGTGAAGGCTCCACAAATTTCAGAATATTTGATAAAGAAATCACCAGTGTAAAAGACAAGGCTGAAATATTTGCAAATCATCTACAGTCAGAAATGCTGAGTAGATGATTCACCACACACAGTGTTAAAAAGTGATTAAAATGACTGGATACTGCAGAGGCAATGGGCACTGACAAGGTTCCAACAATAGTACTGAAGACTTGTGTTCCAGAACCAGCCATGCCTCTAGCCGAGCTGCTCTAGTATGGCTACAGTGCTGGCATCTATCTACAATCTTGAAAATTGTGTGGGTATTTCCTATGTACAAATTCAACTCAGCCAATTACCAGCCCGTCAGTCTACTCTGAATCATCAACAAAGTGATACAGAGGGTCATCACTAACGCTATCAAATAGCACTTGCAAAGGAATAACTTGCTCACAGACAGTCAATTTGGATTCCCCCAGTGCACCTGAGCTCGACCTCATTACAACTGTGGTCCAAACATGGACAAAAGAGCTGAAGTCCAGAGATGAGGTATGAGCGCCTACCTTTCATCAAGGCTGCATTTGATTGAGTATGGTACCAAGATGTAGATGTGTAAGGAGACATTTGGCATGTACTTTGCAACCATAGACCAATATTTCCACTGGTTGAAACTGGAGATTGTTATTCCTCCCATTAATCAACGTGGGTCCTGTTGTATAGCCTTACACACTTCATTGACCAGCCGTTGGTAAGCTCAGAGTCAGGCGAACCCACACAGTTAGGGCATTTATTCTGGGATGAAGTTCTTGAATAGAGGACCCTTTAGCACAGTGCCTGGTGACACACAGTCGTATCCAGGAAGTGTACTTAGAAAATAAAGATGAATAGTCACCCTAGATTACCATGATTTAAACATCTCCACTATCAATAGCCAGAAACCTGTATGTTTCACACTCACAAAACAATTAGACACTATTTGGAGAGGTAATGGCCTGATGGTATCGCTGGACTGTTAATTCAGATAATGTTCTGGGGATCCGTGTTCAAATACCAACATGGTAGATGGTAGAATTTGAACTCAGTAAAAAAGTAAGCTGGAATTAAGAGTCTAATGGTGACCCATGAATCTGTTGTTGATTGTTGGGAAAAACCTGTCCAGTTCAGTAATGTCCTTCAGGGAAGGAAACTGCCTTCTTTACCTGGACTGGCCTATATGTGACTCCAAACTCACAGCAATGTGTTTGACTCTCACCACAACCTCTGGGCAATTAGGGATGGGCAATAAATGCCAATGATTCTCTCATTCCATGAATGAATAAAGAGAAATTAATGTTCATGGGACTGTCTGTGTGCTCCTTGTGCCCAGTCCTAATGAAAACAAGAAGGACCCTTGGTAGATACACTATGGCAGGTTTCAAGTTGCTCAGCAGCCAGCAGAGATGGTATAACTGAATCTAAGATGCATCACCAGAGATCTTTGTGAAGGAGGCCCAGAAGGAATAAATGTCCTGATCCTGCAGGAGTAAAAGATGCCAGATTAACCATTATGTCTGTCTCTCTCTCTCTCTATGTCTGTCTGTCTGTCTCTCTCTCTCTCTCTCTGCTGCTGCTTTGTCTGGCCTCACATCCTCCTCACAGACATCCTCCAGAGCAAAGGGCACCATTAGCAAGATATCCAGCCTTAGTCATCAGCCTAAAGCTTACTCTTCAGCTGCTGTGCTCTTCAGTCCTATGAGGTGTCCAACAAGATAGAGCATTTATGCTTTTTGAGTGAAGTCATCAGATAATTGCCAAAATAAATGTTGCTCGTATATTACTGACATCTTTATAGAGTGAACTAAAAAATCTCCCAAAGTATTACAAAGCTGAAGCAATAACGATCATGAAATGTTAATGATCGCTTTAAGAGTGTCCCTTCAAGTATGGCTTGAAATTGAAGTTGATTTTCCTCACAATGATAACTCGGAGAGACCATTTGTTGAGGCATTAACAGAATGGCAGACAGATTTTTTAAATGAGAGTTTGCTCTTTGAATGGCGTTCAGTTTAGCTTATCCACCTTTTTGTTTCCTTCATACCTAAATTGTGCAAAGAGAATTTCCACCTGAACATTTACCTGTGTGTGGTAAAGCTAAACACAGTGAGCGACAACAGCAGGTATGAGTTAGAACTCAGTCTGAAGCAGTATCAATAAAAGTCTGGAGCATGAGCAGGCCACACACAAACATCACAGCAGGGATGTGTAGAGGCTGTGCAGTTTAAACCTACTTCATAGTTTTTTCAATCTCATGCTCACTTCTAGAGATACATGATCCATATTTTTCAGAAGTTCCTCAGTGTCCAAGGCATAAACATCTACAGCTACGTAATTAATTATCTTTCCTCCATCTTAAGGTCAGAAGTGTATTTTTTTTTCATAATGATTGTAAAATGTTCAGCAACACTCACAACTCTTGAGATACTGAAGTAGTCCATGCCTACATGCAGCAAGACCTGGGAAATATCTTGAGCTGATGAGTCAAATAACAGCAAAGTCCTATGGATATTGGAGATCTAAAAGAAAGGCAGAACGTGCTGCAGAAATTCAACAGGTTAGAAGAAGAATCATATCTGTCTCGAAACATTAACTCTTTCACTCTCTGCAGATGCTGACAGTCCAATTGAGTTCCTGCAGTATTTTCAGACTTTATTTGGAATGATGACTAGAAAGTAGCGAGCATGTTGTAGGTGTACCAGACAATGACCATCTCCAATAGGAGAGAATCTGAATTTCTCCTCTTAATATTCGATAGTATTACCATCACTGAAAAGCTGACCATCAATATTCTGGATCACCATTGGCAAGAAAATTAACTGGACAAGACTTAAAAATAATATGGCTACAAGAGGAAGTCAGCGGCTGGGATCTTGTGATAAGTAACAAATCTCCTGTCTCCTGAAACATGGCCACCATCACAAGGCATAAATCAAAAGTATAATGGAATGAACTTCACAATGCTTAAGAGGGTGTACCTCCAAAATACTCAAGATCCTTGATTTCCCCTTCAAAATCAAGTGATTGACACTTGGTTGACGTCTCATCCACCACTTGAAAATTTCCTACCTCCACCACCTTTGCACGGTGGCAGCAGGGTGTACCACATACAAAAAAACGCCACATCATCTTGCTAAGGAACCTTAAATAGCACATTCCAAATCTGCAATTGCTATTATCTAGAAAGATAAATGCTACAGACGTTGGGGAACTCTATCTCCTACAAGTTCCTCTTAAGGTGACAGATCAAACCTGACTTGAAACCATATTGTTGTTCTTTATTATCATTTAATCAAAAAGCCTGGAATTTCCTTCCTCACAGCACTGTCCATCTACACCAATTGAACTGCAATGGCTCAAGAAGGTGGTTTGCAAGCAAAATCTCCAAAGAAATTGGAGTAATAAGTACTCACCATACAAGAAGCACTCACATCTGATGAGAGATTAAAATAATATTTAAAAAAATACAATAATTGGCCTCAAGCACTACAGGAACTGGTACCATTCTCCTCCATGTGCCTTGCACCAGTTCTTAACATCAGATTCACCCTATGTCCTGTTAGCTCCTGAAATGAAAACAGAAAGTGCATGAAATACTCAACAGCATGTAGAGAGACAGAAGCAGAACTAATGTTTCAGCTCAGTGACTTTCCATCAGAACTCACTTTCCCATTTCACCAAATCTGCTGAGCATTTCAGCTTTTGTTTCAGATTTTCAACGTCTGCAGTTTATCCTGTTGGTTCCTGTTACTGCAAAAATAGGAGATATCGAGTGCAGCCACATACTGTGAATTAGTTCAAACATCATTGTTCCAGCAGCCTCAAGATTCAATAGGAGCCAGTGAAGCTTGGAAAGGGAGCTGGATGGTATTGAATATTGGAGCCAAAATGACTCAAGTAAGGGAAGAAAGAGAAGGAGGAAATCTATCCACATAGTATCCATAGTCAATTGTTGATGTACTGTATCTTTTCTCCAAATGTATGGGCAACATTACGCAACACACTTTACAATGGGTCACTATGACACAAAACACATACCTGTATCCCTAGAAGAACTATGATAAGCACAGTGGTTAATGCATTTAATCCAGATTATAACAGGATAAATAGGGAGAAATAAGTTAGAATTCTGTTAGGTTTATGTTTGGCAGCATACAAAAGCTGATTGAAATTCTTAATACGGCAATTGTCAGCCTTAACTTTCAACTTAAAATGCAATTGTTTTTGCATCAATTTGACTTGTCAATATAAGACATGATTTGAAAGCTTGCTCATTTGGGTCAATGACTTCTGAAATAAACTGCCAAATAATGTCATCAGTAGTAACTGTGCTGAGAACTCAGAAAGGCATTTGATGAATTGCTGATTTATCAATTAGTAGAGAGGCGTAGGCTTGAAATAGGAAATAATTAAAATCTGATCAAATTAGGTACTGAAAAAGAGCTAAGATAAATGGATGTGTTGAACACTTATATCATATTCTCCTGGTCTTATTGACAATTTTGTTTTTAACAGCTCAACATTTAAAAAAAAAATATTGTCAAAAGTTAAGTTCCAAACAAATGAGCGTTATTGTGAATCTGTAGAAATGTTGGTCAAAACTATTCATTTGGAAGTCACAAAGCATGTATATTCATTGTTAAATACTCCTCAGAGATATGATCAGACAATCAAGGGCGGCACGGTGGCACAGTGGTTAGCACTGCTGCCTCACAGCACCAGAGACCTGGTTCAATTCCAGCCTCGGGCGACTGTCTGTGTGGAATTTGTACATTCTCCCCATGTCTGTGTGGGTTTCCTCCGGGTACTCCAGTTTCCCCCACAGTCCAAAGATGTGCAGGTTAGGTTGATTGGCCATGCTAAATTGCCCGTAGTGTTCAGGGAGGTGTAGATTAGGTGGGTTGTAGGGGGATGTGTCAGGGTGGGATGCTCCGAGGTTCGCTGGGGACTTGTTGGGCCAAAGGGCCTGTTTCCACACTGTAGGGATTCTATGAAAGACAGAAACTTAATGGATGTTGTGCGAGAGGCTGAAAACAACCTGGTGAATAATCATCTTTTCTTCAGAGAGCTGCTGATTCAAATCTAGTTTTTGTTTATGATCCCTATTTAAAATCAGAAGTCATGTGACACCAGGTTATAGTCCAACAGGTCTATTTGAAATCACAAGCTTTTGGAGCACTGCTCCTTCGTCAGGTGAAGTCACTTCAGCTGTTTCCCTGATGAGTTATTTGCTTGCTGCTACCTTTCCAGCCACCCGCTCAATGGCTTGCCAAGTACTTTTGCCCCCATGACTTTCACTGACCTAAAAGCAGCAAGGGGAAGCCATCTACCCTGAAGGAGATTCAATGTCAGCGAGAGTAGAAGGAACTTAAGACAATCACACAGACCAGAGAAAAACCTAAGGATATGGCAAGATGTCAGGGCATCAGTGCAAGCAGCACAAGTGACCTAAATAGCAGAACTCCTAACATGGTTCTATATGTTTATCTGCCTGTAGGACCAATCCTTAATCTGGTATAATGTGACTTGATCTTATAATTACTATTTGATACCTTACAACCTTTTCCTATCATTTATGCTTAAAGGAGTGAATGGAAAGTCTAATGAAATCAATAAAATCAAGGAATTAAATCCAGAACTAGAATTCAGAAATACAAGGCTTGGGTGGGGGGAGGGAAGCAAGTTCACAGCTTGACTTCATGGTGTGATTGCTCCTTCTTTCTTCTTGGAAATGGAACACAATCTTATACTTAAATTGGATGTTTGTGAAGTTGGGTACAGTACTTGTGGATTGGGAGGCAGGAAGTTAGAATTTGATGTTTATAATTTGCTGCGGGAGGGAGTGGGAAAGCACTGTATGGTCCCTTTAAAAGCTGATGTGCTTTTTCTATGTTCAGAGATTTAAACAAAGTGTCTGTGAGCAGCTTGAAAATTTACAAGTACGTAGAGAGCACCCCAATGAAACATTTTCATCAAAAGGCTGTACAGTTAGCAGGCCAAGCAGCAGTTTGTTTTGTGACCAAGACAACAAGTTTTGAATTTAACCAATCAAGTTGAACCAGGACTTAGATAACCAAAAACCAATTAAATTAAAATCTGATGGCTTTGAGGAGGACCAGTCCTCGTGTAAGAAATTGATGTGTCATCAAGGGTATAAACATAAGTGCAAAGACAGGACAACTAACAGCCACTTGCCAGAGTTAACAGCTCTCAAGTGAGAATCACTGGCTCTCACAGACTCCCCGAAGAGTTAGAGAAAGCCCCATCTAAATATCAAAGGTACCAATGACACAACTAGTTAATATTCCTGACAGAAGAATCGACAAGACAGTGTTCCTTACAGAAAATGCAACAGAAAAGGCACAGAACATTCTAGAAGACACTGAACCTGGCTGTAATTTCGAGAGACCAAATTCTGCTTTTATATGTGGGACTTGTATTTCTTGGAACAGCATACTTTTAGAATCTTGTTTTATTCGAGTTCAGTTAGTAGTTAGAAGGATTTATTTGGTTTCTTAATAGTGGAGTTAATTTGTTCACTGTTAGAGTTAGATAAATAAGTTGTTGCTTATTGAATGTAAAGTGAGTGTCAGGGATTTTTTTTACCTTCTAGAAGTTGATGAAAGGCAGGTTACACCACTTTTCACACTCCTTTTACAGATTACAGGGCGCTGTGCGACTCTTCGGGTGTTTCAGTTTTAGTTCTCAGAAGGGCGCCAACCTCTGCTTTATAGCCGACTGGGGGGCTTGAGTCTAGGATTTGAATGGATTTGAACAGATCTGACTGGATTTGAACAGATTTGGTGTACGAAAGGTCCCAGCAGATTTAAACAGACTTGGGGGATTGGTGTCCTAGATCTTTAAATAAAACTTAAGTGAGAAGTGGAAAATCTGTTTAATTTTGGTAGCTTGTTATTTGTTGAATCAAAAGTGGGGATGTGGATTTTAACATTGCTAAAGAGGTTTTGGGGATCAAAGATGCTTCCCAAATTTACCAAGAAAGTTTAGAAAGACAGAAAAAAGGGGACACTTTTAGAATTAGCAGAAAGGCTAAAATTGGGTTTAACTGGGGATAAGAAGAAAGTTGAAATCGTAACAGAGTTAGTCAAACATTTAGGCATACCAGAGACACAGTCAAGTGCGAAGGAGTTAAATTGCGAACGAGACAACTGGAGTTAGAAGAGAAAAAAAGAGAAAAAAGAGCCACGTTAGAAGAGGAAGAAAGGGAAAGAATGTTTGAGTTGGAAAAGATGAAACAGTTTGAACAAGAAAGAAAAAAGGAAAGAATCACCATATCAGAACAAGAAGACGAAGAGAGAGTTTGAACTTCGAAAGTTGACAATCAGACAGGAAAGTCAATTTAAAAGGATGGAGGTGAAGGTAGAAGATAGGCTTAATAAGGGAGGAGAGTGATGATGAGCAAAAGCATCGTAGCCAAAGGCCTGGTAGGGATATATACAAATATGTCAAAACATTACCAAACTTTGGTGAAAAAAAATGTGGAAGCTTTTTTTTTATTTTCTTTGAAAAATTGGCTAAACAGATGAACTGGCCAGAGTCTATGTGGGTAATGTTAATTCAGACCAAGTTGGTGGGTAGGGCTAGTAAGGCATTTGCATTGCTGTCAGAGGAGGTGTCAGGAGAATATAAAGTAAAACAAGCTACTTTGAGTTGGTACCAGGAGCATATAGACAACGGTTCAGAAATTTAAGAAAGGAACCAGGTCAGACTTACATCGAGTTTAAAAGAATTTAGCAGAGCAGCTTCGATTGATGGATGAGCGTATTAAAGATAGAAAAGACATATGAGGATCTTAGAGAGATTATTCTGCTGGAGGAGTTTAAAAACTCACTTCGGAGAAGTGATAAGAACTCAGGTTGAGGAACAGAAATTCAAAACAGTGAGAAGAGCTGCAGAGATGGCAAACGAATACACATTAGTGCATAAATCAAAATCTAGCTTCCGACAGCAATTTCATTCCGTGAGGAATAGAAATTGGGAAAAAGGGAGATCTTTAAATGAAAAACAAAAAGTAGATCACACTGGGAACAGTTTACCATATGTGAAAAAAGAAACCCTAGAGAGTGGAAAAGAAGTGAAAGACCTCAGGTGTTTTCACTGCAATAAGGTGGGACACGCAAAGTCACAGTGCTGGTGGTTTAAGAAAGGCACTGGGAGGAAGCATGTGGTAAAAGAGGCTAAACCAGTGAGACTAGTTGAGGTAGTGATGTAAATTCCAAGAGAAGTCAAGGAGTGGCGGGAGAGTGCACAGCCTAGTCACAGGCTGGGTAGTAAAATAGCACCCAGTCTTTTCAAAGACTTCACCTCTGTGGGTAAGGTTTACTCAGGTAGAATGGGGGAATAGGTAAAGAAGTTATGCTCTTTAGTGATACAGGAGCTGGTCAGTCTTTAACTGTAAGAGATGAAGATATTTGCACTCCTTCTGAAATGTTACCCGTGAAAGTGATAAACTGTGGAATACATGGAGAGAGAATCCCTGTATAAGATAAGATTGGAAAGTCCAGTCATGACTGGGGAAGTGATAGAGGGAGTGATTGAATAAGTGTCTATTCCGGGAACACAATTTGTTCTTGGAAACAATACAGGTGGATCACAGGCGGGAGTGATGTCCTTTATAGTGGAAAAGACAAAATAAAACCAGGGAACTGAGGAGTTAAGAGGAAAATATCCTGAATATTTTCTTGACTGTGTGGTGACAAAATCCCACAGCCATAAGTTAAAACAAGAATGGAAAGCAAACAAGAGAGATGAAGGACATGGGGTCCAGTTCGCTGACACTCTGTTTGATGAAATGATAAAGGAAAAACCTAAGCAGGCAGAGGATCAGGCAGAGGGGTTTAGTTCTGAAAGATTAATGGAGTTACACCAAAAAGGTGAGACAGTAAAGGATTTATACCATAAAACCTACCTGGAAAATAAATCAGAATGTATTCCAGCATGTTATTACCTTAAGGATAAAATCTTAAGGCAGAATGGAGACCTTGGCAGGTTAGTGCAGAAGCGTAATGGGTGGGAGTTCACTAGATTTTGTTTCCAATAGCATACAGACAAGAAGTGTTGTGGGTAGCACACGAATGAACTGTAGGAGGTCATCTAGGAGTGAGGAAGACTCAGGCTAAGATACAGAAGCATTTCTATTGGCCTGAATTACATAATGGTAAAATTTGCCATACCTGTCATATAGTAGGAAAGCCACAGACAGTAATAAACCAGCACCTTTTAATCTAAATTCCTACATTTGAAGAACCTTTTACATGGGATATAATTGATTGTGTAGGTTCCCTCCCTAAAACTAAAAGTGGGAACCAATATTTGCTAACCATAACGAGGAGTCAAAATACATAAGGGAAATATAGGGCTTGGTGACAAGGTGCAATGAAAACAACCTCTCTCTAAAGAATTAAAGAACTGATCATTAAATTCAGAAAGAAAGGAGGAGATCACGCCCCCATCTACATCAATGGAACTGAGGTTGAGAGGATGGAGAACATCAAGTTCCTCGGAGAGACAATAACCAACAACCTGTCCTGGACCTCCCATGTCGATGTGACAGTCTACTCCCCACAACAACACCTCTTCTTCCTCAGGCAGCTCAGGAAATTTGGCATATCCATAAAGACTCTCACCAACTTCCAGAGATGCACCATTGAAAGCATACTGTCCGGGTGCATAACAGCCTGGTAATTACAACCACTCTGCCCAGGACCGTAAGAAACTGCAGAAGGTGGTGTGCACTCCCCAGACCATTATGGAAGCCAACCTTCCATCCATGGACTCCATTTACATGGCTCGCTGCTGTGGGAAGGCTGCCAACATCATCACACACCCATTGCATCCTGGTAATGATCTCCTACAGCCTCTTCTGTCAGGCAGAAGACATAGAAGCCTAAACGTACTCATGAACAAGTTCAGGAAAAGCTTCTTTCTGGCCATTATCAGACTGATGAATGGAGTCTCCAGCCTCAAATAAGGCTGATCTTGCTAATGTTGATCTCACCTAGCGCACGTTCTGTGCTATGTAACCTGTATGCCTCTAAGTCTTTTTGATCTGTACATCCTTGTTTACTGTGATCTGCCAATACTGCTCATAACCAAGGCTTTTCACTGTACTTTGGTGCACGTGACAATAAATCAATCAATAATGGATGTGTCTACCAGGTTTCTGAAGGCAATTTCATTGAGAAATATCAAGGCAAAATAGGTTGTGGAGGAGTTCTTTACCGGTAATGGACTTCGCAGGAAGATTCAGTCAGACCCAAGGGTCCCATCTTGCTGCCAAATTATTTAAGGAGGTCATTGATAGTTTAGGAACCCAGCACTTTAAATTCAGCACGTACCATCCTGAATCTCAGGGGACATTGGAAAGGTGGCATTAGACCTCAAAGACAATGCTGAGGGATTATTACCAGAATTACCAAAATGACTGGGATAAAGGTATCCCATTTTATATTATTTGCTATTAGAGATACTCCAAATGAATCAACTCAGTTTACTCCATTTGAATTGATATGCAGGCACAAAGTAAGCGGGCCTTTAAAATTAATGAAGGAAAAGTTGATAGGTCCGAAGTCAAAGATCTCACAGTTGGCTTATGTATTAAGGGAAAAGTTAAACAGAGTAGGTGAATTAGCTGGACAATATTTGAAAGTGGCAGAGCACCTAATGAAGCAAGAAGGTAAGAATTTTAAAATTTGTACTTTGCCTGTGGGGTAAAGTATTGGAGATAAAAGGTACTGCAGATGCTGGAGAATCTGAGATAACAAGCATGGGGCTGGATGAACACAGCAGGTCAAGCAGCATCACAGGAGCAGGAAAACTTGACGTTTCGGGCCTAAACCCTTCATCAGAAATGGGGGAGGGGAAGAGG
>JAHRHZ010000046.1:30775240-30787359 GCA_024137785.1 Ginglymostoma cirratum
TGGGTGGGAGGAGGTGTATTCCAGGTAGCTGTGGGAGTCAGTGGGCTTGAAATGGACATCTGTTTCTAGGTGGTTGCCCGAGATGGAGACAGAGAGGTCCAGGAAGGAGAGAGAAGTGTTGGAGATGGTCCAGGTGAACTTCAGGTTGGGGTGGAAGGTGTTGGTGAAGTGGATGAACTGTTCGAGCTCCTTGTGGGAGCACGAGGCGGCGCCGATGCAGTCATCAATGTAACGGAGGAAGAGATGGAGTTTAGGGCCAGTGTAGGTACGGAAGAGGGATTGTCCCATGTAACCTACAAAGAGGCAGGCACAGCTTGGGCCCATGCGGGTACCCATGGCCACCCCCTTTGTCTGTAGGAAGTGGGAGAAATTGAAAGAAAAGTTGTTGAGGGTGAGGATGAGTTCGGCTAAGCGGATGAGGCTGTCGGTGGAGGGGGATTGGTCAGTTCTGCGGGACAGGAAGAAGCGGAGGGCCTTTAGGCCATCAGCATGGGGAATACAGGTGTATAGGGACTGGACGTCCATAGTAAAAATGAGGTGTATTGGGGCTGTTACCAGTGGTAGGAAATCCCTTCAAAGCAAGGTTCAGTGGTGCCTATCAGGTTGAGAAGAAGTTAAATCAGGTGAATTAGCTGGTAAAGATGCCACAGAAGAAGGAAGTTTATTGAATATGTCATGTGAATATGCTGAAACTTTACTATGACAGGGAAAGGGAACCGGGGAAACAGGTATCAGATACTGCGACTCAGTGAGGAATCAAATCCAGATGCTTTTGATTTTGATGTGCTTCAGAATAAATTGAATAATGAGAAAGTCCTTAAGGAATGGATGGGGTAGTGAAGAGGGCAGTTGAACAAAGAGAGGAGGACTAACTGTCATCCACCAGAGTTAATAGCTCTCAGCTCTCAGGAGAGAATTGCTGGCTCTCACAGACTCCTCCAAGTCTTAGAGAAAGCACCATCTAAGTATCAAAAGGTACCAATGGCACAACTCGTTAATATTCCTGACTGGAAAATCAGCAGTGAAGGCAATCCTGACAGAACATTTGATGGGGAAAGCACAGAACATTCCAGAAGATGCGTAACCTGGCTGTAATTTTGAGAAACTGAATTCTATTTTTATAAGTGGGATTTGTATTTATCGGAATAGCGTACTTTTAGAATCTTGTTTTATTCGGGAATAGTTAGTAGTTAGAAGGTATTTATTTGATTTGTTAATAGTTTAGTTAGATAAATAAATTGTTACTTATTGATTGTAAAGTGAGTGTCAGAGATTTGTTTTATTTAACCACCAGAAGTTGCTGAAAGGCAGGTTACACCACTTTTCACACTCCTTTTACAAATTATAGAGCAATGTACTCCTCTTTGGGTGTTTTGGTTTTAATTCTCTGAGCGGCAGGGTCAACCTCCACTTTATAACATTTATTTCAAGCTGTTTTATGTCAACTCCCTGATGGGGAGAATTAAACACTTTGTTCCAGTATTGTCTCTGAGTTTCTTGGGCGGCTTCCTCTCTTTCTGACCCAGTTCATAAGAGTCAGCATGAATCACAATTGCAAAATCATGCAAACGTATTCCACTGGAAAGTGTTCAATTCAAAACCTATCAGCCCAGCTCCTTTTTATAGACCTGCACATTACAAAATGGTAATGTAAAGTTTGCAAAGAAAACAAAGGTACTTGAAATATAAATTTACTTTCCTTACAACTTCCATCTAAATGTATTCTTAATATGCATATTGTTAAAAATGAAAGGTATAATTATTGCTACAATCAATTTTTAAATAGTAATTAATCATAATTTGATTATGTTTCATTGAATTCCATCTATTTGTTGTTTTCCACTTTCTGCCATGAGACACACCGCTATGCTTCGTGTAATATTCAGAATTTTGAATTGAATCACAGATTTTTTTTTAATGGTGAGTTAAAAATAAAGTTCTTTTTAATTAATGTGAAATTACATAACCATTTAGAATAGAATCATAGAATCTCCACAGTATGGAAGCAGCCCTTTCAGCACATCAAGTTTACACTGACCTCCAGAAATTATCCCTCTCAGAATCACCTCCATACCCTACCCCTGTAACCCTGCATTTCCCATGACTAGTCCACCTAGCCTACACATCCCTGGACACTATGGCCATTTTAGCATGGCTAATCCACCTAACCTGCATATCTTTGGACTGTGGGAGAAAACCGGAGCACCCAGAGGAAACCCACACAGACACAGGGAGAATGTGCAAACTCCACACAGACAGTCGTTAAAGTGTATATCGAACATGGGTCCCTGGCACTGTCAGGCAGCAATCGTAACCACGGAGTCATTGTGCCAAAACTTTTTATTAAATTCTCAGTTCTTGTTGTCAACTTAAAAAATAATTTGGTAAGCCATTGGCCAGATAGCTGAAAAGATAGAAGCAAGCAAATACCTTGTCAGGGGAACAGCTGATAGAAGATTAGCAAATAAGAAATGCTCTGTAAGTTCAAAGTAGGAACCTCCTAATTAGCTTATTAATATTAATATCCAATAAGAATTGTTTGTTTGAGTGAAACCTCTTCGATTCAATGGAAACGTTTTTCGTTGGCAATTGAAACTTGGTACTCAGTAAGAACAGAGCTAGGCATTAGGAGTATAGCGTGTCTGATTTTCATCTGGTGAACTTCAAAGCAGTGTCCTAACAAAGGAGACACTGCTGAGACTAATCTTTTACATACACTTGTCTGCTGAATAGCATTATGTGTGAATTTTGTGTAAGATGTTTCTGGCATCTGCTCCTGAAAACGGTACAGCAATGGAAGCTGAGTATCAGAGTACTATACACTGAAACATTCCAATAACAGTACAAACATTTCAGGGGCAAAGTGTTCCTGAGGAACCCAAGTGTTACTGATTATGGAGAAACGATGTAAAACTATTTTCTAATCAGCGTGTTCAGAGATATTATTACATGACTTTGGAACAGGTGGAACTTAAACACAAGCCTCCTGGTTCAACCTAGACTGCACCACAAAAGCTATAAATACTATCTGTCTTTTGGGACATGATGGCACAGCCAGGAAAGATGTTTAGCTGGCGGAGCACAGCAGGCAAGGCAGCAACAGAGGAGCAGGAAAGTTGACATTTCCGGTCGGGACACTTCTTCAGAAATGGGGGAGGGGGAAGGGAGCTCTGAAATAAATAGAGTGGAGGGGTGGAGCTGGGGAAGGTAGGTGGGATGGTAATAGGTGAGTGCAGGTAGGGAGTGGTGGGGATTGGTCAGTGGGATGGGTGGGGCGGATAGGTGGGAGAGAAGATGGACAGGTTGTGTCAGGTCAAGAAGGCGGGGATGAGATGGAGGGTTGGTCACGGGATGAGGCCGGGGATGGGGAGATTTTGAAACTGATAAAGTCCTTATTGAGACCATTGGGTTGTAGGCTCCCAAGGTGAAATATGAGGTGCTGCTCCTCTAGTTTGCGGGTGGCGTCATTGCGACACTGGAGAAAGCCCAGGATGAACATGTCATCCAGGGAGTGGGAGGAGGACTGTTCCACAGATCCTATGAAGAGGCAGGCATAGCTTGGGCCCATGCGGGTTCCCATGGCCACCCACTTAGTCTGTAGGAAGTGGGAGGAGTTGAAGGAGAAGTTGTCAAGGGTAAGGATGAGTTTGAATTTGTGAACTTTAATTTTTTTTCTGAATCTGTATTTTCTGCACTTCTTGCCAAGTTCCATTAGTACAGTGTTTAAATTTTGTTATGAAGGTGATATTTTGTACTGAAATGCTGTTAATCACCACACTTCCCAACCCCTACACCTCCACCACAGGAGATATGATTTAATGGGAAGTAGAAGAGCATATCCAACCAATAACCCCTTTGACCTCTGCTTACCTCTGCTATCTCCTGACACACCTCTATTTCCCTTCCATGGAGCAGCAAATACCCTGAGCTGAAAGCCTAATTTTTTATTTTCCAGGTAGTTGAAGTGGTCTCACAATCAATCCAGCACACTCATCCTACAATTTATCTTTCATGCCCATGTTTTTAAAACTGTTTCCATGTTAAACATATCAGAGACAAACCATGTTCTTACCAGTTCCCTGCCAGAACGGGCATTCAGACTGTTGCAGATCTGACCACCATTTCAACCAAGGCACGACAAGAACAAATTAATTCACAGAACTGAGAACCTTAAATGTAGACCAGGTATGCATAAATGACAGATTCTGTGTGTACACATTATGTACAAAACCTGCCACTCTTCCTTCCATGCAGATAATACCTTGTATATGAAAGACTCTGCACTGCCTGCTAGATAAGCACATGTTGACATTTTGGAAGTGTTAGATTTTGGATTCTTGAAGAATTATTTTTTATCTTGGCAATTTTCGCGGTACCTTCGAAAGGGGGGGAAAATGTGCCTGCATGTAACGTCTTCCTGATGGGGGTTTCATCAGACATAGAACAGAGTGGGCAGCCTGCACCACATTCTGCTTATACAGGCCCCTCCATTTGGCTGACTCCTGGGATGCTCGCTTAGTGCTGGGGTGCTGG
The DNA here is from genome assembly GCA_024137785.1 of Ginglymostoma cirratum. NCBI lineage: Eukaryota > Metazoa > Chordata > Chondrichthyes > Orectolobiformes > Ginglymostomatidae > Ginglymostoma > Ginglymostoma cirratum. The sequence continues at coordinate 30,779,774 of JAHRHZ010000046.1, forward strand.
CGCCATACCCCACCCAGTACATAATAAATAAAACCACCTTTTATGAACTCTAGAAAATCGTATCTTGGTCATTATGCTGGGATCAAACGCCTGCTGCTTTATATTCCCAGCATAATAAAATATAAAATGCTTCTATACAGTCGAATCATCTGCTTCCTTCTGAATGAAGATAGTTTAAAACCCCATAACATCTTCACAGTAGAGGCAAACATGTTCAACCTGATTTTGAAGCCATATGTGATTCATTTTATGACATTTTTCATGAAACTAGGTGCTATTATTCTAATACCTTTGACTGATTTTGAAGATGTCAAAACTGGCAACATAATAGTGACATTGTAGATCAAACTTCCCTTTCCAACTTTAGGGACTACTACATATCAGATTGAATTCTGTTCCGGACATTAGCACAAAGTGTTAATCTTAAAATAACTGTAACAGTAAGAAGCTACATCAACAAGTTTGTGTGGGAAAAGATATACATCTGAGTTTGTGAATATTACTTTTTATTGAAAATAGGTGCTACAGAAATCTGCTAACTACATTTCATGGTTGCTACATGTCAACTCTATGTTGATATCACAGTTGTTCCTCAACTCATGTTCACTCTTTCGCATGTGATCAATTATCACACGTAATCACCTATATAGAAACAGACAAACACATCTCTGAAACAATTCACACACACATTCAGCTCTCAACTCACACATACACACAAGTCATGGACTTCCAGAATAAAATATGAACATTTTTAAATTCACCATCTCTACCACCTGCTTACCTTCTGCACTAAATTGCCACCTCGGAAGCTGAAGCTGGATTGTCCAAAGATATACTCTGCCTTTGTCTCCATAGTGGTGCTATGGCAGTTGTAGAGGTTACAGCTAAAGTGAAAGCAAGCACTATTGGGAAGGCTTTGGAGACATCCAAACCTGGGTACTCATCTGGTCAGGACGCCAAAGAGACAAAGTCAACAGGTACATATTTAATTACGCAGTTAAGTTTTTGAAGCCTCACGTTTGCTCAGTTGGCAGAAGGTAATTGAGAAGGAGAAATTGAATAACAAATAAAATGCAAATTACATGTGTTATACATGCTTCTGGTGGCAATAATTCAGCTCACAATCTACACAGGGACGGATTAATTGCAAAAGCTTATCTCAACAATGAGAATCTGATTCTGGCTCTCACCTGATAATTTCATCATGGTCATCATTTAGGCAACCTCAGGGAGTGGTAGATTGTGTCCTCAGTCTTTTACATGCACTCACATTCCTACATATCTCTCAATACTTACTCAATTTTCTCAGCTACTCATCCCTCCTTCACTCAGCTCTCTCATACTCTGCCTTTCACACAGTCAGGCCTCTCTCGCATGTATTCAATTCCATTTTACACATTAATCCTGTGATGGAACACACTAACCATTCTCCCAATCAATAACCCCTCTTACAAACTCAATTCTCTCATAAACACAACTGGCTGGTTTTATTACATGCACTCAAATGGTCTCACATATTCCCAGTTCTCAGTCAACAACAGATTTTTAACTAATACCACAAAAATCGAGGGTATACTATAAGTATGTGCAATACAAATTCAGGATAGTACAGCCTTATATGAGCTCATGTTAAAAATGGAAAATCGTCATATAACATAGCATTGCTGATTGGTACTTTGCGACCTGAATGTAAACGGTTGACAGAGTGATGTGAATCCTAATGGATTCAGGAGACCTAAATGGAGTGATATTCTGTATAATGTTAATAACTAAACCCACTAACATCCTGCAAATCATGTTCATCTCAGCATGAATATGCAGTTGACCTTCAGTACTGTCAGATTTCACGGCAAAGGTTTAATAAAGTAGCAAGGTTTCAATGGTGATGGACTGAAAATACACACCTTTTACTCATTGTTGCAGGAGAAAGAACGGATTCAATTAACTTTTGCCAAGTTGTTACAATTCCAGAATGATAATGTGACATGCTCATCTCTAATTAATGCTACATTGGGAGCAAAATCTAATTGATACTGCAGGTGTGGGAAAAAAACACAAAAATAAATTGCAGGTAAAGCTGTTTGATAGCGACAGAAACTGTGTCAGCTGAGGAATAATTGGAAAGGTAGAAAAACAAGTGTGACTCTCAGGTAAGATCCACAATCCCAAGCACTCAGAAGGAAAACCTCGTAATAAAGGGTATGGGTTTGACATCAGGGAACAACATTGAATTCCTGAATCTCCAACCCACAGTCCACAAGCACAGTGAGAAGTGCTGATGAGTTTCAACACGTTCAAGACAATTGTTTTTAAGGCAAAGAAGGGAGTAGCATTTGTAACAGTTTATAATCTCCAGTAACACTTCAGTATTTTAACAAAACTTTTTGTCTGAGACTCCAGTAACTGGCCCTCTGGCTATACAAGTGGCAATGATGGCAGTTCCAAATAACTGCAAAAACCTTTTCTGAGTTTAGGATTCCACATCCTACTAAAACAAGAAGTACTCGTGCTCGAAAGCCGAAAGACTCATTTTCTGTCACAGAAGAGCAGAGAACTTAAGAGATGGAAAACAATGCTAAAAATTACGGACCAAATACTGAGCCTCCAATTTTTCCAGTTCCAAATTTGAGTTTGCACCAAACTGTGAAGGGACAGTTGCTGAGTCTAAACAAAAGAAGCCAGTGACAGGAATTGGACAAGTTTATGAGATGGCTACAAATGTGTCAATTACAACAACTCAATTATCTTCAGGCTGACTGCTTGGTGCAATAAAAAGTTCAAAGATGTGAACTTAAGTGGGTAAGGCAAAACGCCTAATATGTTCCACACTGCTGTTACCCTTAGTACATCAAAAAAAAACACAAAGTAGGTTTCTTTTTTAAATATCTGTCTCCTCATTATTTCCATTTTATTCCCTCTGAATCTCTTTCTCTCTTTATTACCTACTTGGCCCCAAAAGTGAGTGCTGCAATCACACTTAGAGTAAAATAACATGTTTTGTAAGCAGGATCACACTGTATCAATAAAACAAGCAGAAAAAGTTCCATCAAAAAAATTCTAATAGAGGAAACTTGAAAAGTTTCAGACTGAAGTTGGGAACTGCTGGAAAAGACATCAAGTTCATAAAATTCTGAGACTGTACAGGAAGTAAGCACAACTGAATGCATAATATTGCAGGCAAATGTGGAAGAGTTGATGAGTCTGTAATCGTTGCTGTTGCTTTCAGAACTTGTTTTAAGTATTGAAGGTGGATAGCTATACATACATGGAGATAGAGATGCCATCAGTCATCACTAGTGCTGTACAGCAATGTAAGTAATGATAACCAGAGCATGACAGGAAAGGAAAGAATATACAAACATAACATACAACTGAAATAGAATCAGAGTAGCGAAGCATGGGTAAAAAGGCAGAATTAATGGGTCTGCATCTGAATGCATGTAGCATTTATAAAAAAAAAATCTACATTCATAGCAATCTAAATAAATTATGGAACAAAAAAAATTTGATGGGTATGCCATTTCAGTACCGTGGCTGCAAGATGACTAAGACTGGAAACTGGATATTAAAGGAAAACGTTTCAAAGGACGTTCTGGGATCTCTCAAACAGTGGGAGGGAGTTTCTAATTAGATTTTTACCGGAGCAGATCTGGTCACTGAATATACATACTGCTGTCAATAAGCAACCTTTTCCAGTGGAGGGCCAGACATTGACAATATTGATATTGTCATCGACATCAATCTTCCCAACAGCTCTAGTCTATTTCATCAAGTTGCTATTTTTTCTTCTTGTTTAGGCCAACCAACAACAAATGCCATTTGGGAATGTTTTCTCAGCCTGTGGCTACTCTGTACCAAATTTACTCTATATCAAATTGTTCAAACAACAGTTTTGATTTAAGTCTGAAGTTCTGAAGAAGAGTCACGAGGCTCAAAGCATTCAATCTGCTTTCTCTCCACAGATGCCGTTAGACCTGCTGAGTTTCTCAGCAATTTCTGTTTTTGATTCAGATTTTCAGTATTTGCAGTTCTTTATTTTATTATAGCTTTGATTTATTGTTTCAATAGTTCAGGATTTCTGATTTTTTGTTACTTTAACTGTCTGATTAATACGTGGCATTAAAATGTCTATTTTTACTCATCTTCCTTGGCAACTGGTTAATAATACATTGCTGGTTTCATTTTATCAATTGTGTAAACATGGAGTCATAGAGGTCCACAGCACAATAAAAGGCCCTTTATCGCATTGGTCAAAATCAAACACCTAACTATTTGAATCCCATTTTCCAGCTCTTGGCCTATGGCCTTGTAGGCCTTGTCATCACAATTGAAGGTTTCTGCCTCTACCATCCTTGCAGGCAGTGAGTTTCAGCTTCCCACCATCATCTGGGTAAAGAAAAATATCCTCACATTCCCTCAAAATTTCCCGTCCCTTACTTTACCTATGACTAGTTTATTTGCCCTCATCTCCATTAACTTGTATTTATATCTTAGCTTATTTAACCTAATTTATACCCTTGTTGCCTATGGTGCTCCAATTTACTCATGGCCTTTTGTGCGTGTGTTTTTTTATGTGACCATAGTTTATCACCTCTATTTCCCCCGTATTTTCTCCTTCTCCACTTTTCCCATTACCATCCCGACAATCTGGACTCCATTTTTACCGTCTCTCTCAGTTCTTCAGTAGTCACCTCCGTTCCTGCTGCCACTCCAGGTTTAAGTCCTTCTTTATCCTACAGCACACACCCCAGTCCCACCCTGTGATTCCTGACACCCTTGAGAGGTTCAAACTACTTAATTTTGGCACCTAACGAGCAGCAATTACATTTTCACTATCTTTCTGTCTCCCTCTAAAACTCCCAACCTTCATATCTGCGCTGGAAAATCTTGTAAAACATCTTCCCAGCATTTTCATCATTCCTATCTCTGATCCTTTGTTCCTACATTCTCCTTCCCTCCCAAGTTTACTTTCTTCTGTCTCTGGTCTCAGAATGACTCTCATATTCACGACTAGCTTGCCATTGAGTTCAATTCAATTTCTATCTTGACAGATATTAATTTGCCACATCATAACTTCCCTATGATATCCGATGCTCTTGTCCCCACTAAAACCACCGCATCAGTCTTTCTCAATTAACCATCCCCCATTGTGCACCCTTATCACTTCTCATATACATGAAAGGAACACAAATTTGAATGTCCTTAATGAACAACTTCCTCCGTTACATTAAAGCATTTCTGAAGATGCGTCTAGGCCCAAAACGTCAGTTTTCCTGCTCCTCTGATGCTGCTTGACCTGCTGTGTTCATCCAGCTCTACACCTTGTTATCTTAGCTAGTTTAGTTATTCCACATCAATCCACAATATTGCCTTAACATAAAATATGTTCCATTATTATGTGTCCATGCCCATTTTTCAAAGAATATCCAAAAAGACAAAAATAACAGCTGACTCCTCTTTTCCAACACTAAATGTCTTCTTAATACATCTTCTCAATTCTCCTTCACTTTGAACTTTGACAGCAAGTGTGAGGAGTCAGAAAGATTATAGGTTACAACTATCTACTCAGTTGCCTCAACTGCTTCCCTTTCTAACATGACATTTGAATACTTAGATGGCCAAAGATTATGAAGGATTTATCTGCATCCCTTGCACCCACACCATCTTCAAAAGCCCATCGTACACCCAGGCAAGTTTTGTCAGTCTGGAGCTGCCCTGTATGGTTCCTAACATTTGTCTCAGAATTCAATATCCTGTTGTATTGGCAGGAACCTAGATGTCCTGCTGGACAGACCTGAGATTTTATCTTCGCCCAGAGCCACTAGTAGAGGCTTTGATACCAGACCGTGTCAATCTGGTCTGAAGTTGCCACCTGCGTTAAAACAGTCACAGCATCTTGAGAAATGCACAGCCCTGTAGGAAGAAGGTCAGTTGTCTTCCCCATCATCTTTTCTCTGCTACCCCACACTCAATCTATCTCTACGACAGTACCCACTTCCCATCAAGATATATGCTCTACCATTCTCACCATTGCCTGAAATATCTTCCCTCACTTCTTTTCACCCACGCTGACCTCTCACACCGCTAAGTCTGCCTGCTGTGTGTGCTGTCTATTCACTCACATGGGACACACCCTCACTGCACCAACAATAATCGCTGTGCCACCCAATTTCATCTCCCTTAATACCTGCTTCTCTCTTATCCCAGGGAGTAAGCCCCTTAAGGAAAGAGTCATGATGGGTAGTGGGCTGCCCTAAATTCAGCTTCAGGCCCTTATGTGAAAAACATCCTGACTGTGACCATGTTAAGTGGTTGACTGACAGCTTCCAAACCAGTGGATTCATACTAGAGGCTGCTTTTAACGCAATGAGCTGGGGCCATTGAGAAAACAACCTGCTTGATTCTTGTTGACAATCATGACTACATTCCTTCCTTTGTGTCTGCACTAAATGACCAGGCAAGACAGAAGTAATGTCAGCTTGGTACTTCTGGCTGAGGAGGCAAAGTGCAAAAAGGCAAGGCATTTCAGGGCAAGGATATTGTGAGAATCCATGCAGGCTCAAATTGAGTGTGCATTATGACAGCAAGTGAAGAGGTGTTCCTTGATCCAGTCCATGAGCTGGGTGTTTCCCCCCCCCCCAGCACATACTGGTGGCTGGTGCAGCCCGAGTTCTTAGAGGTTGGCACACATCAGATACCAAAGTCTGTGGATGTGGGATGTATGTGGTCTGTACCCATGGAGCATGCCCTGAGATGTTGGTGCCCAATGTCCAATGGGAAGGCTGTTGGGAGCAAGCAGAGAGCTGAAGTTACCAGGCACCTAGTTTTGTTTGCATGTCAGTTTTCTCGACATCTAGTTTGTTTACTGAGTTTGGTAAGAAAAGAAATTGAACATTAATGAAGTGACTTTGGCAATTAACTAGGCATCTAAAAAGTAATAATCTCTTTAACTGGCAACTTGAGCTTGTTTAGTGAATGAAGGGTGATGGTGAGCGGGCAGGTAAGTGGAGCTGAGTCCACAAAAAGATCAGCAGTGATTTTATTGAATGACAGAGCAGGCTCTATGGACCAGATGGCTTAATCCTGATCCTATTTCTTACATTCTTAGCTTAATGCTGCCCATCGATAGCATATCCACATTTATACTAATGACACTGAGCTGTGTATCTCCTTGACCTCTCTTGATTCATATTATGTTGTAATGGACAAGCCAAAAATTTCTCCAATTAAATATAAGGAAGGATGAAGTGATTATCTTCACTCCCTGTCACAAACTTTCTTCTCTCGCTCTGACTTCATTCCTCTCTCTGGCAACAGAAGCTGTACCAAACTGCTTACAGTGTTGGCATTACACTTAACCCAGAACTGAGTTGCCACCTCATATCTGCACCACCACTAAAATTGTCAACTTCCACCTCCATAACATTGGCACATTCTACCAGAAAGTGCAAATGCTTTGTTATCTTTAAAATTCATCATTCTAACACAATTCTGGCTCATCTCACACAAGATTGGGGGAGTAGCAGAAAGCATAGGGGCTTGTCAAAGAATACAGGAGAATATAGATAGACTGGAGAGTTGGGCGG